>JAFBJQ010000421.1:0-13857 GCA_016785345.1 Trinectes maculatus
AATGCTAAGTACTTTGACAGCTCCCAGTTCCGATCCATATATTAACTGGTGGATAACCGAAACACATCCTTTTTTATTTATTAGGCTAAACTGATATACATCGGACTGACGCTTTGCTAATGTTATCTTCGTGGCTGTAGCTACATTTAGCGGCGTGTCAGGTCTGACTGTGGATGGTTAACGTATTAGCAAGTCGGCTAACTTGGCTGGGACCAGAGAAAAGTGGGGCCTCCAGAAACCTAAAGGCCTCCCAGTCGTTTTCTATAGACCTGCTATAGTAACGCTATGGTTTGATTACTGTTTTTCGTAGTGCCGTACCTATTAATCTGTTCATTTGTGCATTTGAACCGCGCGGTTCACGTTAATCTTGGGCAGATCATATTCAAAAGAAGGTAGTAATGGTGATGCAGGGATTAGTTAAGGTAGTTAACACTAACTTAAAATGTGTTTTGTCTCCAAATGCAAGTAATTGATTTTCTTTGTGCAGACTGTAAAATTCTTATTTTGTAATTTGTCCTCGATGATGCGTTTATTGTGTGAAAGCAACTAACACAGTTACACTATAGCAGCAGTTCTTTTACATGTGCTGTGTTGATAAGCCCATGCACGATGAGTACATGGTCTTATCAACGAACATAGAGTTGACTTCATACTTATTCTGCCCCTTGTTTTGTGGAGGGAGAAGCTGGATATGCTGCCATTTCAATCTCTAATGTATATTTATTTTACCGTTAACTAAGATTTTAGTGATAGCAAGAAAGTTATTTTTCTTTTGCAGAACCAGTATGGCTCTCTGACCTTCTACATATCTTTTTAAGAATGTGAGAGGCTACAGATATCTTATTAACTTTAGTCTGATCTGAGTAGAGAAGGCACCCTCCCTTAATCTTGTATTCTCTCCAGCCCTCTCTTAGATCAGTGTAATCCCAGGAGAATGGGTGTGTTGGACTGCCACAGAGCAGAAGTAGCCTAGTTTTCTTTCAGGGGAACTTAAAAATGGTTGTAAACTGGATTGCACTGTTGGTGTGGCTGTGGTTATCAGTGGCGACTGGTCAAGAGAATTATATTGGTCAGCTATGGTTTCATTAATCACTCCTGAGTTAGCTGACATGAGTTACTTCTAGGCTGAAGTCTGCAATCTGAGATGCCTTAGCATTGTGCGTCCTGCTGCACAGATACTACTGTTGTAGGTGACATAAGTGTGTGTGTCAACCTGTTTGCAATAATTAAATGCACTGACTTAGAAGGTAGTGCTCCTGTGATTTTTGTGGTTTGATCCTAAATGTCCTGTATTGTTATCGTTGCCTGTTTTGGTTCACTGTTTTCTCTGACATGTTAATGAGAGCACAAGGCAGATTATAGACCATGCTGCCATAGCAATTATGTATCCATAGTGAACTTCCAATTCTCTTACTTTTTCTTTGCTTGTCAGAATAAGCTTCTGTACACTTGTCATTAATTATTGTTAAATTATAGTGACAGTTGTCAGGGTAAGTTATAATTATACTTTTTTAATTAACAACATTTTGTAAGTAATTGCTCCATTTAACTTTTTTCATGTTTTATTTTTTAACCGATTAGCAAGATAAGGGCTGAACCTCACTAACCTGGATGATAGGATCCCTGGTCTCAAAATTTTAGTTCATCTAAATAGAAAAGTGGGAGGGTGTGCACATTAAGTTGAAGTTGGTAGAACAGTGGTTTTCAGCTACCTGTAAAGAATTAAGTTTAATGCTGGAAAATATAGGCTTGGTTGTTGTTTTGTGGAATGTTTTATTACTCCTCAGGTTCGCGGTTGATCGGCTGTATTCATTAAATATGGACTCAAACCTCTGAGAGAATAAACGTGTCCTTTTATTCTGTTACAGAGCAAGCGATGCAAAATGATCACATTTCCTCATAGTTGTGCATGCATAAAGCAAATCTAACTTACGTGACACACGGTCGGAGAACCAACAACCTCGTAGTAGAAATGCACAACAGCTGGGCGTCCGTACGTAACCCACAGCAGACTCTAACTCTAACAGGGAATTCCCTTTTCTTTATACTTTTTTCTGGCAGGGATCGCATGAGGAGCTGGGGTGCCCCCCCCCCCCACCCCCCCCAGCAACCAGGCATTCCCTCCATTGTTTATGTCAATTTATCAACGAACATAGAGTTGACTTCATACTTATTCTGCCCCTTGTTTTGTGGAGGGAGAAGCTGGATATGCTGCCATTTCAATCTCTAATGTATATTTATTTTACCGTTAACTAAGATTTTAGTGATAGCAAGAAAGTTATTTTTCTTTTGCAGAACCAGTATGGCTCTCTGACCTTCTACATATCTTTTTAAGAATGTGAGAGGCTACAGATATCTTATTAACTTTAGTCTGATCTGAGTAGAGAAGGCACCCTCCCTTAATCTTGTATTCTCTCCAGCCCTCTCTTAGATCAGTGTAATCCCAGGAGAGTGGGTGTGTTGGACTGCCACAGAGCAGAAGTAGCCTAGTTTTCTTTCAGGGGAACTTAAAAATGGTTGTAAACTGGATTGCACTGTTGGTGTGGCTGTGGTTATGAGTGGCGACTGGTCAAGAGAATTATATTGGTCAGCTATGGTTTCAGTAATCACTCCTGAATTAGCTGACATGAGTTACTTCTAGGCTGAAGTCTGCAATCTGAGATGCCTTAGCATTGTGCGTCCTGCTGCACAGATACTACTGTTGTAGGTGACATAAGTGTGTGTGTCAACCTGTTTGCAATAATTAAATGCACTGACTTAGAAGGTAGTGCTCCTGTGATTTTTGTGGTTTGATCCTAAATGTCCTGTATTGTTATCGTTGCCTGTTTTGGTTCACTGTTTTCTCTGATATGTTAATGAGAGCACAAGGCAGATTATAGACCATGCTGCCATAGCAATTATGTATCCATAGTCAACTTCCAATTCTCTTACTTTTTCTTTGCTTGTCAGAATAAGCTTCTGTACACTTGTCATTAATTATTGTTAAATTATAGTGACAGTTGTCAGGGTAAGTTATAATTATACGTTTTTTAATTAACAACATTTTGTAAGTAATTGCACCATTTAACTTTTTTCATGTTTTATTTTTTAACCGATTAGCAAGATAAGGGCTGAACCTCACTAACCTGGATGATAGGATCCCTGGTCTCAAAATTTTAGTTCATCTAAATAGAAAAGTGGGAGGGTGTGCACATTAAGTTGAAGTTGGTAGAACAGTGGTTTTCAGCTACCTGTAAAGAATTAAGTTTAATGCTGGAAAATATAGGCTTGGTTGTTAAGACCCTGTATTCCCCCCAAATTGTGACAAGTAACTGGTGTTGTCAGCCAGTTTTGATTTATGAATTTGTGTTTTGAACTATGTTTTATCTTTCATGAAACCTTTGATTGTCTGTTTGTGTAAACCCAGATTTGCTTGTGTAAGGAATTGTTAAAATAGATTAGTATTCAATGAAGCTGGCATAAAGTAATACCAGTCTGAAACAGTTTCTGCAGATGTATAAAAACATCGATTATTAAACATAATTTATTGCAATTCAGTCATATCTGATCAGTACTTGATCTGTTTTACAGAACGTCAGTATCCACCTCAATACAATCGTGTTATCGTGGGTTGTGGCATCATAAATCATAGAAAAAAATAATTAAAAACTTAATGTGATTTATCAGTCAGTTGGCGCCAGTTTTAAGTTCTAGATCAGAATATTAAAATAATTGACAACTTTAAGGATTTTGCTTAGAATGGTTATTATTTATTTGTGATCACTGTTCAGACAAAGGTTACAGCTAACAAGTACATCCATTATTTAGTAATTGCGAGTTATTTATTCAGTAAATTTAGCCCAAAAAAGAAATAATTTTTTAATGCATTATGGTGACATCATCAGATTTTTGTGTGACCATAATCTCAAACCCAAAATATTAAGTGTATTATAACAGTGTTTTTCAACCTTTTTTGAGCCACTGCACATTTTTTTACACTAAACAAAATCCCGTGGCACACCAGCAATCAAAAAAGTTTCAGTGTCACTTTCAGTGTCTGCAGACATGTCATCAATACTTCTGGCAACATACAGCCCTGGCCCTCGGGCCGTAACACAGGCATCATCAATCATTTCCAATTACTAAATATTTTTTTGACCTATTAAGTGAAAATTGACAATTTCCCAAGGCACACCTGACGGTCTTTTATGGCACACTGGTGTGCCATGGCACAGTGGTTGAAAATCACTGTATTATAAGATAAGACTAAGAAATGTACAGAATTGAGAAAGGGGAGATGGGGAAACACTATTGGGGAAATTAATTCACTGCATTCCACATGAGTACAACAACAGTTAGTACATAACAGCATGCACATGCAGAGCAGTAGACTGCACCACAAGGAGCGCCCGGGGTTAAGGATGGCAGCGGACAGAAGGCGACACCTCTCCCAATTTTCGGCCAACTTGGGGTATAGAATAAAAAATGGGGTAAGAATAGAGTTAATGTCTGCGCAGCCATTTAATATGGAATAACAGATAAATCACACCATATGAGTTATGTCACATTTCTGCATGTAACTTGTGTAACGAATATATCAAAGCAACATTAATTGCAGACTTTTGTCACAAACATCTAATGACTGTCAAGTGAATCAACATTGTCATTGTTATTACAAAGGAAGTCAATATGTGGGATGACTATGACCACCACTTTAAAGGCATCATGAGTTTGTGATTGGCTTTGAACTGGCCTTAGCAAATCAACTTATTCAGTCATACCAGCCCAGTTTCCTGTGGTACACAGAAGCCTCATCTGTCACAGACTGTATAAATCCATGTCTTTATCAAGAGGAGGAGTGCAAAGTCTGCAGGCAGGTCAACAAGATGCCAGGTAGTTGAATGCCTACTTTTTAGTTCAGAAACATAGTAAGTCAGCTTAACCAAAAAGAAGTAGAAGGTACTAAGGCAGGTACTAAGGTACTAAATCCTTTGGACTCTGTATATCAGTGAATGGCGTGTGTAATTAATGCTAACAGAGGAAAATGTATGAAATCTTCAAATAGATGTCTTAAAGTGCACAGCCATGTCCCCAAGGCTGTTAATGATGTAACATATTTTAGGAATAATAAATATTAATTTTTCTGTAAAAAGTTTTATTGGTGATATGTTTCAGGTATTAAGTCTGTTTGCTACAGTGATTTGGATTTTCTGGTGCCACTACAATGTGTATCCTAATAAATCCATGTTGTCCTGGGGGGAAATAAGTATGAAACTGGGTAGTAACTGCTGCATTATGGAATCCATGGAGGTATATGTAAATACCTGGTAGCGACTTGTAAAATACGAACACAGTTTGGTGTTACTACTTCCAAATCCTTTTCAAATTCTTGTAGTGATAAATCGGTGGCATATATGACTGAGTATTTGCATGTGCTCTGTCTGCTGCTGTTACAGGGAAAGTTTTTGGTCAGGTCTAGACTGGCTCTGTAATACAGTACATACCAGCAGATCAGCTGTGAGCAGATCCTCAGTTCATTTATAGCTGTGGCCTTGTGTCCCTGCATGTCTGCCTGGCAACTCCAAACTCTGCTGTTCCAGCTACTCAAGCTCACCCACCTCTCAGACACTTTGGCCCCGTTATACTCACACCATGTCTAATTACTAGATACACAGTAGTCTGGGGAATTTAATGTAGGACATTCTTTATATAGTTTGTACCTTACTGCTAAATGTGGGCACTGTTGCTGTTGCAAGATTTAGATACCTGTGACTTAGTCAGTTTTCTCTCCTGTCACCTCCAGGTCCCAGGGGCTCCTGTTGATGAAGAAAGCGGGCAACATGTGGAGCAACCTGAAGAGCAAATGCCACACACTGTTTCACAACAACAGTTCAGGACCCAGTGAAAGCAGGGTTGAGGCAGATGCTGTCCATTGTGTGGTGGATCTTGGCCAAGGAGGCAGCTCAGGTGATGCACATGCATCAGGATCCTCCAGCCCTTTACGGAGCCTTCTACCCATGCCAATGGTAACCACAGCTCGCCGTCATCACAACTGTGTGTCAGATATCCCTCAAATAGTAGAGATCAGTATCGACAAGGACACTGAAGATTTGCGAGGGGAGTCAGGGGGTGTTCCCCTGGCTCGGAGAGACTCCTATTCCCGTCATGCTCCATGGGGGGGCAAGAAAAAACACTCATGTTCAACCAAAACCCAGAGCTCTCTGGAGGCAGATAGAAGGTCTGGCCGTTTACGTGGAAGTGGGAACCGCAGGGACAGACGTTATGGAGTCAGCTCTATCCAGGAGATGAGTGACTCTGTATCTGGAGGATGCAGTCTAAATGCTCGCTCTTTGCGCCAGCGGCTAAGTGAGACAGTAGGACTGTGCTTACCCTTGCCTACTCGTAGACGCTCCCATTCAGCAAAGAACCCAGTCATCTCCAAACGTAAGATTCACCTTACTGAGCTCATGCTAGAGACCTGCCCTTTCCCACCAGGCTCTGACCTTGCTCACAAATGGCACTTGATCAAGCAACACACGGCACCGGTCAGCCCGCATTCCTCCACTGCCCTGCTTGATGCCTTTGACCCAGCCCACACATCTCCTGAGGATGAAGAGGAACGTCTTCGTGAGCGCCGCAGACTTAGCATCGAGGAAGGTGTGGACCCACCACCTAATGCACAGATCCACACCCTAGAGGCCTCAGTGCCAGGCTCCTCTCTGTACAAACTGGGACCAAAGATGGCTCCTGGCATGGGAGAGGCTTCTGGGGATGGCAGGGCCTCAGGGATTGGCAGCTCTGTGGGTGCTGGATCATCAGGAGCCTGTGGACAGGCGTTGGGGGCTTCAGCCTCACCCCAGGACTGTGATTCTGAGGAGGATTCAACCACCCTCTGTCTGCAGGCCAGAAGGCCCAAGCAGAGGCATGCCTCTGGGGATGGTAATCAAAGCCGGCAGCAGCCTGGGCCCTGGAAGGTTCACACCCAGATAGACTACATCCACTGTCTGGTGCCGGACTTATTGCAGATCACAGCTCTGCCCTGTTACTGGGGCGTGATGGACCGCTATGAGGCTGAGGCACTACTGGATGGACGGCCAGAAGGCACCTTCCTGCTGCGGGACTCTGCCCAGGAGGACTACCTTTTCTCTGTTAGCTTCCGCCGTTACAACCGCTCGCTGCACGCCCGCATTGAGCAATGGAACCACAACTTCAGCTTTGATGCGCATGACCCTTGTGTATTCCACTCTTCCACCGTCACAGGACTGCTGGAGCACTACAAGGACCCCAGCGCCTGCATGTTTTTTGAACCCCTGCTTACAGCACCTCTTCATCGAACCTTCCCCTTTGGCCTGCAGCACTTGGCCCGGGCTGCCATCTGCCGCTGGACCACGTATGATGGTATAGGCTCTTTGCCGCTGCCCCCTGCCCTGCAGGACTTCCTCAAGGAGTATCACTATAAACAGAAAGTACGAGTACGCTGGCTGGAAAGGGAGCCGCCACTCAAGGTCAAATAGGGCGGATCCTCCGAGATCCTCCTGCCTATGCACTCGCTGCAGGAGAATCACAGAACTCAAGAAATTCCTCATTAACCAGTTAGAGGCCATACTGATATGGCTCTTTTTCTGGTGGGGGATGGAATTTAAATGAAACAAGCTATACAAGATTCATTCTAATCTTTGTTTTAGTTATTACTTACATCACAGAAAATACATATGATTATATTCAGTATAATGCTGTCTGGCAAGCACATGTTTTTGTGTTAAACAGGTTGTTCTGACAGGGAGGGAAGGCACAGAAGTCTTCTATTTTGTGTCTTTTCTCTCCTTTTTGTGCTAAATGTCTGCCTGATCCCACAACATCACCCTGTAGACCTGCCTGCATGCCCCCCATGCTCATCCCAAATTGCTATTTAGGCCCACATGGCTATGTTGTACAGTTCACTTTGTGCTTTCTCAATCTTTTTTCATTTCCCTGGCTTGTCAAAGCACCTAATGAAGCACCTTCCCAAATGGGTTTTAAGGTGTGTATGGGTTGAGAGGGCATCTAGAGGTGCTATTGGTATATTGCAGTCAGAGCTTGTCCCATGGATAAAGCTACATAATGCACATTCTTTGCCATCTCTTTGCACGAGTATCATCTAATGCAGAGACAGGGACATATTCTGAGGGAGGTCTGAAGAGTTCAGGACAGTGCACCAGGGAAATTAAGTGCTTTCTAAGGATAATAACGTAGTCTTTAGAAACACTGGTTCCATTTTGACGAGTAATGGAGAATGAAAAATGATAAATTAGTCTGACAGATGTCAAAGCAGTCTTTCAGTATCCAGAAGGTTCTTAAGCTTGCTGCCTGCTGTTGTGCACAAGTGCACCCAATTCATTTCTTCTCATATGAATTTAGCTCCCAGGTTATTTTAGTCTCTTCAAGGAGTTACGGGAGGCTTAAAAGATTTTAGATTTATACCTGTTTCCTCCAATCAGAACCTTTTACTGGCATCCGGCTATACATAAAAGCCCTGACCCTTTGTCCTAGTCAGTCATTTATTTTTACTTTCACCCAACACTTGTTACATTGGTGCAGCTAACAGGTGTTTTCTGAGGAGTAATGGTTGTGTTACAACTGGAAAGTGGAGACAATCACTGAAAATTCAAAATGCTAGCGTCCTAAACATTTTATCTGCTCAAACAGGTGAGGTTTGGGAGGGGTACAGTTAATGTAAATGGTAGTTCTGAGGATCTTGTGATGAAAACTCCCACTATTCCATTGCTGTACTATTTCCTTCTGACCTCTGTACGATATTATACTACAATTTATTTATTAAAATCATGTGAAAAGTGTCAAACTGTTTTAATGAATGGCACTATGTAACCAACAGGAAAATAGCCACTCCAACAAATCTGCTCATTGCCTGGTTTCATTTATAGGCATAGAATTGAGTGGGGCCACACTTAGCTTTCAAGAGTTGTCATACAGTTGAGAGCTTTAGTTATGTATAGAGTAGATGTGCACAGTGCTGGTCATTTCTGTTGTGTTTTCATCATGAAGAGAAAATAAGCGTAACCTTTGTGCCTTGTCAGAAAACTTGGTCTTATTCCATAATTACTTGCTTTGTTCTCTAAACCTGGAAAGGTACAGCTGGATGCTGAAGAGAAGAACAATGAGGAGGTGCATGAGCTCACTGACTTAAGATGCTTGTTAAAGTTGCTGACAGAGAAAACTTTTTGTTCTGCTTTGTTGGAAACAGATTTGACAGATTATTGAAATAATAAGTTTTCTTTAGATACATCTTACTAATGCATGCATTAATCTCTCTCCAAATAATGGTTTGTGGAAGTACTGGGTCATTAGATGGTCTGACGCTACAATTTTGCTGTTGCATATTTCAGTGGAAGATATCAGTGTTTGTCCCACCCCCACATCTGTTCCCTCTAGCCTGCAAGTTGACCAATGAAATTCTAATGAGGAGATGGAGGTAAATTTACTGTGAGCATTTTTATTGGAATAACCCAACTTCTGATGACTGCCTAAGTTTGTGGCACACACAAGAGCTCATGATTACTCAAAAGGTTCATCTGTAGATGTCAAAATATTAGGTTTTGTAGTCTGTGTATCATTTTTCTCTGTCGTCATCAGTGAGGATGAATCATGGACAAATGTCAACGTGTATTAATTACTGGGCTAAGGCCTATGGCAGCGCTAAATGGCATTTAAATTATGCTCAATTATATTTCAGCTTTACAAAAAATAAAAGCTTGTTCCATACTATGATTATATGATATTTAGGCTGCTCCTCTACTGCAGTATATTGTGTGGGAGTGCCTGGGCATGTCTAAAATATTGCTTCATCAACACCTGAAGCTCAGAAATCATCCCATTTTCACCCATTCTAGACGCACTTCGAGTATTTTAATTTATTTATGAGTTTGCAATATTTTAATCAATCTAAAATAAAATCTGCAATACAACAAAATGAAAGAAATAAAGAATTGTGAATGTTCTCCCAGAACTTTGCTAAAGTTTGAAACCCCACACGTCACATCTTCCATCATTCTCACTGCCACCTTCCCATTATACTGCTGCTTAGCAGCAACATATACAGTACACTGGTCAGCCACAGCATCAAAACCATTAATGTTGTGGCCGAGCGGTGCATGTCTACAGTCTGTCTTTAAGGGTTAATTCCCAGCGACCAGTATTATGATTTACAGACGATTTTGTTGTTCCGGTTATTTTTCCTGGATTTCCTGTTGTCATGTCATAAAAAAACATCAGCCATAACATTTAAAACACTTACCAAGTTTCACTTACTATTACCCACCCCACTTACAGGGCCTAATCACAGGCTAATTTAACCAACTTGGGATATAAATATCTTGGTACTATAGGGCCACTCTGTGTTGCCTTCTAGCTGCTGTATGATTGAGGGATTTTTTTTCTATCATAACCAACTCTGTCTCACTCTCTCTTTCACCATATCCTCAACATCACTGTGTACAGGGGACTTGTTTAGTGTGAACTGAAGGCCTCTTTGTCCTGTCCTCTACTCTTTTTCAATCCCCATTAGGGTGATGTTAGGCTCAAGTTAACCTTAAGGAGCAGAAGGAGAAGGAGCGATGGTGCTGGGTGACTGAGCTCTGGCTTTCTGTTGTGGCAACAATGTGCTCACTGAGAGGACCAGTGATTTGTTGAAGTAAATAGCACTTTACTTGTGTATATTGGTTCCGCAGTGCTGTCTTGTAGTACTGGGGCAGTGGCACATTTTTTGTTTTGCTGGCTCTTTATTCCATCATATCTCGAGGTAGCAATGGGGCTTGTGACAAGCTCTAACTTAAGGGTTTTTATCCATATTAGGTGACCATTGTATACACGTTTTTGTCTGCAGTCCAGATATCAGTGAGTGAAACATCCTCAGTTGCACACAAGTCAAGTTTCGCCACCCAGAAACATGTTTGTTTTGGCTCTTTTTGGCTTTCCTGTATTACTGATCATTTGTTCACCTGCTTTGGCCTACACTGCATATAAATGCAAGTATTTCAACACTGTACACCTAATTTGTGTTTGAACTCACTAAGATGCAAGGAAAAACTGGGAGTTAGCACTTTAACCTTGTTGTAGTTTTCATTAACAGCACGCTGCACTACAGAGTCAAAACAAATCTATGTGTCCCACTGTTGAGATACTTATGGACAGCACTGTATGTGTATTGGCTCAAGATGGCAATACTTGTGTGAGTTTAAAAAATGCCAGATGTCCTAAAATATTTCACTTATGTTTAGATGTAAGCTGCATGGACAGAGATGTATTCTCCACCATGCTGCATACTTGTTGCGTGGTAGTATATTAATGTATGGACGGAGCCACACGGAGGGTTCCAGTAGAGGGGATGCAGAGTCGACTGTGAGGGATGATGCCAGTGACTCCAATGAACAAATGTCTCTCTGCCTTCATCCCACTCCTGCAACCCTCACGCCCTTGTTCTCAGGCAGGCCCATTGCAAGGAGAGTCCCAGGACCCTCTCAACCCAGTTTTCCCCATGGGAAATATCTGATGTTAAGAGTCGCACATGTTGGCCATATAACCCGTAGATTTAGTAGGGGGAAAAAACTTGTATGTATGATGAATAATGGAATTATCTAATAGGAGCCTTATGAAAAGACCTTTTATTCTTCTGTGGTGCATTGACTGTCTGGAACACACAGATGAGTGTCCACAACATCACACTTCTCCTCACACCTGCACTACCCATGGTATTAACACATACCACACCCTCCCATCACCCAGCCCTAACCCAGGGATGTGTACGGACCACATTTAGCCAGGACCGCCTTTTTGTTTGACCCCCAAAGGGAAAACAAAGATGGGTGGTTATGTTAATATTCTATGAAAATGCCATGATTTGAACTATTTTGACCTTATATTGTTATTAGTATGACACTATTAGCTGCACTATAAGATCCTTGTTTTTGGCAAGAAACCACTGGGTCTTGTCTGAATGAGGGACAGGCTGGCTTATGTCACTAGCTTCCCCACCTTGGTACGACTCATGGTTTCAGCTCTTTCTGGACAAACAAAACAGATATTTTAAGCATTTTATTTCATGTTCCCATGTATATTTTCGAATGCTGGGTTAAGTGCTATATGCAAACAGAAAAGATGTATGAAAGAATTATTTTTTCATTATTAGTGTAACATTGGTTGCAATCCTGTCACTTTAATGCTGTATGTGCACATTGGTTGCTGTGTGGATGTGGGTGCTAAGGCAACAGGACTTGACAATGATGGGAACTAATGGTTGTCACTCTGCAGCACCACCGTGTTCCCAGACTGCCTTATTCGTTCTGACCAATAACAAGCCCTTCAAAAACCAGGGCTGTAGCACCTCCACAAGCTGACTGAGCTGTAGTCAGACGAATATTGCTGTTCCATTATTCCTTCTGCTTTCCCTTGCTTTTCCTTTTATCTTTTTTTCCATTCTTTTGCTGTCAGGTAGAATTAGGAGCGTGTAAATGGCATAATGTTCACATCTCACTGTCTGTTCTGTGTAACTTCTTCACTATTCAAAGAAAAAAACTGTTGTTTTCCAGTATAACCTGTTAATTTTTAAGAACCGTATGGTGCGACACTTGTAGCTGTCACTCTTGGTGCTTGGCTTATGCTTCATTGTCTTAATATTCCAAATAAAACTGTTAAGTGTAATCCACACTGGCCCATGATATAATATCAAGGATGTTTGTTTGTTTTTTCCATTTGTCATGCCACAATGCACTTATGGTGTTCCTCTCCATTCAGTATATTTTAGTTGCTCTCCTAGTGTTGATAACATCACACTTAATTCATAAGAGGCCAGAGGTCAAATGTTTAACTTAGCTGTCCCCAGAAGAAATATATTTTATCTGAACCGTGTAATCACTGACACCGCAGAAAGAAATATTGACTGAGTGAAAGCATCAAGAAATATAAATGTGAATAATTTCAAATCAGACATGCACCATATGAATAGTTGTAACCCTGAGCTATGTTGCTCAGACTGTATGACTACTCCAGTGTTCTGTAGCTGGGGAAATAGTTTAATTATTTATTATTTTTGGCCTATACTGCATTGTACATAAGATGAACAGGCTCCAAGATTTTAAATTTACTAATTCAGTTGAACAAATTGAACAGCTGTTCCTGCAGATGACAAAAACAGTTTTCAACAGCACAAAAATCTAAATTTCACTGTTCCTTTCAGACAGCTGGTATGGTTTCATTTATTGACCTTTGGCAGTGATATAACTAATTAAGTGAATTAAAAACAAATTTTACATACCAGAGTGACGAACAGTTAATTCGGTGTAATTAAACCAAATGTGCAAACCATGCTACAAGAAGGCGCAGAACAGTGATACTATAATATAGCTCTGTTGCCTCTTGAGATATTTTTGAACAGAATATAATATATTCAGTGCAATGCGTGTCCGAACTACAGTGTCAACATACAGTATATAGTTTATTTTCTTATAAAGGATGGAAATCCATTTCATAATTGTTCTATTCGGATCCTCTGAAATGTGACACACAAAGACACATACTTTTTCTGCAAATAAAATATAAAAAACATAACTCAGTCCTGCAGGCCTAAATCATGATTTGAAAGCTGTGGTGCTGCTTGACAATTTTAAAACAGCATATTGGTATTAAACCTCAAATGAATGGATTGTTTAAGTAAATATAATGTTACTTACCGTAATTCCCGGACTATAGAGCGCACCTGATTTTAAGCCGCACCCAGTACATTTTTAAAGGAAAACCCATTTTGTACATACATAAGCCGCGCCTGTCTATAAGCCGCGTGTGCCCACATTGAAACATGAGATGCAGGGGGTCCTCTGTCTCTCAGCG
>JAFBJQ010000421.1:14807-44807 GCA_016785345.1 Trinectes maculatus
GTGGAGGTGTTGGAGAGCCGGCAGGCGAGCTGAGAGACAGAGAGAGCGCTCACCAACTAGTTCCCGTGCGAAGTCTGTACGTATTTACGGGGCAAACCGTTTAAGCCGAAACAAGGAAATTCACGGGAGATGTGTCTTAACCACGAAAACGACGTAACTCGCGACCGTCGTAACTCGAGGACACCCTGTACTATGTAGCCACGGATTCGACCTTTCATCACAACAGAAAGACCCCCACACTCCTGTTCCGCACACTGTGCCAAGCAGCAGATCTGCAGACAGACACGGCCAAGCTGCCTAGAAGTTCACAGTTAGGTATTTGTTCATTTCAAATGAAGTATAAATAGCATGTGGGTTATCGGTTTCAAGTTAGCTACCCAAGGCTTATGAATAATTGACGTTCACACAGGAGGAAGATGAGGGTGAGCGACTGCACGGTGCAGGAAACTTTCTGTTGGCTCTGAGGATGAGAAACCAACAAAGTGAGTAACCAGCCTACAGACTTCCTACAGTATGTTCATATTGCTGCCCTCAAAACAGAACCCAGAGTCCCTATTGACTATATGACTATAGCAATAAGATGTGGTATCCAGAGTTGGATGTGGGTCACTGACCAAAAGAGGAGGAGGAGGAGGAGGAGGGAGGAAAGCATGTAAGATGAAGGTTTTGTCAGTTTATCAGCTGGCCGACCCCACCAGATTTCATCTCGGTGGGGCGCAGTCAGTTGGGCCTCAGAAGCCTCCTTATCAGTGACGTGTGCATGCTGCTCTCCGGTTTGCACGCTGAGATACAATTAGAAGTTATTGTTGGCAGCTGCATCAAAAGACAAGTCGAGGTTGAGAACCATCACGCTGATATCAAGATAGATATCTGTTGTTCCTTGCCAAGAGCCTCATTATGTATTTTTCTGCAGTTTGATAAAGAGGGTTCACATGAAGATGCAGCTCGATTGTGGTATGATGCACTTAAACCGCCTGGTTTTGAGTCGGTGCTGTCACACGCATGGTACTTTCCATGTAGTAGTGTGTGGGAAAGTGTGAAATGTTTTGATGCAGTAAAATATTTCATGAATGTTGGGGATATTATGGGAATTGTCCGCACTGCATGTTTTCGTAGTAGTGCTTAAGGGACATCATTATTTCCACAAGCTTCACAGCAGCGTGGGTAAAACATAGCAGCTTGAGAAACAAGACTAGTCCTTGAATAAGTTCAGAGGACAAGAAGTCGCATTGTGTTACAGCAGCTGGAGGAACAGAGGCTGGCCCCAATGCAAAGTCATGACTTAGGCTCTTTACGCAATGCTATAGCCAGCAGCTGATTAGCTTTGCACAAGGGGGAAAAGATAGACATATGTTTACCGGCTATGCCACCAACACTCAATAAATATATAGCATGTGTGTAAAGGACCAAGGAATTTTCCATTCATGGAAACATTCTGCAAATCCAGAAATAATGTGGATAATCTAACAAAAAAACACAACATGAAACAAAACAAACACACAGGCAATATACAAAAAGTCCATTAAAATGCAAACGTAAAACCGGAAACACCAAACCCATGCCGGCTACCAATGGCACTAGTCTACTCACTTAAATCTCACCAAGAAAACAAATTGGTCCTGAGCGACTGGAACTTGCAACAACTGGCAACGTCATCAGTATTATTTAGTATTTTTAGCTTTTACTATGGCAGGAATACCTGTGAGGCCAGTTTTACAGCCTCGTTTTCTGAAATCATCAGCGGAGAGTAGGGAAAACTTCCCCCTGTTAAACTCTCCGGCTCATCCGACTCCTGGCTCGCTTGACAACTAGTTAGTTTTCATTTCCTTTCCTTCTCTGGGCCATGTTTCTCCTGACAAGTAGTGCAAAGACTAGAGCCCAGCACGGACACGCACACACCACATGGCTCCCAGTGTGTGTGTTATCTGCACACAGACTACAGTCCCACTGGCAGGAAGAGGAGGAGGAGGAAGAGCAGGGAGAGAAGAGCTAGGACAGAGAGTGAGGAAGAGACACTGCTGCTACTTCTCCAGAGCTGGATTGCTGCCAGGCCTGTGGCGGCAGAGTGAGCGCTGACCTCCAGTTAACCTTACGCAGATGCACATACACAGACAGGCACACGCTCACACGAGGCTCGCATCCATATTTCATCGCAGAAATATATCCGCCCGACAGTATTTTACACCGGCTGCAGAGCTCAGTGGCTGAGGAGGGCTGAGGAGGGCCAGGCCAGGAGGCTGCTCCTCTTCTACCTACTGAGCCAAAAGCAACAGGGGCCAATCGCACAATCATCTGGAGCTGAAGAGTTCAGGCAGCTACAGGGGTCCATTCATCAGCCCCCTTTTTTTCCTCGCCTGCCTTGCTACCAGTCAAATTTATTGACCAATAACTTCGCTCTGACTGGATCCGATTCAGATGGATCTTTATCATGAAAGCCAAACAGGTTCCAGTTAGTGGCACCCCCCCCCCCCAAATATTTTTGGACTCCCCACCTGTCCAAAATCTGCTCGCCAAAAGACGTCCAGGTCCCGCTTTGAGTAATCTGATTAAAGCCACCCCCCCCCCACACACACACACACACCACCACCACCCTCCACAACACCGACCCTCCTCCTAAAACACCATTTTTTTTCGACAATCTCTCCACCCCTCTGTTGCAGAAGTTGGACAGTCAGTGAACGGCATCTGGACTGACCTCTTTTTTTTGTTGTTCTCTGGCAGAGACGCTGGAAAATTTCAGTGGGCATGTCCCGTTAATTCTCCATCTTTCCCCCTCCCTCGCTCCTTCTCGTTCTCCATTTCTGTCTCCCTCCCAGATCCTATCTCATACTTTCTCTGTATGTATGTAAACACCATATGTCCATGCACATATCTACTGTATATATCAAGGCACCGTCTCGGTTCTGAGCATATCCAGCCCAGACTGCAGGGGTTTAGTTTAGTATCCTGTCTGCCCTGCTCTTTCCCTTTCATTCCGCTTCTCTGCTCTCGTTTTTTTTTAATCACTTTTCTTCTCTCTCCTGTCCTTCTTCCTCTGCAATGTATCATTGCTGCTTGGCTGGCCCCTGCATAAACCCTGGGCTCGCTCAGCAGCCCTGCTTACTCTCACCCTCGGCCTCCCCGTCGCTCAGCAAGCCTCCGGAAAGTTCTCCTTGTGCTAAGCACTGGCATCAAGACCCAATCCATGTATGTTTATGGAGTTCTGACAAATTCCTTCCTCCTCGCTCCTGCTCTTGCATTGCAGACTTGACATGTGGGCATTATATTTAATCCCTCATTGCCCATGCAGGCAGAAGCAGTGTGGTGGAGGAGCAATGGGGCTTGGAGCTGGAGCGATGGCCTCTGTGGTGGCTGGGGCACCATTATGGCGGCAGCAGGACACGAAAGCTATGGGTTCACACAGGCCTTGTGGTGGAGCTATGGGATATGTGGTGGAGCTGTGTTTTCTTATGCTAGGGTATGTCCTGGGTCATTGGTCCTTGGAATACTGGTCACTTTATAATTAATTGGATTATGACGGTGCTTCTTCTCTCCACTGGGTATTAGATTCTCCAGTTGAGGTTAGAGAAACAACCGGCGCTGAGTCTGCGCTTTTGTTAACTAGACCTTTCCTACATTCTGGCTGGAATAAAACACAGAAATACATAGTAAAGAGTCTACATATAATCCACCACATTTTGTGCTATGTTCAGTAAACCTCTGTCACATAACAAACATATTGCTACACAGTGTTGCCCCTGCACTGGGGTTAATCTTCTGTGCCATCGCCAGTTTAAAACATCAGGTTGATAGATATTGCACACAAAAATGGAAATGAAATTATGTTAAAAAAAACAGATGAAGGTGCTAAACTATTTTCTTATATTTTAGTTGAAATGTGTTCTAAGTATTGTAGCTGGAACAGCTGTCAGTGAATATGTGGATGCACATCTGGTCTACTTCTATTGCTATTAAGCAAGAGCTGCTGGAAGACAGAACTATAACTGCAAAAGTATTTCTTACTTTAGCAGTTAATAATTAAAGTAATTAAAATAATGAAGTTGCTTAAAAAAACACCTGTGGAAAACCTTTCAACCTACTAGGAAAACGAAACCACATTGAAGAAATGCAGACAGGCCTCTCAGTCTGTTTACTGTCATGTCTTCAAAGAGAGAAGGACAAAGAGAATGAAAAGAGGACAGTGACAAACGAGGCTCTTTTGCGGTTCCTCTCCTGACCCATCCTTCCCAGAAGAGTGAATCAGCTCAGGGTGACCACAGATGTGCCCAGAGGCTTTTTCATCAGCTCCACAGGATCTCTTCTAGTGCCGCCGTAGGAGGGGGTGGGGTGTGTGGACTGACCCCTCTCTCTGTTTCCCAGTGACTCACACGGCTGTTGTTACACCACTGGGCAACAAATGCAAGCCCACGGCCCACCCAGCCCATGGAAGTCATGTATTTAATCAATGTGTTGACAGGTTCTCTCCAGCAGAATTAGTCAGAAATCCTCAAACTATGAGAACCTCTGCTTCACTTCACGAGCGTCTTCTCTCTGACCTGCACGTAGTCATCCACTGTGGACTAACTACACCCTTTGTGTCTGTTGCAGCTCGTTTCACACTACTTTACCTCCATTACTCGTACAGTCACGGTTACATGTTGTTTGCAGCTATGCACTGTTACAGCTGACCCTAGCACAATATCCTCCATATCGGCATCTGCTTTTTATTCATTTTACTGCCATGCACTGCAATATCTTGTTTCAGTGGAAGTGTGAGCAATTTTAGTTGCGGTTTCGTCTCATCCTTGTTCCATTGCTAAGGGTTTTGTAACAATCTGCTCTTTGCTCAGCAGTGATCACCTTTACATCCTGTGTGGGAGCTGCCCAACACAAACACAGGCTATTGCACAACTCCATTAGAGTTTTGCTGGTTGGGGAACTTGCTCTGAGGCATCTGCAGATGTGAACATGTAACTCCTGATTATTCTTTGGGATCTGACCCTAAAACCAAGTGTTAACCCCCAAACAGCTCTTTGGCAAAGTGAGGACAGATCAAAATGGCCTCATGATATATAAACTCAAACTGGTACTCGTAAAGATGTGAAGTACACACACACACACACACACACACACAATGGTTGCTTCTCAAAATAATCCTCAACATGATTCGTCCTGTGTCAGTAACTTTTGGTAAAAACTACCAATTTAGAAATTTGTTTTTTTTTTCTTTATAAACATTCAACTGTTTATTTGTGATTTTTATTTTGGTGAAAGAGCTAGAGAGAAACAAACTGGCTGGGAAAGTTGGGAAAGTGTTGAGACATGAACGAACAAGTCATCAATTTGTGTTTTTTTATGGGAATGGTTGAGAGTGTTAATAAACGCTTATCCAAACTATTAATTGGCAACATCTATAAAAAAGTACAGAGTGACTTCACATTTTGTCCTGCACTGCTGTGTCTTTGCACTGCATGTGAGGTCCTGGTTACTTTGGTCAGAACAGTGTATTCTGTGTTAAGTCGCTATCGCAGTGTTGACAGATTTCTGTACATTTATCAGTGTGGTTCCGAATGTAAAAGTGAAAAAAACTGAGTTCATGGAGTTTAAAGAAAAAAAGTTACAAAAAGAATACGTGTAATTTATTTGTCAAGAGAAAAATGATTTGACTGAGCGCCGCAACATTCTTTGTTGTAGTAAATCAAAGCACCGCTGCTTCGTTTGCAGGGTTGACTGATTAACATTAGGATCATGTGAACAGCTTTTGCACTTTGCTTGTTTTTAGCAGATAGTTTTCGGGTGTCGTCCTCAGTGAGATGCAGCGGTGCACCGCAAACCAAGTGTCTGTCGGTATCTCTGTGGTGGACGTTTGCACAAAGACACGGACAGTTCGCTGGAGACGCGCTGTTTCTGGGTGTGTGAGGAATGGTGCAATGGAGAAGGCCAAGCACAGAGTGTTTGAGTCTGCTTGTGGTCAAAAAGCACGGCGAGCCCTGCAACAGGAAATGACAGAACTCGGCGCGGTGGCTAAAAATAATGCCCGTTGTTAAGGGAGAACAGAGCCGGGGAGGCAGCGGAGTACAGCAAATATTATTTCAATTAAACCACAAGCCCAAAACCACGGGCTTCTTTTCAGAGAAAAACCCACGTGGCTGCCAGGGGGGAAAAATATAAAGTGGGGAGAGGCGAGGAGTTGAAACTCACACAAATGGAATTAAATGATGGGTGTTGGTGGTGGTGATGCTGTTGGGTGGGTGGGTGAGTTAGCTCAGAGTAAAATTCCTGTGAAGTATTGCCACTCTGCAATGACTCAGAGACAACAGCTTATAGTTGTTGTTGTTGTTGTGTGTGTGTGTCTGTGTGTGTGTGTGTCTGTGTGTGTGTGTGGGTGTGTGTGTGTGTGTGTGTGTGGGCGGGGGGGGGTTGGGTTGCCCATGCCCTGACTTCACTGTTGTTACCATGAACAGAAGGAGGCAGCGTGGTGGGCCATGACACTGGCATCAGTCACCTCCCCCTTTTTCTAACCCCACTCTCTCTCACACACACACACACACACACACACTGGCAAGCTCAACACACCCAAGCACTCAGCGGTGCCGAGCTAAGAATGGAGCGCTCCTCCGGCTCACGCAATGTGGTGTGCTGAAATTTCCTGCAATAAAAATGTGATTGGGAAGATACCCATTAAAATGTGTGAGGAACAGAGAAAGGGCCAAGAGCCTGGCAGCCAGCAGAGAGCCAGAGAGCAGAGGAGGAGGAGGAGATTGGTGAGTGGGGGGGTTGGGAACGCTTACAGGGAAGGGACGGATCAGGGTTGAGAGGCTGAGGGATGTGCTGACCACTGGTTACCCTGTCACCACACTGCAAGATAGAGACAGAGAGAAAAAACACGTTCTGGCTTCTTTTTCATTCTCCAGCCCTCGACGCTTTCTCTCTTTGTCTTGTTTTTTTTTTTCAAATGCTGTTTTCATTTAGCACATGGCAGCGCTCCCTCGAGCTCTTGAGTTTCCCAAACCAAAAGCTATTTCCTGATTCACTCCCTCTCTCATATAATTATTCCGCTGGACCGTGTTTCTCAGCTCTTTCTTCAGGGCCTCTTTTCCACCACTGCCTGTTCTGTGCTCCCGCTGACATCACAGCCTCAACGGGGCAAAGGTCGGCCATGTTCACGCTGCTCCTACTTACTGTTTGTGTGAGCGCCGCATTAGAGCTGATGTTAATTTATCACTTAATCCCAACAGCAGCATTGGACAAATTCAATTTACCTAAATCACTGGTCCTCAGATTCAGTCATTTAAGGTTAAGAACTTGATTTTAACAGAGACAATCTTGGAGGAGAAAATACTCCAGGACCACAGATCACACCTGTATCTGTATTTTGGGGGTATGAGCGTATCACAGAGGAGCAGAGCTGAGGTTGTTAGAAGACATTTTCTGCTCTCAGGCAGGTCATGTGGTTAATATGTTAAGGGCCCTTGTGAAAGTCTGCCCATTGCCCACCCCCACAACCCCCATATAAATGGCCACATTGTTCCTGTTCACACACACACTTGTGCGCACACAGAAGCTGTTTGTACCATAACTATTCTGAATCACTTAAACTTGCTCTTAAAAGTGCACACTCAGCCACACCAGCGGTGCATTACAGCCGCGCAACCTTTGTGCCGTACGCTTCCCAGCTGTTCCCCCTGCATGTCTTCCTGCTGGTGGTGTCGAGCAGCGCTAAGCCGCGCTCCTCTCCCTCCCAGCTGTGTGCTTCTGTCCTCGTTCCAGCTGTTTGGGTGTGGCAGCTGCTGGCACCACGAGAAGCCTCCATGATCCCTGGGACGTCCTGCTCATTAATTGACTGGTGTAATGTAGACGAAGCTGGAAGTGGAGAGGCAGTCTGCACACAGACTCACACTGGATAGCTGTCTGTATCATTGTCGGCATGTTAACAGTGTATATCATTTATACTTTAGATTCTAATCCAAAGTAAAAGGTGATATAAAAATACATATATAAATATAAATACAGGGGGTCCTCGAGTTACGTCGGAGATCCGTTCCTGAGAATGTGTCGTAAGCGAATTTCGACGTAAATCGGACCATACATTCATTGTGCCATTGTGCATACATTGTGCCACCAGATGTCGCTATAACACCACGCTAAAATAAGAGTTTATTATGGTGAATTGCCTTTTGTCCCTCTTGACACACCGTAGGGGTTGATATCGCGAGTGTAATGAGCATTTCCTTTAGATTTCTGATATCAACCGTGTAGACCCTGTGTTGTGAATAAACCTACGGTATCGCCACGATGCTGAACGCATCTGTGTCAGTGTGCATCTCCTTACCGGGTGACGCCCCCCCCAGCCATTTTACATAAGTAAACACAGCTGTGGAGGTGCCGGCAGGCTCTGCAGCACGTCTCTCTGTCTCTCTGCAGCGCTGAGAGACAGAGCGAGCGCTCAGCAACTCGTTCCCGTTTGAAGTCTGTTACGTATTTACGGGGCAAACCGCTTAATCCGAAACAAGGAAGTTCACGGGAGATGTGTCGTAACTACGAAAACGACGTAATTCGCGACCGACGTAACTCGAGGACCCCCTGTATATTGTATCAACCTGACATTTAAATGAGCATAAGGGTTTTTAATATACTAATTCATATTTTTCTATCAATAATAATTTTAATTCCAGTCTGCCATGTACAAACTGTTGTTCATAGTAACAAACTCACAGAGAATTATCACACAAGCCTGTGAGCATTTTAGTGCCTGCTTTATGTGTTAATGGGCAACTGTTTACATCAAATACCTTTTAAAAAAGAAACTGCAATGGGTCGTCACTGTTTGCCTGCCTGACAACTTTTGGTTCTTGGTTCTTCAGACATTTGAATTTCCCAAAACAGGGTTCAATTTTGAATAACAGTATTTATCCATGTGAAAACCAAAGAGTAACAAGGCGACAGCAGATCATGGCCTTTCATTCATACATGATAGACAATAATGTTCCATTTCAGATTCAGCACTTTCGTGACAAAACAGTACTACTGAACAATAGCTAATCCACTTTGGATTTGTACCTTTGTACTGGGTGGTCAGACACCAGAGCCCAAAGTGCTAAAAGATCCAGCTCATTCAGTTTAATGTGATTCCTCTCTGCCAGAGTAAAAGTTGCAGGGAAAAAGAATAGTGCCATTGTTAACAGTCAATAGTGATACAGGGTCAAATAAATGGAATTAGTTTTCCTATGTTCTTTCTGTATTTTATATTCTCCCCTGTGTTTTCCAGGTTGGTACTGGCCAAGTCAATTCACACTGCAAGGTTTCTTTCTTATGCCTATGTTTTGATATGATTAGATTAAAAGAAAAAAAGCTGACATGAGGTTCCTGATCATGATGCCATCAGAACAATTCCAAAGTACCTCGGCATTGATCCTAAACATGTCATAGCTCTACTTGGAAAATGAAACCAAGAGATGTTTCTTCATTGATGATGGCGCACGAGAGAGCGGTCCTACACGCTGGACTAAAATCTTCCCCTAGATGTTCGTCTGGGCTGAGATCTGTCAGCTGAGCAGATGATTTATATCATTTCCTTAAACCGAACCAAATCAAACCCTTCAGTAAGATCCTGCATTTTGTTTTTTTTCTTTCAATTTGTCACCCATCTGTAGCTTGAGAGCTATATCCTACAGTGTAAAAGGCCAGTGTGCTAGCATAACTTGGAATTACAAAGACAGCGTATCAAATGTCTACGTCTTGTTGCATCAGATATTTATGTTGATGATTTATTGACGTATGCATCATAGAAGTCATGCAGCCTTTAAAAACCTTCCAACTTCCCCCCTGTTTTAACTTACAGCAGTGCTTAGAATAGCCTGCAAAACCAGACCACAGTATCTGCTGTACGAGCAGCAGATATCCCATGTAAGTCTAGAGGTCATACGGTATGCATACAAGTGCTGATCCACGTTGAGCGAGAGCATGAGTTCGCAAGTAAAATATAGCCTATATGTGTGTTAAGTTGGGAAGCATGCATGTCTACATGAATATAAGTGTGTGTGTGTGTGTGTGTGTGTGTGTGGCCTTGCAGTATATTATAGGCTAGTGATGAATAAGCATGTGCCCAGTGGGGTTAGTGTTGTGTGCTAGGGGGTCAGAGCAGGCTTAACACCAATGACCATGTTATAACAGTGTTGTACAGGCATGCAGGGGACCGGCTGCCGTCTCCATGGTTACAACCACTGCGATGCTGGCACACCCTGTCTGTAAAAAGCAAGCTGTTGCACAAGAGAAACACCAGACAATCAATGCAAATAGATGCTCATAAACAAGGTTGCACAAGCAGAGAAAGACATAACCACGAGGGTTGTGGAAGAATGTTATTTCAGGGCATGGTGAGTCCAAAATGTATCTGCTAAGTAATAACTCTCATAGCGGGCCAAAGATTGTTAAACAAAAACGTTATTTTTGATAATCCAGTTCAGTTGCTGCTTTTGTGGGCCATATCTAAAATCATTCACTAAACCCTCCCAGCATAACTCAGCAGCCATCATCGCTCTGACAAGCCTGTCAAGTTTAGGTCCACTCCTTGTGTTTAAGTGGTGTGCATGATGGGGCTGTGGTAAGAGAGATGTTCCTTATATAAAAAAGATTTTGGGAGGTGCCGTCCTTTTTAGCTTTTCCAAAGCTCAGCTTTCAAGAGCAGCAGGAACATTTAAACAGTATATCTGCACTATTGTATAATACTATAGTACTGGCAAACTATCTTACAAGCCTCAGTCAATGATATTTGTCCCAAAAGAAATTGTCAAAAAAATACATAAAGCATCAATAAAGCATATAACTTTGTGTCTTGTATGTAACCCATCACCACTACTTAAATGATGTCCAAGTATAGAGTTTTTCTTTATTATACATTTACTACCAGAACTAACTTACTGCAGAACTCCAAAACTGAAACAGTGCCATTAAGTGTGTATACAAGGACTTGTATTTAAAAACTGAGAGCTGTTGCCTGTGAATGACAGGTGAGCTTGTGTTTACCTGTGTCATCAAGGATGCGCTGCTTCAAGAATAACAAAGATTTGAGGTACAAGCACAACAGGTGAAGCAAATGCAGCTACAGCTCAGCAAATAGTCAGTTATATAACAGTAACATTAAGTAATTATATCCTGCCAGTCAGTGGCAGCTGTAATTTGTCCTCCGTTGGGTATACAGACACTGTTTAAGGTACAAATTGGAGCCATAGAGGTATCATGATAAACCAAGGTGGGAAGAGAGGTGTAGAAAGAAGATAATTATACCAGGCGACTCTGCACCTCTTCCAAGTCATTTCCTTCCCATGTGGAACTCATGCATGTGTTCAGGCAGTGCCTTTGAGGACCACAGGGGGCCTGTGGAGCCAATAAAAGGCTGTCAGAGGGGGGGAAAGAGGACACCACCAAGGGAGTCTGGAGGCATCCAGACAACAGCTCTGCAAATCCACCGGCCCTCCCAGCCAACAGCTGAACCTCGAAAACCTCACGGAGGGCAAGCTGCCACACGCCACCATTATCTCAATCACTCAACAATAAAGCTGATATTTTAGTGGGGCTACAGAGACAGCACAATATATGTACATGTATTTGTACAATATATGTGCATGCATGTGTGGATGAACGTTTGAAGGTGGTAGTCCGAAAACATAGAATAGTTTAACATTGTCTGACACAGAGCCACATGGTGTGAATTCCCTAATCTGTGCAGCGAGGGCAACCAGTCCAGTTTAAACCCGGAATTTTTGGCTTTATATCTGTATCTGGGAAAGATGAGATTCCCAGGGCGCCGGGTAATATGACGGCCTAGATGAGAAGAATGTCATCAGAGAACACTGAGTGCCTGCCGCGCGCACATGACACGGAGAGGGTGGTGTTGAATACCCGACCATCTGCTGAGTCATAATGGGCACAGTGGTTGCAGGTTCAGCCTACAGACTGGCCCAGTGGTCAGAGACACAAATCAGTGACCAGCCTGATCTGGGTTGTAAAACTATTGGGATAAAAAGACACACTTTGTTGTGTATTTTGTCAGCCTTGTGCTGATGAACGTTAGCAGTGGTAAGGATTCCCATTGGACGCATTCACACTACTGGATGTGTTACACATAGACTGTATAAAAAGACTGACAGTGCATCTCCACTCCCATCCACCCCATGACACCAAAGCCAAAAAGAGCTCTTGATCATGATGCCTCACTCTGTTCTTATAGTCATACATAACTAATAATACTAATTAAACTAACAAAAGCAAACATATCAGAAACAGTCACTTGCAAATACAGCAGTGTGATGAGTACTTTAATTAAAGAAACCATCCTTGGAAAAAAATTATTACATGTGTACTTTGATTTTTTTCTGTAGTTTTGCCCCTGTCCCATCTGCCAACATTGGGCCTCTGGGTTTATACAGCAGCCAGCCACCAGGGGGTAATGAAGATGTTTTGGCTTGTCTTATGGAGCCGCCATGTTGTCTTTACACACTGTCCCTGGTGTATGTAAGTAATGGATACACTTCATAAACAATGATCCAGCACTGAATTGGGATGGACAGAGTCAGTCAATGAGCAGTAACCATTGTGTTTGTTTATCAATTAGGATTTACATCAGAGCACATGTACCTAAACTGTTTTCCTGTTTACCTGTTTACCATGTGGGTGACAGCGTGAGCTGCAGTCTGTAGTTTGCTATTAACATGGTAACTTCTATTTGGTCCTCATGGGGACCCAGGGTCAAATAATGCTCCCTTACTTATCATAAAAGGTGACAGATGGGGCAGAATGTGATGTGGTGTAATGTGATGTGATGTGCCTACATTTTGATAATGCACCTAATAGTTGTTTGTTGCCATCAAATAAAAAAGGAGAACTTCTGTTCAGGCTTTTACTTTTAACACGAGCTTTGTTATGAGCTTAGTGCTAAACTTGACATGTGGTTTTTGTTTCTTTGTTTCTGCATCTGCTCTTGTTTATTGGTGTTACGACTTATGAATGATTAAATATGGTCTCCTTTGTTTCTCTTTGTTTTGGCTGTTCTTTTCTTGCCGCTTGTCATTGCTGCTTCTGTTTTCACCTCTCGTTGCTGTTTTTGTTGTGTTTGTTGTGACAGATATCGGCCTTTCTATTATTGCTGTTCCATTTTCAGTTGTTGCTGCTCCCATTCATGGGCTTGGGAGCATTTTCTTCGTTGCATAAAAAAACAACAACTATGACTTAGACAGTGGGATTGTAAACGTTTCCACAACATTCAGCCAATAGACACTTCACCTCTGATTAATCCTCCAAACAGCATAGTGAGGAGTTTCCTGACTGTTGAATAGCAACTACATCCTTCTCACAGGACAGTACAGTATGTTTCTCTCACTTTCCCTCACACAGCTGGACCAGCAGGCTGCTGGATGGTTGGGAGGGGGGTAGTTGAGGGTGATGGGGGGAGTTAAGTTACATTCCTTCCATCGGGGCTGTGTGTCTGCCAACCAGGTCACTCCCAGTTCAGTCCCGGGAAATTGGGAGGGAAGAATTTCCTCTATGTGTCCATACTGAACATGGCCACAAACATACAGAGGCCTGTGTGCACACACGGCACGGGTCTGTGTGTGTGTGTGTGTGTGTGTGTGTGTGTCTGTGTGTGTGTGCGTGTGTGTGTGTGTGTGTGTGTGTGTGTGTGTGAGTGTGTGTGTGTGTGTGTGTGTGTGTGTGTGTGTGTGTGCGTGTTATTTTCTAACAAGTAGCTTATATTGTAGGATAGTTTATTGAGTGCCCATTGTGTGTACTGTATCAAATTGTGTAGACCAGTCTGTAGTCAACAACTAATGTGTATGTCAATGTGAAAATAATAATAATGATAATAATAATAACATTGAGCTTTATTGTCATTCTAGATGAATATGATGAAATTACAGATCACTATTTGTTTGTGCTTTATATAAAAAGTCAATATTGCAATAAAGATACATAAATATATCAATAATATAAAAATTGTGTAAATAGGATATTGGTGTATGTGTGTACACCCATCGGCCAATCGGCCTGGGTAATGGTTACAGTTTTAGGTTGTTTTAAGCACCTGACAATTCTTTTGCTTGATGATTCTTGCGTGCTGTAAAAGAGCAGGTTGGTGTTTGGAGACCGTTGTTGTTGTTGATCCTTCAGCAGCATAATTTGCTAAGTAAAAGAAAGCAAACAGGTCCAAGAAGTCAATTATGAAGTGATTTGAAACACAAAATAAGTATATAATGCCACACTGTCCTACATTCTGCATCCGTTTTGTATTTTAAAAATGAATGTATAATCTGAAGTGGTTTCCTTGTAACTGCAAATTACAAATTTAAAATTGTAATCATTGCATTTCTTTTTAGCAATAAATAAGTTGCTCTGTGTTCACTAACTGGTCAAAATGCTGATTGTTGATAGTATAGTATATGATGCATTAAATCAGAGGACATGATTTACACTCATGTAAAATAACCTAGGACATTTTTGAGACAGGAGCCGAAAGCGCAAGTCAATCGTTAAATACAATGGCAGGCGCATCACTACATTCCATAATACCACAAGGTTTTGGCAAGACAAACTTTCTTTGTGCTTTAGAGTACAAAGAAAAAAAGTGAGGCAGGAAGTTGGGATTCTTACTTCAAGTCGTTTACTTTGATGGCAGATGTTCAGTATGTTTATGTTTTTATATCATGAACCAAAGTCATGAACTGACATCTGGTACTGAGGAGAGAGCGGCAACGTCCTGTTTGAGACAGGAAGTCTGTGGGTTTTGAGAAATGTGGTCTTGATTATGAGTTTCTATACATTCAAAACAACCAACAACAACCAACAATTTTTTCTCCCAGTGAACCTAATTAACCTAAGCTTCATCAGCCATTGCCACCATGGAGCTCAACAATCAATCTGAAGTTTAAATCATTGATTTGTGCGAGACATGTTCATGACGTAGACAGAAAACACAGACGGGCTCGTTGTGCTTTGTTGGGGTCTGGGTTTGTAGCTAAGTTGTTGTCTGGGACTGGGAAACATGTGAGCTCTCCACACTCACTCACACACACGCAGAGACACACACACACACGCAGAGGCATGTCTCCGTTTTTTACTTATATGTACAATATATAAACATAACAAATAGTTGCCTGACAGGAACCTGATTTTAACTTATACGTATATACTTATTCTTACTCTAACCTTTGACCTAGAACTAATTCTACTGCAGTCCTAAGTCTGCACCTATCGTTATTGTAAACCTAACCTTACTCTAACCTTACATCATCACCATGAAATATACATTGCTTTTTGCCAACATATAGAGAAAAAGTTCATAAAACGGAACCATGTTAACAGACTTAGGTCCCCACAGTGTGCGTAATACTTGGTCAACAAGCACAGTGCAGGAATTTGACTTTGCAAAAGATGAGTCACAGGGAATCTAATTAGATGTTGGTGTTCAGGGAGCGTAGAACAAAAAAAAGGATTCTCTCACTCTAACTTTGGTACAGTCTCACGTGTAATTCACCCAGAGAATCCATTTGTAATGGACAGTCCTATAGACCTGCTTCTACAGCATGCCATTCAATGAAAGGGTCCTGGAACAAGGAGAGGGGGCCACTATCTGCTGTGTCTATGTGACATATCAGTCTGATTTACTGGTTCCGGGGACTCATATGTATCTCTTAGGTCAAATGACTCCTGATGTGTTGCCTGAAGGAAAGGGACAACACAGAACTCGACCAAAATTCTCGTTTGCGATAGTAAACACATCCACTGAGTAAGATGCATGTGGCCAACATGTGCAGGGTGGGCGTGTGTGTGTGTACACTATATGGACACACAGAGACACACACACACACACACACACACACACACACACACACACACACACACAGTTGTACACCAACAAATATAGCACATGATGAATTGCTGTCCTGTTTGAGACCTGATAAAAAGCCAACTGCTGCTCTCCAACTATGTAGCGGCCTCCAGTGCTGCCCCGTCATGACTCAGTGCTGAGTAGGATGTTAGTGTTTCTCTTCCTAGTATCCAGCAGTGTGAGTGGTGGAGATTCCTCCACTATGACTCTGGACTGAGTTTAGCATCATGGGAACTGCAGATAGCAGCTGAGGTCCTGGGAGGTTGTGCAGGAGTTCAGCTGAGTTAATCCATCTGACGGGCTGCCCCGTTGGTCACTACACAGCAAACTGTAGGCTGGAACTGACCTGAGAGGGGCTGCTGTGACTGCTGAGAATGTATCCTTTTGCATATGTGAGATTTGTCTTTTTTTTTTTTAGTGGTATAGTCGCCATCTGGTGGTAACAAAGGCAGGGTCAACTCACAAGGTTTGAAAGAAGTTCTGTGGAGAGCACACAAAGCTTTTCAGCTGATGTACTTGAATTAAATGCAAAAAAACAGTATTTTCTGTTCTTTAAGTTTTAAATGGAAAAAAAGAGTGAAACAACCCCTAGACGAGAACAAATGTGAATATCACCTGCACATTTCCACATAAACACTTAGACATCTACAGGTGAGTGAAAAGCCATAAAACATAATTAACATAATTAACAAAAAAAAAACTGTATCACATCTAAAAATAATCTCACAAACAAACTGAGATATGAAATGGGACTCAAAAGGTGAAATTGTATGAGACCCTCTGAAACAGTCTTTGAACGCGTTCGGTTGGTCCAACATGCACACCTGTATGGTTATAGTTAAGCCAGATGGGTGGGACATGGGCATGACATGTGACTTTGTGGTCAGTTGTGTATGTGCGTGTGTGTGTATGTGTGTGCGGTGGTGAGGGTCAGACAATGCAGATCATCCCATCACTGAGCAGAGGTGCAGTTATGGCCCAGGTAAAGGTAGCAGGGGACACAGCAGCGAGGAGCCACCGCGACTGTGCAGAGGTTTACTCTGATATGGCTACTGTCAGCTCCAGTGCAGGTGAGTTCCAGATGACGCTTCATCTTAAAAGAACTAATATTACACTATTACTTATCATCTAAAAATATACATTCAACATAGTGATTGTCTTGTCACATTTGGTAAATGGCGAGTGATATTTTTTCAGAATCACAATCAGAGGTACTTTATTCATCCCCAGAGGGAAATTCAAATGTGTGGTGATCTACAGTCTGTTGTGGAGAAGCTGCAGCTGGAGAACAGATGAATGTCTCTTTCTAGCTTTAACCTCAAATATTGTGTCTCAGTTGTTTTGTATTTTAAGTTTAATGCAAAAAATTATTTTAGAGAGAGTTTGAATGAAAATACCATTAATGGGGGAAAATGATGCTGTAATGTCACCAATTATTAAATCTGCATCGTCAGTGTCCATTCTCTCAAAAGACTACACAAGGTCAGCCCAGTTCACCAATTTGACAGATTAGTCACTTTGTTAGTGATTGTGCTATTAATCTAAGTCAAATCCCCCAGTTTTTGGTATCTCTTTCTCACGAGCTTGTGTTTGGCAGCTAAAGCTCTCTGGCTCTCAGGTTGCCCGATGGCAGTGGGAACCAGTAAGTCAGTGTAATCCCTCCATTCTGAGACAGTCTGGGAAACACAAGTATGTTAAGTAACGGGAGCTGGAGGGAAAGAGTATGTCTGTTCAGCGACAATACAAACCCTCAGCCTTTTCTCTTTCTCCTGAACACAGACATTGGAGGAGAGTCGATGAGGAAGGGCTCGTTGTGTGAGACCTCCATGACTGCTGGTCTCGGCCGACGGAGCAGGGCCTACCCCTCCCCGGCCAGGAGACGCCACCGCACCACCTTCAGCAACAAGCAGCTGGAACAGCTGGAAGTGGCCTTTGGACAAAACCAGTATCCTGACATCTACTACAGGGAGGAGCTGGCCCGCATCACCAAACTCAACGAGGCTCGCATACAGGTCGGACAAACTGCAAACCGCGGGAAGTGATGTGCACTTTACAATCACCAATGAAATACGGGGTGTTGCTATATGGATGATCAACTTTACATTGTCATGGGCCTTTGTCGTGTGTAATTATTTGTTATTATAACTGAGCAATTAAAAACACAATCGCTTTGGTCTTTTGTCCACAGTGATTGTGAATATGACTTCATGATCAAATGTTTTGTTAATTCACTTACAAATAAATCCTGTAAATCCGGCATATCACCAGCTAGTCCTAGCATGACCTCTGACATGGTCTTGTCTCCACAGGTGTGGTTTCAGAACAGAAGAGCCAAACAGCGTAAACAGGAGCGGGCATCCCAGAAGGTTCTGCCAGTGGGCATGATGCCGGGTCACAGGGCTCTGCTGGGGGGTATGCACGTGCAGCCATCCAGCATGTCTCGACAGTACTACACCCAGCCCCTCGCTCACATCCCCCGTCTCTCTCCAATGCTGCCCTCTGGGGCTTTCTCCCGCCACCCGGGCCCGGTTACCCATTGCCCCTGCCCCAGTGTCCCACCACAGGCCGCCTCCCAGCACCAGCACCAGCACGACGACTGGTACAGCCCTCTGAGGGGCAATCTGCCCTCACCCATGTTCTCATTGGCCTCCATGCAGCCTCTGGACCCCACCTCTCACTGGAGCTAAGATGTAACCAGGAAAACATATTATGCATTTGTACGGTAATTAAAATACATCAGGTTCACCTTGTTAAACAGCGACTGTTATTTCACCCTCTCGTTGTAGTAAAATACTCTTTAGATTCAAACCTGCAACTCTCCAGTCATTATTTGCTTTCTCAAACTCAGTCACCATAGAATCAGCTCTTTAAATCCTGCTGTCACCGCAAGAATGTACTGAATTTATGTCACATATTACAGATGCATACAGTAGATAGCAGCATGATTTTGTTATAACTGAAGGTCTACTTATTAGATTTTTTTATTGGAGATTGCAGCTCCATCTCATGGCCTTCATCAGAGTTGCACACTGAGCTTACATCGTTGCACATATCTCAAAGTAAAAGGTTCACAATAATTCGTCACAACAAATATTTTAGATCATGTAGAATTTTTTTATTAACGTTTATAACATCCCAGAGACAACACAGTTGCATCTGTTATGCTTACCGGATGGCAAAAATATTGGATTTCTCTATACCAAAGTCATACTTAACAAGTAATCACAGATGTACAACAAATGTTGACACACACAGATACCTGTGTATTGTATCCTTACTTTTTATTTATGCTACCCTGATTTCTTTGAACTTGATAGATGTACTTTTCAAGATCCTGCCTGCTGTAGTATCCACTGTGAAAACTTTTCGATGCGGACACTAAACCTCACACCTCCTTTCATTTTAACTGAACTCACTGTCAAGTAGTTTAGTTTGATTGTTAATAGGAACCACTTTTGGATTTGTTTTTGCAGGCACATGATAAACATGCAAAAACACAGTTCTTGTATGTTAGACAGGCAGCTATTACCTTCAGTAAAGTGTTGGTGTACAAGAGCTTTTCTGGACACCCATTGAAATATGTCTGCTGAAACAAACTGTGGTGGCAGCAGCATTAACCAGTGTGCTTCAAGTCTAGCTTATACAGTCATAATCAACATTGCACAGCACAATACTGATTTACATTCACTTTATGAAAGGAGACAGAGAACAGTGAAAATTATAGCAACTGAAGACTAAAATCTGCTGGCAACATTGTACATTCATGTAGTTCTCCATCCTAAACACGGAAAAATGAAAACATCAGCAAGAGTTTCTACACTACACACGACTTCAGCGATTATACATCTGTGCAAGGACACTGCTTGTTGACATGAGGATGACTTGTCAGTCTCATTGTTCCCATCATACACAGCAAATGAAACTGATTCACATAAGGAATTTTAGGTCCACTGGGTTGACAATCAAATAGCAAGTGTGTGCTAGTTTTAGTAAATTGTTTACACTGCACAGTCTGGAATTGAAACTGGTTCTTTTAGAACCAAGACATTTCGTTTAGATGCTACTGAAAGGGGAATTTAATGTAGCACACCAACAAAATAAGAACACAAACGTGGAGACATAAGACAACACTCCTACATATATAGGATCAGTTTACCCAAATTACAACATCAGATTGAAATTAAATTGGAATGTCTCTCTCTGCAACGTCTCTGCAGTGGAAGTGAGTCAGTGTCCATCTTACGCTGGACAGTCCACAGACTTTAATACGTTTTGGCATTAACTGTATTCCAGTAAAATTGAAAACAATTGGGTAAGCTGGCCCTTTTAAATTAACTGTAAGCATTCACCAGTGTCAACAGTAGAGGCTGTGGAATTATGTGTTTGAGCTTCTTGTCCCTGCTTGTCACAAGCACAGAAAACACCAAAATACAGTTTGATAAATTACCAGTAATCCTGATTGATCACATGTGTGCGAAATAGAGAGAATATAGAAAAATTGAATTGAGTGGTGTGGTGAAACTTTTCAGTTTGGCCCATGTGCATCCACTAATGACTCCTCTCTTCTCTGTAGATCCTTCACTGTTGTGGACATAAAGAAACTTTCAAAGACTCTACTCTAGTGATTTGGCAAACTCTGCATAATCTATATAACCATCATTGTTTATGTCATCGTCCCTCAGAACATCATCAATGAGACTGATGAGTTCCTCCTCTCTCATTGGCTGGCTGTTCTCTTCTCTCTCCTAGATGAAAGAAAAATAACCGCTATGTAAAAACCTTTATTATCAAAAAATTCATCCTCTGTGCTTCCTCTTTCAACAGTCAGCATTATGTTCACACCAAGAAGGACAAAAACAAAAACATACACACATACATCACAAACACCTACCTCTTTGTGCATGTGTGTGATTGCTGTGGCAAGTTCCAGCCCATCCAAGAGGTTGTTTCCATCATAGTCATGCATCTTGAAATAGTGCAGCTGAAGCTCCTGCGGTGTCATCTCCTTCTCTGGTTTGTCTATCACTCCCTCCAGATGCTCCATGATGTGGCTGGTAGACGTTAAAGAGGTAATAGCCCAAATTTTTGAATATGGCATGTGATAGCTGTGTTCAAAGTTTATTAGTATGTGTAAACAGTTCTTATAAATGAAGCTATATTGCTTACTCTTTGTCCTGCACCATGTTTTTATCCAGGCGACCGTGACCATGAGCTTCCCTTTCTATGGTGGCCGGCTGCCCCTGATGCTGATCCATATGACCATGAACACATATCAGGCAGCAGGACAGAAGGAACAGCAGACCCCTGAAGTGCACTGTACTCATTCTGCAGAGCACACATGCACACACACAAACACACACACACACACAAAACAAAGAGATAGACAGCAGAGCAAGCAGAGTTAAAGGACTGCTTTGTACTGTATAACCCAACATATGGTTGACATCGCAGAGGCTGATGATAAACACTATGCTTACATTATGTACTTGTACTTTTGTGCATATCCTTATTTTATTATCACTGTGCAAAAGTTAACTTAAATATAAGTATTTTATTAAATATAAGATTTAATAAATAGCCTCGTTTTTGTGAAATCAACAATTGTGTTAACGCAATTGGTTTTTAAATAATCATAAAACTGAGTCGACAACACATAAACAGCACACATATGTAGGCTAACAACAGAATTTCAGCCTGACATTACAAAACTAAGCTTGTTTAAGTCCAGCAACGAACAGTAAACAAGTATTCACGTTAGCTAAACCGCTATGCTAAGTTTTGCAACAAGCCGCAGCTCAAGACCATACATTGGAAACTGTATATCCTGTTAACTTCAACAAACCTAACGTATTATAAATATTTGAAATCCATGTTTAATACCTACTTATAAGAAATCTGCATCTCCACAAGGCTCTGTAGACCGTTACACTGCATGTAACAGGCACCTATTCGCTTTTGGTTGCAACCTTTGTGGTCCACGTCACTTGCCGTAGCCCCTCTTGGACACGACAGCTCATTATGATTGGTTATTATATTCAGAGAGTACATAACCGAAAAGTGATAGTTCGCTACACTCACCTGCGTAAGGTACTCGGTAAAATCTTGCGAAACGGACCACTAGCTGCTATTAGTTTACAATGGAATAAAAATTTTATCACATTGTGCACACGTTTTTGCCTACAAAAACATGTGCACACGTACACAATTGCATAGCTAAAGCGCCCTGATATGCCGTTAAGTAGGTAATAATACGCATGCTAAAATTGCTTTTGGTTGTGAATTGTCTTGAGTAAACTGGTAAGCTAACATTTCAGCCACTTAACAAAGCGACCAGTTTAATTCACACTATCACGCTGTAGCGGGTTCCAGGATTTAAAGACTCGCTCGCTCTTGTCAGACAAACAATCTTTGAGCGGTCTCCCTGAGATGACGTCACAGTGCGTGTTGGAGGTTCCCCCAGGAGAAGGACAGGTCCGCTGACCCGTGTCAAACAAATGTCAAGTTTCCAGAGGGAAAATGACGCCGCTCGATCTCTGTTCAGGAGGCTCGAGGTTTTATTTGCTGTCATAGAGTAGCTGATATAGACTCGCAGTTTATATTCAAACAAGACAACACAGTAGTGAGTGACCCTGTGGATACACTCCCTGTTCATAGGACTAGAGTTAGAGCTGGTGGTGGAGTCATGTGAAGTTGTTTTCCCTCGACCACACAATCCCACCCTGTCATTTAGCAGCACTTGTTAACCTTGAGCTCGATACAGTGCAGCTCCGTGATAGATGTAAGATATTGTCACTGAGCTAGTCAACCTGCCAGTGTTGCTGAGCCCAGATCAGGAAGCAGGCCAGGCAATTACATTTTATTATTATTTTTACTTTAATTATTTCCTGTCTTAGAAATTAGCACTCTTTAAAAACAGGAAGCAGACAGCTGGGTTGCAGACTTCTGCGTTTCTTTGCAGTGCTGTTACTTAATCTGCACCTGATCCAGTTAAAGTGTTAGTGGCAAAGATTAGGGACACTGGTTTTAAAAGGAAGAACCGGTTTCCTCATGCACACATTTATTATCACAGGACTGGAGACTGATGCACTGCCAAGACATTTTCTATCTATTACACTGCACAATGGGATAAAGATGCATATTGGAAAATTGGAAATATTGCAGCAGTTTTTAGTTGCAGCAGTGGTGAAATGGCCTGAAAGAAAACAACTATTCTATTTTAATAATATTAGTATAAACACTCATCCCCAAAGTGAAAGTAAAAAAAAAACAATTAAAAAACATTTTGTATTTACCTTTTCGGACCGGCTCTTTATTATTGATATGTTTGCGCCGCTGTGCCTGTAGTAACCCACCCTCCACCCCTCCACTCCTCCACCCCTCCGCTCACAAAGATTACACATTTATTTCCCCTGGTAGTGTGCAGTTACTCCCATCGTGTCCGGGGAGTACAGTCACCACCGGGACCGAGCAGCGATGGCATCCCGGGTCTCCCTCACCCTGATCCGGCTGGACGCGGAGCTGGAGCGCTACCGGGCTGAGTGCCAGTGGGACAAGATCCCAGCGGTCATCGAGCAGATGCAGGCTGCGCGGTTCCACGAGGACGGTGAGCAATAGGTTCTGTGTCCTGTGTCGCTTCCTGACTTTGGGTTTACTGCTCACAGATGTGCACGCTGGGAAAAAACAATATTGATATACACAACTGGAGAAATAAAAAGTGATCAGGGATTAGAGGTGAAGAAATAGACAACGGAGCAGGTTCTGTCAGAAGTTGTTTACATGCAGTTCTTGTGTTGCTTAAATCACTGATAGCGGATGTGTTTTGGGAGAAGTTTTAGTCGTGGTCAGTGATGAGATCAGTTTCCTGTGACACGGACAGATCTGCACAACTAACTAACTAACTGATTTCAGGGTCACTGAGAATAGAAGTGTTTCCAGTCAGGACTGATATCTTTTGCAGTGAAGGGATTGCGCAGTGCACAAGTTGGACTTTGGACTCACAATAGCATATTGTGGGTTACTTTACTAACAGGCTTCCACTAAAAAAACTAAAAATAAATAAACACAACAACGGCAATATAATAATGATAATAATAATGATAATAATAATAGTAATAATAATGATAATAATGATAATAATTAGTTGATTGCAGGTCAGGATGGGTCAGAGCGGGGGTCACACAGAGTTTGACTGATGTCTCCATGAGTACAAGGACACTGCCTGGAAGTTGACAGTATATACATTGAATGACTGTATACATGCTCAGTGGCAGGTCTATTGTATGTCCAGCTAAAAAGCCTCATGCAGGACAGACTGAACCACCTGCTATTTCTAATGCACTGTACATATGCTCAAAGAAATGCAAACACACTTATCATTCTGTGACTCGCAGGGCCTTGCTCTGCTAAGTCGCTAATGCATCTGCCTCCACCTCTCACCTCAGTAAAACAAATATATTTTCAGGTGACGTGACTGCAAGTCTGCTGTTATTGAGCCATAACTGGCTGATAGTGCAGACTCGAACTTTCTCCCCGTCTGCACATGCAGCCATGTGTTAAATGTGCTGCCTGCTGTTATAACAAAGGAGAGAGGTCCACACAGCTGCGGGAAAGTGCAGAATATATTTCAGTGAGGATAAATGAACATATGCAGACTGGGACATGTAAACACAATAATCGGGGTTGAAGTGGAAGGTGCCGGCATGAAAGGAGGAGCTACAGTCAACAACGCGTAACATGAGCAACACAACCAAATCACACAAATCCTCATGACCTCTGACGCAGAGCAGCAGTGAGTCAAACTGGCCAAAAATATCTTGCTGAAATTCAGCGTTGGTTTGAGTCGAATCACCTTCGCTTTCAGCAGACAGAAGGAGCTTTGCTTCTAAAACCACACCGTGACGGCAGAGTCCTGGGCATCCTGTCATTCTCTGACCTGTGCGACATGCTCACACAATGCAGTGGAGCCACCTGTAAAATCTCCCGGTGGCTAATAATGACTCATCTGCTTTTCCCAGTTTTATCAGCTCCAGTTTCACGTGCTCTACTTTTACTCTACCCTATCCAATGCCTCCTCAACCCCTCAGTCGCTCACAATCCCACTCAAACTGTAATCACTCCGTGTCCGTTTATGCTTTTTTTTTCCTTCTCTGGTTGCACAAACTATTCTAAAGCCTCTGGTTCTCCTGGAGCCACTGTAACCCGAACTCCCTCCAAAAGCTTGGCAGATGCAACCAGCCTCTAAACAATGACCCTAACTCGGACGTATTTGGTGTCTTATCTTGTTTGGAATAGTCTCAGTGCCGCCAAAGCAGCTAAACCTGCCTTTGTAAACCGAGTTATAGCGCTACACGCTGCTCTTTTCAGAAACCGAGAGACCAAACTACTGCTCTTCTCATTATCCATGATTAAAATATCACATTAACAACACACAGTTTGAGTCACACCATACATGACCACAGGGAGAATGAGTATGTATGTCACCCCACCCCACCCCACCCCCTTTCTGATGGTGTTTATTGCCACAGTCATTGCTTAGGGTTGCTCCTGACCCAAATGGTATTAAAAACACATAAACACATAAATTAATTAATTAAAACACATAAAAATAACATACAGCAGTAAACGCTCCTTCTTTACCCAAACTGTGCTCCTGCAGCATCCAGCTCCTGTGCAATGTCACTCTACGATCTCACTGACATGAGCATAATGGAGAAGAGGGGAAGTCCATGCAGACACCAACTCCACATAAGCAGACGTTTGCTGATCAGTGTGAGTCAGGTCATCAGAGATACAGGAACTTTGTGGCAGGTCAAGCAATGTGGAAAGATCCACTCAGTAAACAGTAAAAATCTGCCAGTGTCTGGTTAGCATGTTAAGTAACATAGTAATTAAGGTTTATGATAATAATAGTAATTATTTGACGTAATTTAGACTCAAAGAGAATTGACTGTTGGAATGGGATGTTGTGCACCACTGTTCACCAGGGTCATGGAGGCAAATACACTCACTCACAGCTATAGCTGCCGTCATGTCCTGTGTGTTTTTGTGGGAATGTTCGTTGTACCAGGGTTCTACAAAACACAAGGCTGATTCCAAAGCATGCAGTGTGTATTATTCTTAGGCCTTAGCATTCAATTCATGTTGGATCCATTTTACAAAGCTTGTCTTATAATACTTTCAGAAATGTACAGCATGTAAATGATTCATTGTTTCCCTATGCATTGTTTATCTTTCTTATTTTAGTGATAATTCTTCAATTTCTTAATTGGAAAGCTGCACAAACACCTACAGTAATAGTGATACAGACGTTACTGATTACAGAAACAGATTTTACTGCACTTTAACATCAAACATCAAATAGTTTTCCTCAGGTTGTCCCACAGCAGTTGTATGTATTTGCTACTTCATTGCACCACATGTACCAAAGTCTGCACTGCAGCTTGTTTGAAATTGTTAAGTAGCTCTGTCGGAGACACGGCCTGCTGTTTATCCCTCAACGTCCCACCTCACTGACACGTTTAGCCTTGGCTGTGCTGATAAAGTATATCAGAGCATAAACACTGCTTGCGTTCATGCACACACACACGCACACACACAGAGAGCAAGAGAGAGTAAAAAAGCTAAACAGGAAGGCTTTAATCAATGTGTACACTAAAACTGAGGTTAGTGTACCACATGAGTAAACTGTGATATCTACACCAAGAGTAGGTGCATGTGCTTATCATGTGTGTTACAACGTTAAAACTATGTAAGGAAAGTATTAGGGAAAATCTAAATATACGTCAGGACTGTGGCGTATTTGTGCTGCTCTCTCAAAGCCGGTGGGAAATGTTTTTGATGGACTGAGTGAAGTTTGCTTTGGCCACAGAAATAAATGACCTATGACCCGATGACCGAGTTCAGACCTGCGCCAGTAAACTCAGTTTACATGTAACCTCCCCAGATGATTATGGGAACCTGCTGATGGCTGAGGTGTTACTGGAGGAGTGCCTGCAGGAAAACATGGAGCTGCTGCGGAGCGCCACGCCCTTGGTGGACAAGACCCAGCCCAAACTGTGCAGGGCCAAAAGCCACCTCAACACCATCCTGAGCCGAGGACATCTCACAGTCAGTTGAATCTGCATCCCGTCAGATCATCCTGTAGCAATAGATAGTGTTTCTCCATCATCTCCTGCCTTCCTCCTGTCAGCCACCAGATGTCATCAGACTTTCCTGACTGTCCTCATTCACCTGTCTGCTCTGCCTACTCACACACATGGTCCCACTTATCATCACCCCTGTAATCACACACACACACACACCTCCCAGGGCTTTGTCCCTGCTGGCTGTCAGATCATCTGCTTGTTTCTGTTTTCAGCTTCAATGTGTTTTTTTTTCTTTTTGCTTTGTACCTGCTTCCTGCTTTTGTTACCTGTTGTCTGTAACTGTTTGCTGAGCTTATTTACTTACAATAACTCAATTTATGTTGTGCATTTTGGCACAGAGCACAGGAAGCTTGACTGTAGATGCAAATATCTGAATATCACAAATCTTTCTTTGTGTTCCCCTATTTATTGTTATTTATTTAACTTGTCTTGCAGCCCAGGTACTTGAACGAGGCTTTGCTGCTGATGGCCAAAGTGCACTATGTGCAGGGCCGCCACCGGGACGCCCAGGGAATGTGTGCCAGGGTTGGACTGGAGGAGCTGACTCATGATGACCAGCCGACCTACCACCTGCGGCTGCTCGCTGAGGCGTTCGTGATTAAAGGTACCTGTGGCCTCTCTGAAGCTAAGGGGCAATTGATTCATTTTATTGCATCTTTGTGTTATTTTTATTCTTTCGTCATTCTTATTTCCGTTCTCAGTGCTTCGGTCTTGAAACTATGAAATTTCACTAAAAGTAATCAGATAGGTCCTCAAGGTCCAACATGTTTGGCCAATATCTTGTGATATTGACATGCTCATTTCTCAAGTGGTTTAGATAAAGGATGTTAGGAAGTAGACTCTCTGTCTACTGAGACTTTTTTCAAAGGTGGCATGCGCATCATTTAAATGTCTTGTTTCTAATGAGACTTTAGTGTGATTATATGGACAGCGGTGATACTTCACTGTTCTTATGGTCAGTGTTTACATGTATTTTGGTCCAAAACAGAAATGAAAATACAAATTACATTACAATTATGATAGTCTTGAAGTGTTGTATAGTGTCCATGAGGAGGAGAACGTGTTGCTGTAAAGCTATTTTCAGTTGTAGTGCAAAAACTAAACCCAGATGTTATGATCTGGAGTCTTGTGTGAGCTGACTGTGTTACTGCACAGTTTACATTTACAGCACATCTCCTACCTGTTGGCCCAGGACTAGTATAAGCAGAGTCATCACTGATGACTGGCACATTTTCCTGAAAGCACCACAGGCAATGATCCCACTCCTAATCCCTCATGCTAGGAGTTATTACAACACTAAAATCACCATGACCTTGAGTGGAGTTTGGATTTGGAGGGGGTGGACGGATGTGAATGTAACACGACTGGAAAATGTCAGCTTGATTGGACAGATGTGTCCAATCAATGTCCAATGTCAGTTACCTCCTTGTGTATTTGAACTTTGTGTGGATGACACAGATGGGAAAATTGTGCATGACTAAGAAATGCTTTGTGTATGTGTGTGTGTGTGTTTTTTTCTCTCTCACTGCTTCTACTGAAGACACCATTGGGAATGATGATGTCTCATTTTAGGCATATGTCTAAAATGTTAAGTGACAACATAAAATAAAGCCCTTCTGCGAATAGATTTACAGCTTACTGCTATACGAGTACAGGCAGATACAGATGCTGTTTTAAATGCCATTCACTGTGAGTCATATCTATGTGTGTCTAAATATTGCAAACATTGTTTAAAGTAAGGATGACTAAAATTGGCTTTTACCAGTCAGACGCGCTTCAGAATTTCTGTTTTGACACTTTGAATACCAATGTTATGAAAGCCAAAAGTCACAGAACATTGCGTAGTCCACTGTCCATTGGAGAATCTTGTTACACTGACACTCATCATTACCATCATGTCATTATACTCCCTGTTTCCTGTTAATCGGATATGGCCTCATGCTCATGCAACCAAAGAGAATTACATTATAATAACTGTCAGTGTTTGAGTTTCTTTTTATTGTTCTGAAACCCACTAAATGATATTTACAGTGGATTGTTGGGCGACTCATGAGAAAACAGATCAGATCCTTCTGGGGTTTGTGTAGCTCCTTCCCATACTTTTCTGTGTATGAATTGTATATTGCTGTGGGAATGAAGTCAGATGTGAATATTTGGATGATGATATCTTGTCTCTCTGCAGCCGTCTGCTTATTCGATTAGGCCTGACGTCTGGCATGAGACTGCTGTCCGTTACTGGCTTATGTCTAGAAATGTTCCTGCTTCATCCGTTTCTTTGTACCAATAATTCCAGTAACGGACATCAGAGGAGGCATCTGGATGCCAACTCATGCCTCCATTGTATTCTGCAGTGAATATGTCTGCACAACAGAACATGAAAAATATGTATAATGAGTACAGTAACTCAAACTGATTTTTTTCCCCCCACATACAACTCATGCATTTAAAATAGTACCTCTTTAATGTGTATGTGATTTCCTGCCTGGTGCTGGTCGATGGTAACAGGTGATGGTAACATCCATGTGTTGTAGGTCTGTCTCTGGATCACCAGACAGTTTCTGCTGTGTCTCGGGTTCGTCTGTCAGAGAGAGAGGAGGAAAGTCTGTCCTGTTACCTCAGGGCCTGTGACGCTGCTCTGTCCTACCTGCAGGAGCTCGATAAGGTGGGTTTTATGACTGTCTGAGTATACAGCATGCATAAACATATAAGAAATCTGTGTCTGTCTTAACCTACTTGCATGTTAAATGTACCAATAATAATGCAACAATATTATAATATTGCATCATACACTTTTTTGACAGCTTGATGTAGTTTTGAATGCTTGATATTCATTTGTGATGAAGCTTTTTTTTTACAGTGTGGTTTTGCAATCTTGTTAATATATAATATATCTTGTTCGATATAATACTAGTGAAAAAGGTATCTGTTGTACTGGGTGAGACAATGTGTGGAAAAATCTTTTTTGTAAACCTCGATGTAAAGAAAACTTTGTGC
>JAFBJQ010000421.1:49807-247307 GCA_016785345.1 Trinectes maculatus
GGATTTGTATTGGGCTGGAGTCTGGTTTAGCAGGGCTACCAAGGGTCAGCAATGTTATGTTGCACCTTCATGGGACTTACAGAGACGTTACAACGCATTCATAGCTAAGTCTATTCATTTCTCCGTTTAAGAAATGCTCTTTAACCCATTTGATACTATAGTTTAAACTCTGTACAGCAACACATCTTTTCCCTTCACGTTAAATGGTCAGCAGGCTTTCAACTGATTAAATAACTGCCAGTTATTTAACCAGAATATCTAATATTCTACAAGACTGACATCATCTGACTGAGTGGCGCTCCATGCCATCATCTGCTCATCCATACACACACATCAATCACGTCGTTATGTACTGAAACAGAGCAGCGTGGGTGTGGTGTGGTGACTGACAGTCCTGTCAAGCCAGGGAGAGTGGACAGTCCTTTTTAAATGATTTCATTTTAATGTTCCTAACCCGGATTCTCCTGGCTCCATATGATTTCCTGCTTGCTCAGCGGAAGACAACAAACTGCATTTTGTTCAGCTTGTCTCTCTGCTGAAACACATGCTTCACATTGTACAGAATTACGTAACTGACATGTATCTGTGACTGTATGTTTCTTCTCCAGTGTCTGGAGCGAGCAATGAAGTTCTCTTTCAACGAGTTCCACCTCTGGCACCAGCTGGGCCTGTCACTCATGGCGGCCGGGAAGGTGAGCTCATTTCTCCTTATATACAAGTAACAGCCTCTTACACACACACACACACACACACACACACACACACACACACACACACACACACACACACACACTGCCACGCCACACCCGAAGCAGACATCCATCATCTGGCATGCTTCTCTCCCGTGCACTGTGGTGCTCCTACCTCACACACGCATATCACAAATATCAAGTGGAGTGAGGAACATTTCACAATCCTCCCTCTTCCTCCTCCTGTTTCTCAATCCCTCTGAGCAGGTGAGTAGATTTGTGCGTGGGTGTGTGTGTGTCAGTCCTAGTGTGTCACGAAGAAACTGATCCTAGTTTTGGGACACAGTGACACTGCAGATCAATGGAGAGATCTCGAAATAGGCTGCTCCCTAGAAGGAGAAGGGGCCGCCTCAGTGTCGTCAGATCCGCTTCTATTTAGGGCCAGTCGTGTGTGTGTGTGTGCGTGCGTGCGTGTGTGCGTGTGCACATCCGTGTGCATGTAGTCCATTAATGATTGACCTACATGTATTAAGTGACTGTGTCTAAATGGGTCTATTAGGGCTTTGTAAGGACAGTTAATGCATGTTTGATACAATTACATAAAGCTGTCCATGTCATCTGTGGCTGCGTGCACACACATGAATCATAAACTGTCACGTGTGTGAGTGTCTGTCTGTCTGTCTGTCTGTCTCTCTGTCTTCCAGGGGGTCGGCGCTGTGTCTGTATTTAAAGAGTGTGCTAGGATGAGACCCGAGGACCCTTCATTGCCCCTTTTGGCTGCTAAAATCTGCATTGGCCAACTGCACTGGGTGAATACACTTACACAACACCCGAACATGAAGTTATATGCAATAACAGTAACAAGCGCGCACATGTCAGGCCAAGGAGCCTGAAGCATGTACGGTTATAGAAATAATAACACTCTGTCTCTTCTCGATGCTGTTGCTGTCTTTGCTGTTGTCTTTGGTGTTCACATGAAGTTGACATTTGTTTTTTTTTTATTTAATGTAGATTACAACAAAATGCATTGGACATCTTCATACGCCCACCTCTTGTTTGAATAATGTGTATAACTCATGGACTTTCCATTTGAATACCACTCAATGACATGCATATAGACAAGTAGTCACAAGTGTCCAGTGCGTTGTATTTATGGGGTTACGGGTAGAAAAGGTTGTTGACTGAAAAGTTCATATCCAGTCAGTGTCATTAAACTCAACACAAAGCCAAACAGCGATGCTTGTGAAGGCTGAGATGTCTCTAGATTACAGAGTAACAATAGCAAACATCCCTTCTCCATCTGGAGATAATGAGATCTAATCTGCATGCAAATACAGTGCCACGCACAATCACTACTGTAATCCATGCATGTTCACTTTTATTTAGTCAGACCTGCCCCCCTCAGCTTCAGTTAACACATACATGAGGTTCAGCTAAAAGCTGGGCGTCCAGACTGTAGTGACTGTGGTGGCCACGGAGTGTGCATGACTCTGCAGCAGCACTGTGGAGTCATTCAGGCAGATCCACATCACTGTGAGGTGTGGCCAGCCTGGACAGTGCTGTTCTTCAGGATCCAGGCAGAGAGGAGAGAAAGTCACAGCAACAGTGGTATTTACGCTGGCGAGAGGGACAATGAGTGAGGGCGAATTAAACAGAGAGAAAGGGGTCAGAGATTAGAAAAATGGAGCTAACGGGCGAATGGCGAGAGCACATCTGTCAGCGGCTGGAGATCATGGCAGGCAGGAGACACTAAGGAGCTTACAGCCTTAATCACAATGGGACACTGTGGCCACAGTGCAGTGGGCCATTACATAAATGGGCCAACATTATCCACCATCAGCTCCACTGGACAGTCTGGACAGTTTTCAGGTTTCATAGTTGTATACATACGTTATATGCGGCAAAGTAAAGGGTGTCTGGACATGTGAAACCCGATGACATTACCACAAACAGCCCGGTTAGTCACCGAAAGCAGAGCTGCTTTTCTAAATTCCTGAAGAGCAGTTTTGCAGATGCGACAACATCACAGCGTTCAAGTGAAGAAGAAGCAGGTCTTAATCCTCCTCAGATGTGCATAGACAGGCCGTGTGTTTTTAATGCCTCGCTGTCTTGCTCTGGTGTGCTGCCGTTCAGCTGGCAAGGACTGAATTCAGAAACAAGATGAGAGAACAGAAGGGGAAGATGACGGGTGGAGAGGGGGGGGGGGGGGGGGGGGGGGGGGGGGGGGATTGTCAGAGCAGTTGGCTTGCTGTTGCAGTGCCATGCTGTCCAAGGCATTGCCCCCTGCCCCCCCCACACACACCCACCTGCCCACCTGCTTGCCCACCACTCGGCTCAGAGCACCTCTGCTTGACTCAGTCACGCAGCTGTTGCAGTCTACTGCTGTGTGTGTGTGCGCGCGCGCGTCTCCCCTTCAGCAAACTCGGTACCGTCCTTCAGCTAGATACTCCCCTGCTGCCTGTGAGTGCTTCTGATGTTTTTCCAGTCACACACTCATGGGGGGGGGGGGGGGGGGGGGGGGGGGGGGGGGGGGGGGTTGTCAGAGCAGTTGGCTTGCTGTTGCAGTGCCATGCTGTCCAAGGCATTGCCCCCTGCCCCCCCCCACACACACCCACCTGCCCACCTGCTTGCCCACCACTCGGCTCAGAGCACCTCTGCTTGACTCAGTCACGCAGCTGTTGCAGTCTACTGCTGTGTGTGTGTGTGCGCGCGCGTGCGTGCGTGTCTCCCCTTCACCAAACTCGGTACCGTCCTTCAGCTAGATACTCCCCTGCTGCCTGTGAGTGCTTCTGATGTTTTTCCAGTCACACACTCATGTCGAGGATGCTGAAGGAGAATATACGAGTTTGCTGGTTTTATGATGTGTGTGTGTGTGTATGGATGGATGGATTATATATATATTTCTGTGTGTGTGTGTAATAGCAAATGCAATGTTACCCTTGTGCTCTTATGAACCAGATTATTTATGTTGATATCCTGAGTAAACTGTGTGTGTGTGTGCGTTGGCGTGTGCGTTTGCGTGCAGTTTAAGGAGGCAGAGGCTCTGGCCCAAAGTGTTGTGTCTATGGGAGAGGAAGCCGGAGAGTTTCTGCCCAGGGCCTATCTGGCTGTGGGCCTGTGCTGCAGTCTACAGGCCTCTGATGGTATGGATACACAAACTACTAAGCAACTCACCTGCAAGTCTCCTCTCCAAAACAGCATCAGCATTGGTCATTAGTTCAGAGATGATAGGATTTACGTAATGTTCGTGACACAACCACTTCTGGTCATACAAGCAGTCGCTCAAAGTTGAGCTGCTCCAGGCCACAAAACGTCAAATTCATCAAGGGTTTGAAGGTAATGTAAGTTACTTAACTCTGGCCGTGATCCGTCAATAACCGCAAAGTTGACCAGGTTGTAAATAATTCAGCATTTTCGGAAAAGCATGAATTTACTTCTTTGCGGAAGGTTGGCTTCAGTACAAAGTACTAAGGTGAATGACAAATGCTTTCCTGCATCTCTTAAGGTAATTAATAAACACATTTTATCTCTATTCAACCTATCTCCAAGTTCAGTTCATATAAAATCCACATTTTAAAATGGGAGGTTTTTCTTTCCTTGGAGTGAGTCACCGAGATCGTTGTCCTCAAGGTTGCCAGGAACACAGACGCAATTCCAGGAATTGCCAGTCAGCCTCGCTACCTTTATTTGTATTATGTTATCGGCCAGCAATAACAGCACCGTTAAGCACCGTTTTACTATTATTATTATTATTATTATTAATAATAAAATATGAATATTAATTATGATATTAATAACATTATTCTTATTTTTTATTATACAATGTATTTTGTTCTTTAGGCCTGACAACTTGTTGAACATAGTTTGCCTCCATTTTATTGTTTTATTGAAAGTATTGAATAACATATTTCCTGCAGCTACTCTCAGAGCAGATCGGGATGAATTCAACAAAAAAGCACTGCAGGATCTGAGAAAGTAGGTCCTGGTTTTCATTCTTTACAACACATCTTTCATTTATCAGATGTGAAACTGTTAGACGTTTATATAAACACAGCTTTGCTGTGTACTATGTTTCCTGCTAAATAACAAATGCTATCAACCTGTATTAATATTCTGAAATAGTGCAGCTTAAAGTGATACTGTTGACAGTATGTGGTTGTGTTAATTTATCCAATTAAGAACTATTTTATTTAGATGTTAATCCAAAATACTGTATATGCTCCACAGGGCTCACTCATTGGACCCCCTGGATTCTCAAATTGCCATGTATTTGGCTCTGCAGCTGGCACTTGTACGACAGGTAAAATCAACAATTGGAACTGTTATGTCTTATGTGTAAATGCAGATTGTAAGAAATAACGTGTGTGTGGGGCAGGTATCTGCAGCCATGCAGCCCCTACAGGCAGCTTTATCTCTCCATGGGGACGACGTGCACTCCCTCCACCTGCTGACCCTGCTGCTCAGTGCCCAGAAACACCACCGTCATGCCTTGGACACCGTTGTCCTGGCCCTCAGCCAGCACCCCGACAACTTCAAGTAAAACCCACTACAGCTTCCCACTCACATACACATAAGATGTTGGTGAACTGAGAATAAGGTGCCAATCCATTGCTGCACTTTTAAGACTTTGCATGGTGTTTTTCCACGTGTGTGTGTGTGTGTGAGGGCGGCTTCAGTGAGTGGTGCAGCAAGGCCCTGTCCTGACACTAGTTCAGTCCGTAGAGATTGGGTGTCTCAGCTCTACAGTGCTGGAGGCCAAGCAGACACACGCTCGACGCCTTATTTAGATGTGCCAGAGTGGAGGTCTGCATTGCAGTACCTATGCCCCTCACACACCCGTACCCTTTTAACACTTCAGCTCTGACCCAAGCCACAGTGCTGCTCTTCTGACTCATCCGTTGTCCAATGTATAAACCCAGCCAGCTGCCACACTAAGCAGGTTAAACACAATAAAACAGTCTTGGACGCTGACAGTCATTTGGGGGCAAGCAGGGATTTAGTGATTTGCTGTAGTACATTGAAACAACAAGTCTTGGTTGCAGGAACTCAACCTGTCGGTTAGTAACTCAAGCCAAGCATCCACATATGTATATTCCAAGTCATGCATGATATGCATACATTATATTGATATATAAATATAATTTAATATGTGCCAGCATATTCTCAAATGATTACACACTGTGATATATGTTGTAAGCAAGATAAAAGATTATTGGATATTTGGGCCTCAAGTGCAAATTTAGTCAATTTGATCATTTAAAAACAAGTAATCATGCAGAACAGCAATTATCTCACCACTGAATATTATTCCTGTCAAAGCTGAAGCAGCAGAAACAACTGTTCAGACTTGTCTCTTAAATTCTCTGTTATATTACATCTTGAAATCCAGTTGTCAGTGGCACCGCAAAAGGTTCAAGGTCCTTGTCTCATACGTTTGTTTTCATTCCGTTGGAACAAAACACATTCATTCGCAATCCACAACAGTTATCTCACACATGAGGGCATGTTGCATCATCCTTCTGAGGCGTTTTCTCCTTTTCTATTTCAAAGCCCAGTGAAGCATTTCCTAATACAGCCATTTGGGGTCAGTGTTGGCCTCCATGGTTTAGGCTCACAAACGGTGCATCTATACATCAGGAGTCAGAGGAGGAGAGAGGAAATGCAGAAAAACAAGAAAACTGATGACACACTGAAGGGAAGGAAGGATGTAAGAGCCCGAGAGGAAGAGGAAGAAAACAGAGACAGAGTGGGGCGATGCAGGAAGACGATGGTTTCATGTTTTCATTTCACCACCACCCCCACCCCCCCCACACACACACACACACACACACACATTTGGACACTATGTACAATTTGAACAAAATCTCTTCTGTCTAGATGAACAAATGCATACACACACACATACACATACATGCACCACCTCCATAGAGACACTTGACTGCTTTGACCCATTTAAGAGCTCTTCTGCGCGCTCAGCCAATCACCACGCTTTCTGCGCCAGGAATCCCCATCGCCCCAGTAACCATGAGGTCATATCGGTGGAGCAGGCAGCGTCAGTTGTTGTTCCCAAACTGTTGTTATGGAGTGGTAGAGAGAGACTGGCTCAGAGAAAGAGACAGGAGTCTGTGTGTGTGGAGGCTGCTGAATGGACACACACACACACACATTTGGACACTATGTACAATTTGAACAAAATCTCTTCTGTCTAGATGAACAAATGCATACACACACACATACACATACATGCACCACCTCCATAGAGACACTTGACTGCTTTGACCCATTTAAGAGCTCTTCTGCGCGCTCAGCCAATCACCACGCTTTCTGCGCCAGGAATCCCCATCGCCCCAGTAACCATGAGGTCATATCGGTGGAGCAGGCAGCGTCAGTTGTTGTTCCCAAACTGTTGTTATGGAGTGGTAGAGAGAGACTGGCTCAGAGAAAGAGACAGGAGTCTGTGTGTGTGGAGGCTGCTGAATGGAACAGCTCGTTGGTTGAAGTAACTTCCTGAAAGCATGTTATATTCATGCTACAAAAAATGTTCATACCATTTTACATAGTATTTTAGTCTTAAACCCAACCCAGACGTGCAATATACACATAAAAATAAATCCAGAACCAGCCAGAACATATCAATACCTCTGGGATGCAGTGATGCTGAGGCCAAATTGCAGATCTCAGAGTCAGAATATAAAACAGTGAGACAGAACGAGGGAGGGAGGCTAATGAAAGGAGGTGTTTTCTTAGTAACAAGCTCATTGAATCGCATTTGCTTTGGATGTGTGAGTGAGCATCCGGGATCAAAGCTTTGTGTTGTGCATGGTGTTAGGCATTCCGCGGCATGTTGTGATGCAAGGGGATGCGTGCACGTGCACTAGATCATAATCTTGCACAAGCATGTTTGTGTGTGTCATTGTGTGTGTGTATGCATGCATGTGAGTAATTCTTGTTAGCCACTGCCTCTCTGCATCGCAGCAAACTGTCAGCTCGCTGTAGCATACAGAATTTCTCCTTCCTCCTCCTCTCCCACATCCTCTGACCCTGACTTCACTCCGTCTCTCCGTCTCCTTCTCTCCGTCTTTTTCATCTCTCTTTCTCCGTTTTCTTTGAAATGTGAATCAACCAGTAAGCAGACATGCTTTTCGATGTGTAATGTGAGTCCGCTAAGGACTGAGAGAGCTGATGAGAGTGAGGGAGAGAGGAAGGAATTTTGTGTGTGTGCGTCAGAGAGCGTGCGAGAGAGAGAGAGAGAGATCTTGGTCTTTGCACTTTGCACTAAAGAGAATGATTAATCCCAGCCTTTGATTCTGCATTCATCTGATGGGATGTTGCAGCATGAGCTTTCTGTGTATGAGTGTGTTTGTATGTATAAACGTGCACATGCATGCTTGGCTCATGCGATACTACACAACATGTCTGCACAGACCTGTGTCAATCTCTATACACTCCTGTTCAAGTATATGGGGAAGTGGTCTCAGACTGTTTGACCCCACTCTATGTATATATCCACCTGTATGCGTTTTGTATATATGGATCCACATAAATATTATGTGTATGTCTATGTGTGTTTGTGTGCTTGTAAAGAATACACACTCTGATTAGTGGGAGTGCAGTGTGAGTAATACTCTGGATGTGCCACCGTTTCAAGAGACCATTATTAGCTATTTTTAAAAGGAGTTGACGCCGGCACTACTCTTACCTGGCTACCACCAGGCATTCGCTCAGAGCTACACTGCTCGCTGCCATCCATCCTCAAACACTCCGCTCTCCACAAGCCAGGCTCATTCCCAGGAGACTGGAAATGACAGCCTTTGTAATCTGATGTGTAGCTGTGAGTGTTGTAATCTTGATGAAATCTAGTTGCTGCAGGGAAACACGCGCGCACGCGTGTGCGTGTGTGTGTGTGTGTGTGTGTAATGTAGTGTTGCGTAACAAGGCAGAACAGACTGTAGACTTGAATGCCTTAGATCAATTTGATGTTACCATCCTGTCCCAGGTGCTTTGGACTTGAGGACTAAATATGTCATTTAGCAAAAAACTTCAAGTCTTCCTCTTTCTTCCATTTTACTCTGTTCTACTTCCATCTGCTTCTTCTGCCATTGTTTTGATTATGTCAAATCAGACTTCCCGGTCCTTTCAGGATGGAACAGCATAACTTATTCTTTGCTGGGTTTAGGTTTACAAATGGAGAATAGTATTTGTGTGATGCATCTGCAGATGTTAACCTCCTTTTCTTAAGTTTATGAAAACGTCGTCTAATTTTTACAATCAATGTTGTTTTGTAGTGATCCACCGTTATTATCTTCCTAGCCATCATTTCAACTGAAGTCAGTCTAAGGAATGACTTTTGTCAACTGTTTTAACAGAAACACACACACACACAGACACGCAAACACCTTGTCACGGTTCAACACTAGGATGGCTTTACATCCTCCAAACGTTTTGCCACAGCAGAGATGAGGAGCCTGGAGACAAAATCACACACACACTCTGGTGGACCCCTGCTGGCAGGCCTTTCCTTAACACAGAGTCCCATGGCACCACTTGTCATCCACACGTCAGAAAATCCAACCCCTTCCTCCCACACACATACACTTTCAATTTTTTTTCCCAGCCTTTCTCCATCTTCTCCCTACACACTCCACACACATACACACACACACACACTTCCCCCTGTCGTCCACCAAGCAGTGAGTTGGTAATGAGGCACATTTCACTGAGAGTTTTCTCCCCTGACACAAGCTTGTCTCGCTCTGTTATTGATCCTCACCCTCTCTCCATCCCTTCGCCCCTCCCTCCCTCTATCCCTTCTCTCCCTCCATCCTTCCTCTCTCCTCACCCTCTGACAGAAGAATACAGAATAATTGGAGGAGCCTTTTTCAACAACAGGGAGGCAGTGGACAGCTAGGCAGGGGGACCTCAAATGTGTCAAACACCATTGTCTCACTGTCTCACTCACACACACTGTCTCGCTTTCTGTCTGTCCCCACATTCATGGAAGAGTGATGCCCATGACAGACTGTATCCTCTGAGAGGCCCTTCTGGCAATTACCACATGCACACACACACACACACACACACACACACACACACGCACACACACACTCTAGAGAGTCCCACATCACTTAACCAGTTGTGTACAAGTAAAAGGGCCAAGCAGAAACACTGTGGCCTCTACTCTTCAACCTCAACACGTGCACACATGAGCACACACACACTATTGCATCTTGTTGTTGATGACTATCTTTACTCGCCTCTCTCTCTGTCTATTGATCCATGAGTACCTCAGTCCACATGCATCTGTTAGATGGTGATGGGTCTTCAGCATTTGCCCAGTTCCGGCTGAAGCCCAAACACTAATACGTATTAGCGTTTGTATGCTTCTTTATTTCTCCAGCCAGACAAGTAATTGGGTTCATTTCATCCAGTTCCTGCTACTTATCCACAGAACAGGTTGCTTGGATCCTCATGTCTTTAGTGGGAACTGACAAGTGTTGTCAGTCTCAGTCTCTCTGAAACCTGAAGAGACTAACATTTTGTGTTAGTCACTCAGTGATAATAAGAACAGGTTTGACTGTGTTTGAGAGCAACACAGTGATCCCTCAGGCTTCTCAGTTTACGGCTACAGAAACAGCAGATACTCTAATGCATAAAAAGGGTACACAAGCATTTGATATGGCAATGAAACATCAAACAGTGATAACTTTGAACAAAGTTGAATGAAGATGAGTAATGTGTGTGCGTTGTTGTGTTTTTGTCCTTTGTGGTCCAGTTTGTTGTTCACAAAGGTGAAGCTTGAGGAGGTCTTGTTTGGCCCAGCCATAGCCCTGAAGACATGTGAAGATATGCTGCAACGCTGGCAAAGCCGCTATGATGTCACTCGCTCCAGGTGAGTGTGCACATGCTCGAGGTGTGTCTGTGGTAGTCTGCTTATCTTGTACTGTCGAAAATTTGATACTTTTTATCGTCATGCATGCTGAGAAGGGAGGGGTAGCTTTTGCTTTGGTGGTATTGGCTGTGTTTCATGTGTGTTCATGCATGCTACATTTCTGATGTATTGATACAGACCAGTCAGCAGGCTTAGAGAATCATTTGCTGTGGCAAGTGAAATCGATTTGTGCCAATCATTTATCTACTAAGAGGTCAGGTATGATATGATGACTCTCAACCAAAGTAGTAGATGTGGGGAGTCTGTTTAATTTCCTTTTTGTGGATATTAAAATCATTATGAAACAATGCCATGTCACTTGTTTAATTGCTGTGATTGTGCAACTGTCCCAACTTGGTCCAATGACATTTTGTTTGGTCTTGAAATGAAATTATATAGCAATTAAAAAAGTATGTATACAGAATATTATGAGAATATTTTAAAAATGTTATATGTTCAGTAGGCGTACTGTATCTGTGCTGACACTGTCGGATGTGTTTGCTCATGTGTTATGTTTTGCACGGGGCATGTCTTCATTGGCGTGTGCATGTGTGTTGCAGTGAGACCGATGACAGTAGCAGTATACCGATGGCTGAGAGGACAGAGGTCAGCCCCAGAGGCAGGAAACCATCCATCCACCTGACCCTGCCTGACTTCCAAGACGCCTCCACTGGTCTGCTCTCTCACTGTGTAAAGTCTCTCTAATGAGAACCATCCACTGTAGATATTTGGATGGCCACAAGCTGAATCGATCATTTTAAGTTAAACACATCTTTCTTCCTCTCTGGTGGTGGGCAAACACCAGTAAGAGAGGTGAACATGCTGGTCACTTTAAATCCCCTGCCATTTGACCTATTATGGATTAAAGCTCTGTTTACCTGTCTGCAAACCAGTTTTTTGGCAACAGATGTGCTGTTTAAATATCAATGATATGACTCACGTCCACTTTTGTGCTTTGAGCGGGATCAGGCGTCTGTGCACAGATTGGGCAAAGTATTGCCCTGAATTATATATGAATGTTTTTAATAGTTATTTGGAACATTTGTTTTACAACTTGGCACATATTGAACTCTTCATTGTATAGGCATTTAATCAACAGTCCATTGAAGATTTAGTTTGTTCCTCAGTATATACTGTACATATGATCTATATAAACATATTAATCTCTTTTTTTGTCTCTTGTCTTCCCTTCACAGATTCACTGAGCCCGTCATCAGTTGCAGCGTCTCGTCTGGAAGCGGCACTTTCGGAGGTATCAGACATCAGCTCCTCACCTCGCCAAGGACCGACCTACATCTGGACCACACTGGAACGCATCTGGCTGCAGGCTGGTATGTCAGCAAAATGGCTATGTCACAACTTAGTTCAAACATCAAGTTCGAGACACTAAATCAAAACAACATTCTGCTGTGTCTCCTGTTTATCTCTGTGTCATGTGTGTAGGTTGTGTGCAGTTGTTGTGTTTTGTACCATAGCATAGTCTATTCACCACTGATGATACCTTGCTTATCTTGCTTATCTGTCTAGTGGTAGTGGGCTGTTTCTCACTGCCCACTGTTGGTTCACACATATGTATGTTATGTAGTGTATTGTGTATCTATGTTTATCAGTTAGAAATATCCCAAATAAGAAAGATATGCAAACCTTGTTCAGAATGACCTCATCTGGGATATCTGAATGAAACTACTCGCAGCACAAACAGTGTTGTGCAGATGGGACTATGAGAACTGTCTCACACAGCTTTACTGACCTGCTTACAAGCTTAGTTGAATTTCATTCTCTCTGGGGAGCGAGACGTTGTTTATGCTCTTGTACGATGCGAACGTACAATTTGTGCACAGCATTCACACAAATTCAGCTGAGGTCATCTATGCATAATGAAAGTTAGAAAAACACTGTTGGAACCACAAGGGATATAGATACACAACAAAACAATTCCGGCCAGAGATCATGTATTTTTCTGCCATTGTACACGCCTGCATAGCTTAGCATGACTACTGCAGTCACTTTCTATCACCTCGGCCTTTACAAGCATGGATAAATAAAGACCTTTAACAATTTAGTGGTCAGGACCATTTCGGTCCTATTGAATACTGCATACCTTATTTTCGAGTGTGCGCCATACCTGCATAAATGCAGCCACTATGCTAAGAATAGGGCAGAATTGCAGTGATGCATATGGCCATTACTTCCACCCCTTCAGCCTTCAGTCTGCATGTGAAAGTTCACAGAAGAGCAGAGCATTAGCAGCAAATGAAGGGAGAGGAGTACAGAGATGCTTCATACAAACAACACTCCATCTAGCCACTCAGCAGAGTGGGGTGGACGAGGCATGAGAATGAGAGTCCATTTTACAACCCGAGTGTAACAGAATACCAGTTTGTTACAGTTACAGGGTGGGATGGGTGGAAGGGCCAAGGGGTCCACTCCCTTGTGGCCTTGTGTAATTTTGGGTTATTTTCTATGTCCAACCTCTGAACCCTTATATTTCTCTGCTGAGAACACGCAAAATAGAATACTTAACTGTTTGCGTGCATGTGCATGCACACATGTGCGACCAGAGCTGTGTCCCCTCGCTTCAGTCTGAGCCAGTCCTACCCCCATCTCCCCTACCCAATCTCCTTCCCAGCATTCCTCTTCACATCGCTCACTTCCCCTCTCAATCTCATATCCTCATTTACCACACAGGAAAACACACACACACACACACACACACACAGAGGTTTCTTTAAAACGGACACACTAACCTTTATATACTGCACACACTTAAACTAACACAAATACCTGCCAACGTCTAAATGGACTCATGCATACATGCACTGATCTAATCGTTTTCTTTTTTGCTGAGAGCTCAGGTGGGGAACAGGAACAGGAAAAGATCTTGCATAGACACTCACAGAATCCTTTCCCCCTGAAATGAATGTATGAAAAGGAAACCTGAGTCTTTCATGTTGCAGAGGCAGCATGCGTTCACTAAGTTTTTCCCAGCTGTGCCTCTCTGCAACACAGGTAAACAAAGAAAACATCCACTCCCAAATACACACATGGGTTCACATAGTGCTCAGGAGCAGACGGTGCATACAGTGTATTTGCAAACGACACACTAACCTTTATATACTGCACACACTTAAACTAACACAAATACCTGCCAACGTCTAAATGGACTCATGCATACATGCACTGATCTAATCGTCACCCTTTTTTGCTGAGAGCTCAGGTGGGGAACAGGAACAGGAAAAGATCTTGCATAGACACTCACAGAATCCTTTTCCCCTGAAATGAATGTATGAAAAGGAAACCTGAGTCTTTCATGTTGCAGAGGCAGCATGCGTTCACTAAGTTTTTCCCAGCTGTGCCTCTCTGCAACACAGGTAAACAAAGAAAACATCCACTCCCAAATACACACATGGGTTCACATAGTGCTCAGGAGCAGACGGTGCATACAGTGTATTTGCACAGCAGAGTTTACTGCTTCTGTAAAATCCATGCACGCGCACACACACGCACACAGAGGACTGTCTGAGAGGTTTGTTTCTTAACGTGAAAATGACTGGCAGCTTTCTTTCCCGGTTCCTGTCCATACATTGGTCTTCTCCATCCTCAGGGGTGGGTCCTCTGGTGTGTGCGTGAGTAAGTAAGTGTGTGTGTGTGTGTGTATTTTGTTCTCATCTTCCCATCAGCAGCAGCAGCAATGAAAGGAAGCAGGCAGCTTTAGCGTGCAATGGCCATATTTAGGCAAAAGTTTCATGACTTCCCAGGCACTACATTGCTTCCACTCCTCCTTTTTGTGTGCGTGTGTGTCTATGTCCATCCAACTGTAGCGATTGTGTTTGTATTTTAGACATGCACAGTTTACATTTTTACATGATGCTGTTGAACTCACTGCGATGACATCTGTCAGTTTCATTTCTCACTGAGGGGATTAATCATAGTAATTTTCTATTTGTGTCTTATCCCTTTTTTCATCTATTGTTTTTACCCTTTATTTCCCTCCCTTTACTTTCCACTTTCTCTCCCCTCTGTCCTCGTCATCCTCCTCCCCTCCTCTCCCGCAGGGGAGTTGTTCATGGCAGACGGTCGGTTAAAGGAGGCCCAGTTCTGCATAACCGAAGCAAGCTCACTCTTTCCCAACTCGCACTCGGTGCTGCTGCAGCGGGGTCACCTGGCCGAGCTCCGGGGCCAGCTGGACGAAGCAAAAGGCCTGTATGATGAGGCGCTGGCCATCCATCCCACAGGAGAGCGCATACTGGTGCACATGGTGAGAGACGGTGAAAGCATTAACGGCCAGTAAATTGAATTAGAATTTATAACATTCTGTTCGGTTGAGTGTCTTACTCAGTTAATGCTATTAAATTACCACTGACATAACTTGCAAAGCCTCATGCATGCAGCCTACCATACAGCTGTCCACTTACATCCATGCACACACTTATAATCCTGGACTGGACATTACTAAATTACATTAGTCTTGTTACACAAGAAGTCAGGAAGTCACAAGCAGCCATGTATTAACACCCACATACTAAAACATACAAAAATGCAAACAAATTTATTCACAGTTAGTTACACACTTTTGTCAGGTCAGTTATTTTTTATATCTTTATAAGTCATCTGGCAGTTATACATTTATCACTATATATATATATACACACACACACACACACACATATATATATATATATATATACATATAATATTGTTTATGTGATTTCAGTGAATAAATGTAAATGTATTGGTCAGAATATTCATTTCTTGATCAGGACACCTGATCAAGAAGCAAAACCCCTTTTTTAAATGAAATAAATAAATACATCTCAAGGTTTTTTTTTGCTTTGCCTTTAAAGGATTCAGTTAAATATCTCTAATCCCTCTTTAGATTTAGCTTTAATGTATTCTGGCATGTTTTATATATAATCAATAACTCATTAGGCTGAAGCAGGTGTGTTGGCAGTGGAGCTTAACAACCCCCACCTTTTTAAAAGCTGTACAGGAGGTTCACTTAGAGTCAGCTGCACATTGTGTGTAGAGTCTTTCTCAAAAGAAATATTGTTGGCTGATTTGTGTAGCTTGTCAGTCATAATTGCAGTGGCTCATAATCTCTGCTCAAGAACAAAACAACCCCCCCCCCCCTCTTTTATTTCAAAGGGCTATCAAATTTGTTGGCCTGAAAAATGATCCTTTGTTCAATGGTCAGTTTATTATAAGGCAATTTTGCAGTTGCCATCTTCCTATTATCATTTTTTTCTCCTGTGTGTAGATGATTCTGTGTCGGCATCGTTAGTCATTACAACGCTTATAACCCCTGGTCAAATTTAAAAATGGAAACAAGATCTGGTCCATCACCAATAATTTGACGAATACTGTGAAGAGACTGGTTTCCACTTGCCTGCTCACGCCCCCTCTTTTTTCCATCTGAGCAGATTCCCCCCCTCCGCCCCCCCCCTCACTTTCACACTATAAAGCTTCTCGCTCACCCACTTTCATCCACTCCCTCCGTCCCTCAGTCTCTCTCTCTCTCCTTGTCTTTGTTCCAGATGATCCACTGGATTAACCACTGTTGCTCTGACCTTTGAACTCTCTCTGTTGTCGTGGTGAAAGGACCAGAGAATTGTTGTCTGACACTTGCTTACACACGTCATGTCTCCATCCTGATCATAGATGTTCTCGATGATATTTCCTATTAGTAGTGGCAACTTTGTGACCACATAAGGCTAATGGTTTTTGTTCTGTGTGTGTGTGCATGAATCCCATTGGGTGAGACAGTGGTACGCAGCTCTTCCATATTTGGCCTGTAGGGGAACCAGTCCCAGGGGGTGAAAAGTTGAAATCCAGCCAGCTGGCATTGTCGTGCTCTGGGTCTCTTACAGGGCAGCTGTGTTCTCACTCTGTGTTCGTGCACACATTCTTTATTTTTTTGTGTAATGGCGGTTGGAACACAACCTTTAGCTGCATTACCGCAAAAATCAGAGTACAATACGTTACAGCGTTCATACAGGGGGAAGTATGATCGGCTGCAGTCTGTCACACAAAATTTTGGTTTTTCAGCTTTATATGTTCCCTCACTTTGAGGAGTAGCGATAACGAGTGTTATTCATAAAACCTTGCTGCTTACTTGAGGTAATTGTCAAGAGTGAGAACCAGACCACTGTTTGTTGTTGCCTTGTGCTTTGTGCTTTGTGATTGGGTTGTAGAGTCCTTGGCCACTGCAGGTGATTTGCTTCTGAAATCCCAGCTTGAATAAATCACGCATGAGGTCATGCAGGGATTTGTCTTTCTCTATTAAACAGTTATAACAGAGGCCCTTCATTATATGAGTGTGTTATTTTTTGTTGTATGTGCATCTATTTATTTTCCATGCTGCACATTGGCAGGTGTAGGACTAGTCAAAATTGAGAAAAGTAGCAGTTACATACTATGCAAATAGGGCAGCGTGGTAAATAGTTGCACAGTTGCAGTGTTATGGAAACTAAGCGGCACAGTGTGCAGGACATTTTAATTGGAGCAGTGCCCATATTTCTGGTTTGCATCAGCCTGCTAGAATACAACCTACAGTTGTTGCTATTCAGTGGCTCTGGCTTCATGCATTTATTTTTATGCTGTATCTGCCGTGGACACTTTGTGTGCCGGTGGCCCATTTATTCTGCTCTGCCTTAAGGGGAATTCTGATGATATTCTTGGACGACAATCTTACACTCACTCTATTATTCTGCAAAGTACATACTGTACTTTCTTGAATGTCTGAGATCTTTCACAGCGTTTATCTGGAGTAGCATATTAGAATATACAGAGTTGCACCCCTCTACAGTCTATTTCACTTTATGTACATGCTGTGACAGTATTTACTCCTGTGAAATCTAAAACGTCTCCAAATTGAAAACTTTATTCATTCTATTTGGGCAATTATTTTCCAGGAATAACCATTTCTTGCCAAAAAAAGAGCAGTGACTTCTCCTTTTGTTGCTAGGCAACCAGTAGTTAAAAGGAGAAGTCACTGCATGGAGTTACTTGGCCAGAAAATTATTTGAGAAATAGTCAGACTATAAAGCGCCCCCTAAAAAACACAAACTGTGTGTCTTTTCTACATTTATGCACTCGAATATGGTACTAAATACACTTTTAAGATTGAGTAATTCAATTAGTGCTGCATCAACAATAAAAAAAATCCCGCTGGGTGTAGTGGAGACATACTTTTCTCGACAGAAGCCACATTCGATAGAAAGGGGAAATGTGAAACCCATAACTGTGTAAGCTATACAGCTTCACAATACACTAGCACCACCCTCCCTCATTCGCCGCATACCACACTACTCACTCCACCTCGACATGTGCACATAGTGTTTCTGTGTGTATGTGTGTGCATGTGTGTGTGTGTGTGTGCGCGCGTTTGTGTGAATGTGTGCGTGAGTGAGCGAGAGCTGTGATCAGACGGTGACTCACAGCTCGGGTCAGCTGCTGGCTTGAGTATTTTTGGATGGATAAGAGTGTGTTAGTGAGGTAAACCAGCACAGGCCTGAGGTATGCAGGTTTTGGATGTTAGTCGATGGCTACAAATTTCAGGTTGAATGTCTTGCTTGTTTCCATCCACAGGTTGAAGCTAAGCATCTGTTCTGTTTGTCTCTTACGGTATTAGCCGTGTCAGCGTTTACACATTTGCCTGTCTCTTAACCTCATTACAGTAAGTGTTTGGTTGACATGTGTGTATGCGTGGCATGTGGTGCATGTGTGTCTGTCCTGATGGATAGCTGAGCCTGAAACACGGCCCAGCCTCGCTTCCGGCAATGGTATGAAATTAATCTTACCCACTCCCAACATCCTCCACATCTCATCCATCCTGGACTCACACACATGCACACACACACACACACACCCTTAATACACACATTGAAACTTTTCTCTGTCTCCCACGGACACTTATTTTTACAGATTCACATATGCACGCATACTCTCAAGGACGAGGACTTGTGCTCATTGACTTGATTGCGTTCCAATTATCAAATGCCCCCTTCTCTTTCTCTCTCTCTCTCTCTCTCTCTCTCTCTCTCTCGCTCTCTCTCTCTCTCTCGCTCTCTCGCTCTGCCTCTCTGCCTTCTGTGTGGATGGGTATGGTTGTCAGCTGATTAGATAATGCAAATACATTATTTATAACACTTTGCTCATTCTCACCGCTTTATGCGATTGCCTAGCAACCAGGGAAATGTATTCTATTGAGCAAGACCGCCGATAACCACAGAGAGGGAGAGGGAGAGGGAGAGAGAGAGAGAGAGAGAGAGAGAGAGGGAGGGAGAGGGAGAGAGAGGGAGGAAGAGTAAGAAGAAAGAAAATCAGGGAGACGATTGGGAGTTGCCTGGTGCCTCCGTTGCTATGTATAGCTCATCTGGGCCCTTGATTTTTTTTCTTTTTCTGTGATGCCTCTCATTTTCCATCCTTCTTTTTCTGTATTTATTGTTCTTATTTGGCCTCCTTCTGTGTGGATGGGTATGGTTGTCAGCTGATTAGATAATGCAAATACATTATTTATAACACTTTGCTCGTTCTCACCGCTTTATGCGATTGCCTAGCAACCAGGGAAATGTATTCTATTGAGCAAGACCGCCGATAACCACAGAGAGGGAGAGGGAGAGGGAGAGAGAGAGAGAGAGACAGAGAGACAGAGAGGGAGAGGGAGAGAGAGGGAGGAAGAGTAAGAAGAAAGAAAATCAGGGAGACGATTGGGAGTTGCCTGGTGCCTCCGTTGCTATGTATAGCTCATCTGGGCCCTTGATTTTTTTTCTTTTTCTGTGATGCCTCTCATTTTCCATCCTTCTTTTTCTCTATTTATTGTTCTTATTTGGCCTTTTCTCATTCATTCACAACCCCTTTCCACATTGCATCTTTTTCCTTTCCTGTGTAGCTCCTGTATCACTCTGCTCTTGTATCCCTCTTCCCCCCCTTGTGCCATGTGGCTTTTATGCTGTTCCTTGTTTTATTTATTTTTTGTAATCTGGAAAATGTGACAATGCAGAAACTGATTTAAAACCCACTGTATATGCTGTTTTTTTCCCCATTCACACACACTGCAGGAATAGATCCACAGTCATAGACTTGTCAAATTTGCCATTCAAACACGCCACACAGGTGCATACGCTGGTCGAGACACTTAACAAATTGTCAATATAATGGTGATAAAAATGGAAATCCTGTGGGCAGAGGGCTCAGTAAAAGCACATTGTATGTGGTACCAGTCGACCCTTCATATCATTATTCACCCTCTGGCTGCCCCCAATGCATCCCCCAATACAGTGACCATAACTTAAAGCGGCAATCTCTCTATCTAACAAACGTTGGACCTAGATTTAATATTTTATTGCCTAATTTATTTTTTCCAGTTTGCCTGGTTTACCATCGCTCTTCAGCTCTGTTGGCAGCATGGTTGACAACAGCAGATTGCAGGTCTAAATTTAGAGTTCAGCTGTCTCTGCACTGTCTAGAAGACATTAATTCCTGTTTTTTTTTTCTTCTGGGAATTGATCCATATATCAATTTGTCTTTATTTTGTTGTCTTGTTCTTGTTGTTTGTGCCATTTCTGCACAATTTATGATAACTGTATAAGATTAAATGGTATTTTAACTCATTAGTATGCCACCAGTAACCTACAGTGTCTCACTGGTGGTAACATAAGTTTACTTTTGACACCCTTATAGTAACTTTAAAAATGTATGTGGCTTTTTACATTAGTGTGCCATTTTCTGCACAAACATTCATGAAAGCTTTTAATCTTCACTTGATTGATAAATATTCATACTAAAGTAGAAGTTATCTAGTAATTCCCAGAAATCGCTGGTGTCAGCTCAGCTGTGTAATTGATATCAAAGATGATTACAAAGCACTTCCCTTATCTTTGCACAATATGACATATGAATTACATTAGCTGACACTAAAGAACAAAACCTAATTCCCTCAGTGCAAATCAATTCCATAATCGAATCCCCGTTGGATGTTTTTGTTTCCGACATTCAGGAAGCTTTCGTTCTTGTCAGTCTATCTGATGAAACAGCACTTAATTAAATGCTATGTGTGTTTTGTTGCAGCGTTCCTAATGTTTGCTTAAATTTAGCTTGGCGCACTCCCGCCCACTGGCTCAGTTTGGCTCAGCTCAGTTCACTTGTGCTTTAATTGCACAAGAAGAAACAAACCTATCCTGCCAAGCCTGATGGGGTCTGAGGTAAAACTGGAGACAGATGGCTGGGAGTAATTACAGCAAAACCAATAGATACCAGTTTTATTGCTGCGTTGCCAGAAACACTCAGTAGCAATCTCAGTGTTCTCAAACACACTTTTTAATCTTTTCTTTAACACACTTTTATGCAAGATACTTAATGGTGAGCCACAGTTGTACAAACACAGATGACAGTGAGCTACTGGATATCTGACTTCTTTATATTTCGCTGATTCGTGTTTTTTTTTTTTGTCCCAAGCATGGTCAGAGTCTGGCGGGGCTGGATCCCAATGGATACAGACAGGTGTAACAAGTTATTTTATTCAAAGTCCCAATGACAAAAAAAACGACTCTACGTCACCAGACGGTAGAGCGAGCACAAGACAAAAGGCACTGTGGCAAAAAACCAATGAGGCAGAGTTGGTCCAGGTAGCAGCTGACGAGACAGCACAAAAAAACACAGGAGCATTACAAGCATTAAGGAATCGAATTTTGCTATTTGATAATTGGACAAGAAAATCTGTTTTGATGTGTGATCTAATGTAGCTGATGCACTACTCATTTCTGTGCCCGGCCACTTCCTCCACTGTGGCATTGTATTCTCACTGGTGATTATGTTTGGTTCACCAACGTTTAACTGATAAACTGCTGTACAGAAATAGTTCTCCTAGGTCAAACATAGTATTTTTCACGTTCCTCTTCATGCACAGCTATAAAAATACAATAAAACTGTGTAAATAAAATGACTTCAGAGGTTTGGCAGGTTGATTTAATCACTCTGGTTAGAGCCAGACTCTCTGTTTTCCACTGCTTGCTAAGATGAAAGAACCAGCTCTGTCACCTACTTAATGATCAGCTGGGAGATGAACATTGTTCTTAAACTCTCACTCTGTAAAACAAAAATACTAATTTTCATGAACATACTTAGCATTGGCGTGTACAGTTTTTCCTGTTCCTCCTGGCCTGTGTTTATGTCAGACCACTGTATCCACTGTAGAGTTGATTTGATTGAGCAGCTGACCCAGAAGGATCAACTTTTCCATGGTTACGAGCAGAAGTGACACACTGCACAGATGGAAGAGTGTGTGTTGCTTGTGTTTATGCTAGAAACAGTGGAACAATGTGATCCTTGTTAGTCTGAAGACTCAGAGCACAGACAGTTAGATGAAGCCAGTGGCCAAACCATCGGCAAGGAATACATCATAAGCTCTAGGAATACACACACACACACACACACACACACATGCATGCATACACACTTGTATAGTTTCACTCTCACACACAACCTGGTAAACCGGTGTGTACATCCCTATGACAGGTTTTCTCCGTTACCCAAGAGTTTGATCTTCCACACGGCAGCAGAGAGGAAAATGAGAAGGTGGAAAAGTGTGTGTGTGTGTGTGTGTGTGTGTGTGTGTGTGTCTATGTTTTCATTCGCTCCTCTTTTAAAGTTGCATCAGAGCCCCTAGACAGCTGTGTGACTTTCAGCCCAATTAATCCGTAGCTTGTAAGTAGAGACTGCATAACAAGACTTGTCTGTCTGACCCCAGGCCAGCGCTGTGTGTGTGTGTGTGTGTGTGTGTGTGTAACAGATAGTCAGAGTAAGGGAAGTAATGATATTGTGAAAGAGTGACTGCCTGTTCTCACTTCTAGTGTATATGTGATACTGTAGCTTTTGTGTGTGTGTGTGTGCGTGTGTGTGTGTGTGTGTGTGTGTGTGTGAGGCCAATTTTGCCTGCGTGCTGTTGGTCAGTTGCATGACGCCTCTCTCTGCTGGATCCTCAGCTTTTCCACTCCAACTGAGCTGAACTTCAAATTGAGAGAACACACACAAATTTCTCTGTAACCATTAAACTGACCAAATCAAATATCATCGGTACCATCACTCTCTTTCTCACATATATACTTTACACAGATGGAGTGACACCTTAGCCTTTAGAGGCCATATACAGTGACTGGCGATGACAGTATGATCACCAGCCTAACCTAATAATAAGCAGGTCCCCCCTTTTTACCACCAAACAGCCCTGACCTGTAGTTTGCAAGTAGCGGCCTCCATGGATTGGACTTCTTCTGCCTGTACATTCCACAGACGCTTGATTGGACTGACATCTGGACAGTTTGGGGGCCAACTCAACACCACAAACTCGCTGTGTTCTTTTAACCATTCTTGAGCTATTTTTGGACTGCGGCAGGGGGCATTATCCTGCTGAAAAGAGCCACGGCCATGCGGAAGTATTGTTTCCATTCCAATTGCTGTATATGTCCATACAGGTATCATTAAATAAGTTCTGTTTTTTTTTTCATTATCCTTTTCTGAAACACACACACACACCCAAAATACACCGATCCAGTATAGTATCAGTGAATGTGGAGTTTGCATGCACACTGACTTCTCTAACTAGCAGAGCCCTGGGCAGATTTGTCCCAGCACGCCACAGCAAATGAACACCATGGGAAAACATGGTTTTTAAAGCTACATACCAATGTTTTTATATGTTGTTCACTGTTTTGCCTCTGAAAAAGTGGAATCAACATCAATTCATTTCACTATGTATGTTGGAAAATATATTATCTACATGTATCGTTTCAAAATGTATTAATAGTTTGAATGGTAATGACACCGATGGCCACTCTTCTGTGGTAAATATTTTGCTTAGTAACAGTTTACAGTCAACAAGGCTAACATCAAACTAGTTGTTGTGGAATCTAATGAAGCTGGTTGTCAAACCAAAACTGTGTCACCTTTGGTCGTTACAGCTGTGTTATTTTTGGGTGTGGAGGATTTGGAATGTTGAAAGGTGCCTTTCACAATATAATCCATGTAATGCAGTGAATGAATTTCTAGGAAACCTTTGTTTCGTTCTCATAATTGTTTGTAATGACTACTGTACCTGTTGGTTATGAAACGCTCTGTTGACTGTTGGCAGTTGACTGGTGATGTATTGTAAACAACTCAGTTTTGGAGCATGATTCAAAGATGAGTCCCATTGCAACACTACCACTACTCACAGCATCATTTAGAGTTTCTTTATAGGCTTATAGATTGTATTTTGTTCCCCCAGTTGTAGTACATTTGGTTGTTGTTGGTTTTTTTTTTTTGCATTTGTTTTGTACTAAACTAGTCCACAGGACAGCAGGCATTGTAATCCAAGATTGGACTTTTTGTAAAAAGCCACCATCTGCTTTGTTGATCTTACTGAGCCATGAAAAAAACTGTGCAATGGTAGATATTTAGGATCCTAAAAAAATCATAAAACATCATAGAGAAGTTTTTGCGGGATGTGATATCACCATTGTGCATTTGGAAAATGAGGTCAGCTCTTATCCCGTAACTTACCTCAGATTTTGGGTTAATTGAGTTTTAACAAATTAAATAATACTTTGTCGCTTTTAAACAGGTTTGCTGAATTACCTTTTATTCCCAAAAGAAAGACCCACAAAATAATCACAATGTGTAGTTTTGCTACTTGATGTTTACTGGAGTTTTAAGAGTTTGCCCCTTTTTAAAATTCCTTTATCCCTGTGTCTGTCCAGGGCCGTTTGCTGGTGAAAAGTGGGCGTGTCCACCTTGGCGAGAAGGTGCTGCGTGATGCAGTCCAGTTCCACAGCACTTCACACGAGGCGTGGAGTGGACTGGGCGAGGCCCTGCAGGCTCGCAGTGCCAGTCAGGCCCCTGACTGCTTCTTGACTGCCCTAGAGCTTGAGGCTTCTTGCCCAGTCCGGCCCTTCACCATCATCCCCAGGGAGCTGTGAGGGGCCTGGGCTGGGGAGGAGGTCTGGATTAAGGTTAAGTGGCCTCTGGTTGAATAATTCTACACTGATGCAGACACAGTGAAAATCAGAATCAGAAAATCTTTGCTTTCTTGCCAAGAGATGAAAACATGAGAATATTGAAACCATTCTGTGCATTAAATATAGATCCATGCAAAACTCTGCACAAATTAAAATAGATGTGTTTTATTGGGTATGAGATTCTCCCACTCTAAAAAATTAACTCAAATCATTCTGGAGTCTAGGGTGCAGAGTTGTGGTGTCAATCTCAGCAACTCATCATAACATTTTGCATCACATAAATAATGGGCAAAGTGAGAACTCCCCAAAATTACATAAATAATCTTTGGGACAAATTCATTTGATATGCACTTTGACTTTTTACCTTTATACAGGGCAGTGCAGTTGATGACTTTTACTGCACCAGGGTCCAGTTGCATTGGAGTGTTGGGGAGTGTCTACCTTTACACACAGTTGCTGCTTTAAGTGCTGCCAGGGCGGGTGTTGCCCTATGTTTCCAGCCCGTAACAAATATGACACCTCTTGGCAAGAAAGCAAATGAATTTTCTGAAATTTAAAGTTATTCCTTTAACAGGTGCATGTTTAGTGACAGGCCTGTAACAAATCGTCTTTGCACTTTGACTGGAAATGTTCTCAGTCAATGTTACTGTTATTGTCACCTTCTACTTTTCCTTCAAAATACTGTCTGTTCATTCCTGGTATCTGTTCAGGGGAAGAAGGACAAATGGGATGAGAAATATTTTGATCGTCACAATCACCAGCTTTTTACTGTAATGTTTAAGCCAAGCCAAAGATGTGCTGGTAACGTCTTGAGATAGAATATATGTTGTGTTATATGTGTGGATGTGCACATACATGGTTTATGTATAGGCTGCCAATCACAGCAGCAGCTCCACTTCATCTTTATTTTAGCCTTTGATGTATTTTTGATGATCATGTTGATTGACACAGCTTTCATGTATGCTCTCTCTCTCTCTCTCTCACACACACACACACACACACACACACACACATTACCACTCTTATCTTGAAATGAGAGCACACATATTTTCCAGAAGTGGTGTTCCCTTATCATTCCATATGTTATTATGTACTGTATGTGTGTCTCTCTTTGTTATCATACAGTATGTCTTCACACGATGTATCTTTGTGCACGTGTCTTTCTTCAAGACCATCCCCTGTGGGGGTTAGCGGCCCCTGTTATGGTTGTTCTGTTTGTACGACACAGTAGGCAACTCATCTCTTAATAGTGTGTGTGTGCGCGCGTGCACATGTGTGTGAGTGTAAGTGTAAATATATATATATATATATATATATATATATATATATATATATATATATATATAACTCATCTGTTAATAATGCTCTCCACTATAAACAATAGCTTTTGAAAAAAAACACTGCTGGATATTGTGCCTTCACCTGCCTCGTCACTTGTGACTAATGGGCATCACTTCCAAGTGCCTAACCACATTAATGTGAGCAGTGGGACCGGGCTGCCGGCTTATGTAATACTGCCAGCACAGTTTTCTGCCAAACTCCCTCCTCCTCCCATCTCTCTCTTTCCTCCTCCATCTCTCTATGTTTCTCTCTCTCTCACTCTCCCTGCTTGGCTGATGTGATGTGATGTGGCTTGGTTGCCTAGCAGCCATCCCCTTGTTTGAGTAACTGGGGAAGGGGAGCGATATCTGGTCTGCGGAACAACACACACACGCACACACACGCACACGCACACACACACACACACACACAGAGCGAGGCAGGCAGATAATGCCCCTGTTGTGTTGTTTTACAGGCCTGACAGTGTCTGTTTGATGTCTGCTGTTACCATGTGAGGTACTGTATGAGCCAGCTATAATCAATGTCTCAGCCTGGTGTAAATTGATTTGTGTTATGGGAAGAGTCCCTGCCTTTGCTCTCAGCAAACCCACAGTTTGTTAACCCTTTACCTCCCTGTAATCCCCGCCTTCTCTGTCTTATTTTAAAACCCCTCACTCGCCCACATATCTATCACTGGCGGCATTAAAATCTCTCATTTATCAATACTTCGACTTTCACGCAGGAATTATTGATCACTGTCACCTCTTCTCTGCCGCCCGAAAAATCTATTTTTACTTTTTCCCTCTACGCTCGCCGGCTCTCTTGTTCCATCCTCTCCTCATTAACGCTGCGCGTGACACCTACACAGGGGCTCCGGGAGATGAATGGTCTAATCCCTGTGGGTAAGGAGTGAAATATTACATGGTGTGCTTACACATGCACAAATACACACACACAACGACACTGAGAGGCACATGAACACACTTCATGCCGTACACACGCTCAAGTACAAACTGGTGGTGGCAGCTCTGGTGAAAGGAGATAGATTAATGGAGGAAATGGCCAGCTGCAAGCCTTTCACAATGACAACAGGCAGATGAAGCCCTATTGTCTTACATGCACATACAGTGCGCCCACCTGAGATCAATATGATCACAAAAAGAGCCTCCTTTTTGTGTACAGTATGTGCATTGGCGTCACTGTGATGTCAGAGCACCCAGGTGTGTCGCTCTGGTTACTAACGTCTACACCTGTGCATCACAAGACAAGTGTGAGTGTGTGACAGGAAGGTGGGAGTCATGGGTAACAGGTGTTAAGTTACACAAACATTGTAATGTATATTCATGGCTGCTATGAAACGAGCTCCATCCACAATGTGGAATAGAAGAGAGATCAATAACAAACAAGCTACTGGCAATCAAAAGCTGCGAACACTTCGAGTGAGGTGTCTGTGGGTTCAGGGTTAGGGTTATTCAGGTCACTGCATGTCTCTCTGTGTGTGTGTGTGTGTATGCCAGGGCTGCAGGGCCACATGGAGGGCATGGGCAGGGTGGTGCTGGTGCGAGGCACCTAGAAGGAAACCATAAACCATCACTGTGATGACCAAACAAGGTTGGGGAGTCACTGATAGGTGAGGGGTGCGATGGAGGTTATTAGGATCAGATGCAGTTCCATTATCTCAGTTAAAAGTAAAATGGCCGAAAAGTAGATGTTTACAGGTAGTGGTTAAAGGAATAGTTTGATCATTTAGGAAAATGCATGTATTAATTTTCACGACTGTAATACTGTGCTACTTTAGCTGCAGTAAATATAAGCCTGGTTTCTTCAAATATAACAAAAGTCTACAGCAACTCTAAAGTTCAACAACAGAAACACATATTTAATCTTTACTAAACCTATATAGTACATTAGGTTTAGTAATATAGTATATAATTGTAAGTGAGCAGGTATTTTGTATAAATACAGAATATGCACATCAATTTTTGTAAATTTAGTGACATTTGCATACATGCATACAGGTATATGTATATTGGAGGGTTATAGATACATTTATACAAAAGCATCAGTCATCACAACATCACAGGATTAGAGTGTAAACCCATTAGTGTGAAACTATTCCTTTACAATATTTACTCATTCTTTTTTTTACATTTGCTATAACATTACACACAGCAGTGAACAGAAAATACCAGTGTAAAGCTAAAAAGGTCACATGCTGTCAACGACACAAATCCTCTTTTGCTCTGCACGCCACAGGAAGCCCTGATAATCCTGTTTAACGATATGAAATAAGAGTTGGATTCTTCGTACTGGATGTTTTTGGACAGCTCTGATGCTTATTTATGAGGCTAAACTTATCGAGCACAGAGTCCAGTAACGCTGCAGTAAACAGCGGCTTGGCAGGCAGCGGGTTCTCCGTCAATCACTCCAGCTCACCTGATCACCCTCCAGCACATTGGTCCACGTCCATGTGACGGTGACCGTGACCGTGCCAGCACCATTACCCACTTAGACAATGACCCCTTTGTTTGTTAACAGTGTCCATTGGAGCTAATTAAACTTTTAAATGTCATTTAATAAAAGCGTAATGTTGCTCGGTTGCGTCTGTCGGCAGCTTAAGGGGCTCGGGGGTAAACGGATACCTGGTCACCCTTCTGGTGTGTCACGCTGCCCGCTACATTCCTCAGCTGGATAGTCATCAGCCTCAGAGCGGGATGTGGTGATGAGAGTGAATGTGACCTGGACTTTAAGGAGACAGGAGGGAGCAACACCTCTGAACCTGTCACCCCTTTGTCTGACCCCCTTGCTGCTGTTTGACCCTCTTACTGACGGTCCTCGTGTTATCCAGCTGGAGCAGGGCCGGGACTGTGATACTGGGAGGCCATTTTAGTTCGACACAATGTCAATGAATAAACAATGGCTGCTCTGTTTGAGGGTTTGTTTGCACAGTGACCTTTAGTTGGTACTCTGCGACTAATAATGGCGTTTGTCCCACACCAGTAGTGGATTATGGGTATTTCGAAAGTAACCTCACATTCTTAGGAAATTCCAGAGGCCTGCAGCCTCCTTGTACGACCTCCCCTGACACCAGATGCTCTCATGATCTTGAAATGATTAAATGCCACACTGATGGCACCGCTCCCTTTTTAACCCCTGTCACCACCCCTCACAGGAAACAATGACATAGATGAATAGTTTGTGTCATTGGATTTGCGCAAAGTTTTCTCTGCAATGATGATGCAAGATCATATTTCAGTACATTCCTAATCCTTGTATTGAACACTGAAAAGATCGACTTTATGGCTCCTCAAGTAATGATTCATTTATGACCCCATAGAGCCTTTAAAGAAACAGAAAGTGTGCACACATGTTTGCGCGTTTGTCATCAGTCTGCAAGAACGTTTTTAAAAAGCAAGGGATCATGCATTTGCATTTATGGCATTGTGCGGCCGCTTGCATATTCTTTGAAGCACTGTGCATCTATGAGGGAGAGCATGATTGACAGTGAAAGAGCGGGTGCCTGGCCGTGCCTGTGGTTGAGGCCTGCTGTCGGAGATGGATTGTGTTAAGTCGTCAGTATGAGGCATATGTCAGAGATCAGTGCCGGACTTTGGAGATCACTGAGACAAGAGGGGAGGGGTGGTGCCCGGAGTTGAGATGGACACAGAGTACTGGGGGCTCAGTGCCCTGAACACAGGGCAAATAGCTGCTCACCACATACACACTCGTGCATATGCATTCACATCTCTCGAGTTGCATCCTTCTTCACAAGCAGTGAGTACACATGAGCGTAAATAACATTATCTTCCTCTCAGGTTGGAAGTGTGTCCTTCTTTGTCTCCAGAATAATGACAGGGGCAATAAGAGTGCAGCTCTTCAACCTCTTCATGCTCTGAAAGAAAACACTGTGAAGGAGATTAAAGCTGGCGGCATAGATGAAGTAGCTGCGATGTCACACTTCATACTTTACACAAACAGTACATGTAGAGGAGTACATTCACTGCCGCTTTATGTACAGTTACTCACAAGTCCCAAAAACACCCTTAGGTCCTCTGTGTCACTAATATGTAATTCTTCAAATAAGCCTTTGTATCTAATCTACTATGTAATAGGCTCACATTGCTGAATTTCCCTCCAGCATGACACATGGATAATCCCCACCAGCTCTGGGAGCAATGGACCTTGCCCCTTTCTTCCGATCACCTCAATGTGTCGATTTTGTCACTAATTGAAAATCAGACCTCGGGGAAAGTGCACAAAAAAAAGAAAAGAAAAAGATTTTGGACCTGTCAAAACAACAGCAGGTTTCATTGTCAGAGGTATTTTTGTTTTCTCACAGTTGTATACATTCTGCAATAAATGATAACATACAGTATGTTTTGATGGAAAATCAGTATTTGTTTCCCATATTTTCCACAGATTCCTCTGGGCTTTCCAGTTACATCACAATGGCTTCAGGTGTGTCTTCCACACTGTACAAGCTGGGTGCCTTGAAATACAACATGCAGATGTTTATTTTTGATATTGATGGTGGTGGTGTTTTTGAGCAGTGCAATAAGATGCAAAGACTTTGTTGCCATAACTATTAATTGAATATGGTGTGTAAACAAGAGATTGTTAAAAACATTCCAGTTCGTTAATTGTTGTTTTACTAAAACATTTAAGTCTAATCTCATCTTTTCCTCTCTTTGCTCTTTTTTGGTCTTCAACAACTGGTAAGAGAAATGAGACTGAATTGAAAGTTTGGATAAAATAAGAACAATAACAACAATAATACATTTTGTTTACATTTGGTGTCATGCACTTTTGATGCTTGGATATCAGAAAATGTCATCTAAGAAAATTCTAATTATAATTTAGAAATTCATAAACAGACTCGTAGTCAAAAAGTTCAGATGCTCTTTCAAACTCATGACAAAACTTCTTTTACTGCACAGGTGGTTATTAATGCACCAAAATAAAGCCTGATAGCTGAATGTGAGTGGGCCTGCATGGATGAATATAACTCCACATTCCCTCATCAACTGTCTTAACTGGCACAAACGTCTGCTGCTCTTAGGCTGCTGTGTCACATTCTATGAATATTAAGCAATGCTGATAAAGTACATACATGTTAAGCAAAAGTAAGTAGCAGATAAAAAAAAGCACCCTTGTCCCCTGTTTTGCTAATGTATACTACACCACCATTATGTTCCACATGGAGGTGATTCCTATCACCGCTGCTCTCTGTGTCCCAACATTATTGCCCATGTTTGTTCGCTGATAGAAGGAATGAGTATGCAGAGTAGGTAGCGATAAGAATAGCTGTTTTATTGTGTACCACTGCCTTGGCCCGTAATACTGAATGTGTTATCTGAGGGTGCAGCATGCCATCCTAAGCTATGTGCATGTGACGCATGGCTGAGCAGCATTCCTCCTCCTGAGTGCATTGTAGGCCAGAGATAGTAGGAAGGCGAAGCAGTCTGAGTGCCAGCAGAGAGGGGGAGCAGGCGTGAGGAAAGATGAAGGAACAGAGCAATGTTGGGTACAAGGAGTTAAGTGGAATGAAGTACCCTTTGTTGCAGATAACATCATTCAGCTTCCTTGGCCAGCGTCACTAAACGGATTTGAGCACAACCAATGTAGTTGATTGCATGGGTTCAAGTAAAAAGAGACTTAAGGTTTCAGGTTTACACTTATGATTTTAATATCATTATATCAGTGAGTCAGGGTCATGTGTGATCACTCAAGGAGAGATGGTAGGGAGGAACAGGGCTTTCTGGGAAATGCCGTGCACATTAGGGAATGTTGCGGAAGTAGAGGCTAAAGGAGGGGTCGATGACCTCTGTTTTATGACGGTCACCCAGCTTCCAGTATGGTTCGTAAGCTCCGGGCCCCGGGGTCCTCTGTGGAATACAAAGACAAACGCAGCACAGCATAAGAAGAAATATTTAACACAAAGAAAACTTTCTATTTTAGTTTTTCATTTATTATCCTAAGTTGTCTCTCAAGATGTGTTGACAAGACATTTTCAATTACGTTTTAAATGAAACGCTGACTGTTACAGTGTGTTCTCTTTGCTGCGTCCTGTTGTTTTAGAAAGTTATTCAAACCAAATATTTCAGAACAAATAACATTGCAGATGAATCAGTCGATGCACAGTAACGACTGATGACAAACGTGAAATCCAAAAATCCAAAAGGTTATTATTAATGCAATCTAATTTAAGGAAGTGAGTGTGCACCTGACCACAGTTTGCAATACAGGCTCTGTATTGCAACATTTATGGTTTGATGTTGAAATCGTCATACTCTTATGTATGTGGTACTTGTGGTAATACTTGATGTGTTAAAAATGTCAGTGCTGCCTTCAACTGGGGTTGTGTTTACTTTGTTTAAAAAAAAGTGAAAAAAGTTTTTAAAAAATATATCTTTTTGGAATCATAATTAAAGTCATAGTTTTTCTTTGTAACTTCACAATATTTTGGAGAAAAAAAGTATTCCCAGTGGCTTCATCTTTGTCTTTCTCCATTAATTACATTTAATGCAAACACCAACCACACCATGTACACAACCTTCCATGTTGTAACCATGAGCACACAGGCTCCAGTCCACCCACACAGGTGTTTTTACACTAGTCTGCTTCTTAGGGCTTTGTGTGACCTGTCACCACTGTATTGGTACCAGAAGCTGTGACACAAAAGTACATTCCCACTATTATTCCATATAGTATTTTCTAATCATCCACAGAAAATCATCATCAGAAATCATGTAGCTGTACACATCCACAGCTATAAAGGAAACTTACTGAGTGCACATAGTGGAGTCGTGGCAAAGTGGATTTAAAACAGGAAGTGATGCCTCTTTCAGCTCTGGCCTGTGGATTGTAGTGACATGGAGCCAGTCCTTCCCTCTAAGGTGGTCAGAGAAATTGATTCATTGAGTTAATGAGCAAACTTCAGTATCCTGTCAAGCGAGAGCAGCACATAATCATTACCTTTTAATCACACGCAGACTTTCTCCTATACGTTTTCTGGATTGCAAAGGTTAATTAATATGATTAATACTTGACTATATGAATTAATACTTGAAATGTGCCTTGGTGATCAAGAGGGATGTAACTGTGTATGGTGCATGTGATGCCGTATGGTGGAGTATTAGAAGTCTCAGGAAGTCTCCTGTAAATTGTTTTGATCTGCCATTAATCACTCTCTCCAGTTGCTACTACTGTATTTGTATGTCGTGAAGTGTTGTGTTATGCTGTGTGTGTGTTGCTGCTATGGTGTAATTTCTCCCTTGAATCAGTGCCTACAATGGTCTTGAACACACGTGTGAATGACTCGAATCACTTGCTCAGTGAATTTACCCCTGCGAACGTGATCTGGGCGAGCGATTCAGGTGATTGATCAGTTCCCAACTGAATTGCCGCAAACGGATCACAAATTACATTTGGGATACTCTTGCTCACCGAGTGATTGATTCAAGTGATTGATCCAAGTGATTGATTCTGATTGGGCAGGAATTCCCCGCAGCAAATCACATTTTCAGAGGTGCATGCACATGTCGCTGGGTGAGTGACTCATTGACTCAGTGAGCGAGCATATCCCCACATGTCACTTGCCAGTAAATGAGATCTTAACTGAACTGAGAAATATATGGATCATTTCCTGGGGTGATTCAATTGAGTTTGTTCACCCAAAACAGTCGTTCTATTGAACAAATCATCCACCAACAACACTACACTAACATCACTTACACTTCACTCCCTAGACAGGTTTTGCGTTTTCAAACCATCACGGCCCCGGTGTTGCAGTAGAAAACACATTTCCTATTCGTGTGCAGCCATGATCAATATTTAGAACTAAGCCATCTTGCTGGGAGTCTGTGAAACTAGTGTTCAAATGTGAGTTTGCATGAATTTCTCACAGTTTCTTTGTGTGACAACCCACCTTTGATAGACAACTAGTATCTGACACAGCACACATCGCAGTGCGACGCTCGTAGCTTGTAGCAGCAGTTATGCGAATGAGACAAACAGATAGAGAGATATTACCTGTGTTTACCTAGACAGCATCAGATGACAGAGAGCGGTGGTTAAACATAGAAGTGCATGTTAGAATAGACAGCCTACTGTAATCCTGTTCACAACTGGAGACAGAAAAGAGATACGACCAAAAGACTTAAAGTGGCTTAAAGTACACGGACTGTGTTGTCGTCCTGTGTCCTTCATAAGAATCCAAACATGATGGTGTGCATATACATATATCCCTTGAGGCCTAAGTTACTAATTTGTTGGTCCTTGTGACCGCTGACATTTGTAGAGGTAAATGAGATTCATTGTCACATCATTGGAGCTGTGCTCATGAAAACACTATTGTTATGTGATGCTGTTACTCCAGTCATGTGAGAGGTGCACCGACCTATTTCTGGGTCCCATACCAATATTTTTAAGACATATGACACATCACTTGCCTTCTGAATTGATGGTCTTTGCTCTGTTGTTTAGGTATGGCAGTGTTCTCCCTCCTTGCCTTTCAAATCTACTCATTCTCTTACCCACTAACACACATACTGGTCATCACCAGCGGCGTGCCATGCAGAAATAGCATCACCCCCCTCCACCCTCCTCTTCAGACATAAAACTATCTCCCTGTCCCTGAACGCCACACTACCCTTTGCTTTTCAGCTGCTTTCTGATTCAGATAGAGAGAGACGTGAAGTTGTCTTTTCCTCTTCTCTACTCTTTGGTGGAATGGCTGCAACCGCTACATGCCATTCAAACCCAGTTGCCAGTTCACTTGATTGTCTGACTCTGGCCCGCTGGCTCACAGAGATGTTAATGCATGCATATTCCAGCTGACACCAGTAAAAGAGCCAAAGCACCTGGCCTACTTCCCTGCAGTAGCAGACTACATTAGAAATGTTCTGGCACATGGTGTAATTGTTTAAATTTGACCCGTTTTTGACATGTGCATCCAAAACCTTGCGATACAGAACTGGAAATAATATTTTCTATCTAAAAATGCTGAAGTGAAATTACTATGCTGTTCTGATGTGGAAAATAAGAGCGAGGCTCTTTCTCATGGCGGTTAGAGATGCAAAGGGTTTGTTTCCCAGCAAACAAAAAGCTGCCACAGCCACACTAGTCTGGTAGCTCTGTGATGCTGCACACAAGCCCAGTGGAGCCTCGTGGTGCTCCTGTCAGCTAATATGCTGATGATCTGCAAATTAGCACCAAACAGAAACTACTGAACAAACTGTAAGTTTGAGCGAGCAGATAATGGGGTCTGTAATAAATGTCATATATAAATGCCTAGATATTTTAACACCACAAATATCATCCTCTGGGCACCGCTAACATGTTTGTGCACCTTTATATTTATCTGTGATACAAATTGTTAAGGTAAGTCACCAAAAACCAAACACAAATTAGGAAAAATCAAGGTTGAGGTCGCCAAGGTCACAACTAGATACAGTTCATCCTCTGTGGAACATGAATTTTATATATATATACGTGTGTGTGTGTGTGTGTGTGTGTGTGTGTGTGTGCGTATATGTGTATGTATATATATGTGTGTGTGTGTGTGTGTGTGTGTGTGTGTGTGTGTGTGTGTGTGTGTGTGTGTGTGTATTTTCTCATGGTTATCTCCAATATCTGTATCATGCAGACAGCAGCCGTACTGCTCAGAAAGTTTTCATGCAGTAGTTCTATGTTGACTCATATTTGTGGAATAGCAATAAAAGTGTAAAAGTGTGGGATTATGACATTACGTTAAACAGGCTTGAATCTCAAGGGAGGATTTTTTTGCCTTCTGAGCAACACATGCAGTTTATGTTGCAAGAAGGCACAAACAAAATCTAGGACATACAGTCGCCTCAGGAGGGAGAAATTAAGACAAATCATAAATAAGAATACACAACAGTATCTTTTGTTGTTGTGTTCCCAAACATCTTCCACTCCCCAGAGGTTTCTTAAATTAAATGCTCGCAAACTTGTTTCATTTGGATCAGAGAACAAACAGCGAGATGTCTGGGTGGACCTAGAATTCCTGGTGTAACGCATTAAGACACCTCCACTTTGATTCACTGTCTGCGCAGCTCTGTCAGGTCGTCTGTCTGTCTGTCTGTCTGTCTGTCTGTCTGTATGATGTGCACTTCCAGTTAACTTTGTAGAGGCATGTGTGTAGCTGCTTAACCTTTGACAATTATACTTGTCTTAGAGTCGCTATGACACCACCGATAAGCAGAAAACTGCTCCCAACGCTGCAGTAATAACACCCTCGGGATTTCTTTGCACCTTTCCTTCTCTGTCAACACTCAGCAGCTGCCAGCGTGGCTCAAATATCCATCAGCCACAAGCATGGACACTCGGGGGAGGCTGAAGCACTGCAATATGAACCAAAGCTGACTGTTCAGCCAGTACAGTGCCATAACAGGCCCTCGGACAGCACAAATGATACAGTCAGCTCGTGATCTCCATTTTCTTTGACTCCTGTGGCTGCCATTAGTAGTTTGTGTACAGCACATACCAGTTACATGCCAGGTCATAGCTTGTAATCAAAACCTATTCAAAGTGTATTGTAATGACGCCGCTCTGTGGGCAATGGAAAGACTGAATGGTCATAATAACTAGTCTTGGTGACCAGATACTCACAGGCGGAAAGGTGATCCGCTGCACAGTCGACCGAAACATCACATGCCTGCAAGGCGAGGAGAGAAAGACGAGAGGAGGTGGGGTGGTTGTCAAAAAAAGGATGAGGAACAGAGGGGGGGGGGGAGAGAAGAAAAGGGGGGGGGGGGGGGGGGGGGGGGGGGGGTGAGAGAAGAAAAGAATATGATCAGAGAGCAGGTTGATGTTGGCTCCTTCTTCTTTAAGATGTGAGGAGGATGAGAGAGGGATGGGGAAGCTCAGTGAGGAGGAAGGAAGGGGGAAGGAAGGGGGAAGGAAGGAGTCAGCGATCAAGACCTGATTCACGGGCCGAATGTGCCGCAGTGATCTGAGAGTTAAAGAGAGGCTGCTTGTTGAGGGCTTACATGCAGGGAGTCTTCTCCACTGGTTTCACTGTCACATTGTAGTCGCACGGTGACGTGTTTAAATGCTGTCACGGAGAACAAAGACAAAGACCCATTAAAATGACACTTTCACTATTGGGTTGGCCTTTAGTCTGCTGTGTTCAGTTCATATGGTGCAGGTGACGTGCACCTGATGTAGTTTTAAGCAAAGTACTGTGATGACATCTGAATGACAAATAATCGGTAAAACTAGTGAATAAATACTGCTTATGTAAATGACACCCTTAGGCCTAGACCAGAACCAAGGTGGTGTAGCGAAGATGTAATGTAACAACAGTTCCTGCTAATAATAACTTCAGCAGGAAGTACATCATCGACTGTTGTTAGACTACATGTCGTTTACATCAAATAAAAAGACGATGAATATTTCAATTGGAAATATATATGTGTCTACAGTGTCAAACACTCTTATGGAGACAGTTTATTCATTACTTCTCAAACCAGACTACACTGAGATGTTGTTTTTAACAGGAGTTAAACAGTTCCTTAGCAAATGTCGGCCGTAGTTGGGTTTGTACCCAAATGTGATTTTTAACTCAGTTTTCAGGTACGTGGCAAAGGAAAATGTTTCTGTCCAATGCTGTTGGAGATAGTGTCGCAGTCAGCGCTAATTCGCCACAGTCAGGTGCCATTATACCGATGAAGAAGACAAACAGTGCAACAAGATGTCGCCAGTCCAATGTCAAAGTCTATCCCAATCCCATGCATGTATTTTTTTGGTACAAAACCTCTTCCTGCTGACTGCCAAAAAAAACCCCTTCAAAACGTTTTCCCCCTAAGGGCACATAGTGGAGTGTATTATTTAACAGTGTTTTTTATTCAGTGGTTTAACAGTTAATTGTGTCTGGGGACTATTTATATTAAACTGAATTTATCCCTGTTAAACCAATGCAGTTTTTTTGATTATGCAAAATCTTGCATCATTTATTGAATACAATGATCAAAAGCACCACATGCTATCTTTAGATATGGGAATATTGGCATTTTTTCCAAACACAATAGAATTTTGAAATCTTCTATTAATATATTATTTTCATTTGCCATCAGGAGGGCTGAAGGAAAGTCTGACCTTGTCCCTGATGCCGAGGGTCACGTTGTCAGGTCGTGGACAGGTTTTGAAGGAGTAGGATGCTGGGCGTCTCAGGGCCTCCTGAGTGGAGTCAGTGTGGTCATACGCCCCAGGGAGTAGCAGATGCCCATCACGCACACCCAGAGTCGTGTCTTTTCTGCCCACACTTTTAAACCCATATGTCTTCTTCACAGGGTTCAGTTCAGCTTCTTCGACGAAGTCTCGGACGTGATAGTGACCAGGGACAGGTGTGTCCTGGAAAATGGTAAGAGGGTAAAGCTTTGGAGAATGTGTTACCACATGGCCTGTTGCTGGGATAGTGAACTTGCTGCTGGAGGAATCAGTGGCTCATTATCTGCATTAACCAAACACAGCTACCAGGCCCCGTTGATACATTATTAGACAGAGCAAGGATCACATGAAGACAAACTGATAATTAATTAGGTCTTTGTGTTATTATGATATGCACTCGGGGACTAGACGCACTGCGGTGTAAGTGTTTAAATTTATTTCTGGCCGGCAGCACACTTTAGACAGAGACAAATGGAAATTGCAGTGTAATAAAATCCAGTGGCTGCAAACTAGACACGTCACCAGAACAATGATGTTTGTGAGGCTCTGCTCCATTTTTATTATTCTCAGCTACCTGAAGGCAGGACAGTGCTGCCACAGCTACACATGAGCTAATGAGCCACTTCAAATTGACAAACCAGTGACAAGTGCCAGGGCCCGGGCCGAGGCTCATGCAGTAGCCTCTGCTCTGAAGACAGGCTGTGAGACCACACACTGCAGTATGACACCTACTCTCAGTGTTCCCCGCCACCAGCTCCCTCGGCTGCACAGGTCCACCTTGTCATCACCCTGCAGATAAGAGCAGGATACAGGCCACAGCACAGTTGAGTGTTTCAGTTGTAATCACACTGCTCTGCTAACTATGTCCTGATCTCCATGTACCATCCTGTGTTCTGTTTTCTGCTTGTCCTTATTAACCACACATTGTTAAATGGGCTTTAAAGATGGATTCTTACCTTATCTGTTCTATTACCGCCCCTGGACATGTTGGTGATGTCACTGACTTTAGAGACAGCTTTGTTTTTCCATTTGGCTGTATCCTGTGCTGGACTCATTGTCCTCCACTATATGCTTGACTGGAGATCCAGTGACACCTGACCACCATTAAAACTGCGACTGTTACTATAGCAGCGAATCCACTATCAATCAATTTTTTAACAAGCTGACCTAGTGAAGGGCGAAATTTAGACTCACCTACTTGTTTGCCGGAGAGTAAGACACAATGGCAAGCCAGCACTATATACTACATACTGCAGTCACCTGCGCATCCATAGCATCATCTTCAGACATGTGATATTTAGACAGAGGCTATGACATTGATTGAAAAACACAGCTCTGATATTTTGCACTAAAGTGCATCTTGCAATCCATTTCTCCCATGACATCAGTAAAATAAGAGAACTGTACTTTGTCATTCAGAATCTGAGTAGTGGTATCCACTACAGTATAAGTGTCTTTGAAATTGAGCTGTTTAAGAAGACATCAGGTTCTAAATGTAACATTTACCATTAGAAAAGTTATACGAGTAAGTCATCTCCGATGTGGATGAATAGCCTATCTGTGGTGTCATAACAGGCAGAAGTGTGATATCCGGTACTAACACATACTCACTCTCTCTCTCTCTCTCTCTCTCCCTCAGTCCAGAACAACTTGAGATCATCACCTGAATGTCTCTGGGAGCAGAAGGCAACACTCAGCCTTGTTGCTTGGCAACATGGAACACACAGTTCGCAGGAACCTAAATTTCTTGTTTATGCTTCTTGCCAAGTAAGTCTCATGAGACATGAGTACATACACACACACACACACACACACACACACATAGAAAACACACTCACCACAGGAGCTGTTACATGAGTGTTGATCTCCTGACATGACTCTTTACCTTTCTGTGCCCAATGCATGAATGCAGAGTAGGGTTGGGAGGTGAACGTTACGTTACATGTAATTAACGGCTTAAGTAGACTGTTGTGACTGGAAGATATTTTTCAAGTCTTGCAATAATTGCATTTGATGAGCTGAGGGCTACTTACGTCCTCATTTCAGACCTGACTTTGCTCGAGGTCATTGTGCTCTTTTTGTTCTTCGAACTCAAGTTGTTCTTGGGCAGATGATGTGTCCTATTTGCTGTATGAGCAAATACACCACAGCAACTGAAGTGTATTTCAGGATGCAAAAAATTTCAAGTCTGTTACTCCCAACATACAGTTAACACAGCAGAAAATAATGTTTAGTGTTAAACCAACTACTGCTTCAGTACCCAATTATAATCATCCAACTAAATATACACAGGAGACAAAGCAGAGGTCCACAATAGAGCTTTATTTTGTCATTCATCAAAATAACAAACTTAGTATCTCTGCAAGCTACTGTAACAAACTCAATCAGAAATTAAACAAAAAACAGGTACACCTCTATTTACACCATGGTTTCTGATGTACAATCACCTGCACCTTGTGATTGGGGGCATATGCCAAGTAAGACATGTGGCAGTCATCTTTTACACAGTGCTGTGCCAACAGTAGCAGACAGCACATGGCCTTTATAGTTAATCTTGGAGCTGGACAGTACAAGGCTAATCTAATGTCAAGTGCCATTGTGTGCACTTTACTATAGACGCCTTTGATCCCACTCAGTGTTTTAATTTTAATGACAATACAGATTTCATCTGAATTTATCTGAACATTAAGAGGCATTGGCTGATGCTCCTCAGTGCTTTTGGGAAATTAAACAGGGATGCTTTAAATTTCGGATGGTAAACATTTTCATTCTGTGCAACAAGGAAGTAAAACAAAATAAAAAAGGAGCATCCTGTCCTCAGTACAAAAATGGGAATTATTACAGGGTATACAAACTCAAGGTTCCATAACTGAGAAAACAAGACAATTTTCATATCTGGGTAGATTGTAAATTTTATTGGAAAACAAAAATATACAACTTGGAATGAATTATTTGAGGCATGACCAGAGGTCATTAAAAATAAAAATAAAAGTAAAAGTAGTGAGTAAAACATTAAAAAGCATAAGATTAGTCGTTTTCTGGTATATAGAACAGCAGATACAAAAAGAGTTTGTACGAGTACCTCGGAGATACACCCGTGTCATTTTTTTGCAGTAGTGCAATGCTGAGATTTCCATATATACTTTGTCCGTAGTCCATGCAGAGAACTCCTCTACATTGTTTCCATGCCAACAGTGTTGCCAAGTGACAACCAGCTGACAGGTTTCCAATGTCACCATGCGTGGAGGGGCCCCGAGCACAAGACAGGAGGATTCGAAATTCTCCAGCTCCCAGGGGCCTCCACAGCATCTGGTTGTACGACCGTTCAGTCACTCCAAAACACCATGACAGCAAAAGAAAGGGACATGGGGACAAGAGCCTATGCAGTTTACATGCAGTTCCTTTGGACAGCAGAAGGGGCAGGGACAAAGGGGGGGCTATTAAGATTTTACAGATAAATTACACAAAGAAAAAAGGCAAATTATTTATATACGAAATCTGTACAAGGCCTTCACTTCGCTGTCATCATTTGTACGAACTCTGCAGGAAAAAGCAGGAGAATTTTTTTGTATCAGTTTCCAATAATTAACCCAAGCAGATTAAAATATAAGATAAAATGTATACCAACCTTCATAGTTGACTTGTCCATCTCCATCAATGTCTGCTTCTCTGATCATCTCATCCACCTCCTCATCAGTCAACTTCTCTCCAAGGTTTGTCATCACATGGCGCAGCTCAGCAGCACTGATGTATCCATTGCCATCCTAAGTATTACATCATTCAGTAAACACAAAAAATATTGGTACGTAGACACACACAAAAAAAATTGGTACGGAGACACACATGCGCACGCGCGCACACACACAGGTGTGGGAGCATAGACAAAATTTACCTTGTCAAAGACACGGAATGCTTCTCTGATCTCCTCCTCACTGTCTGTGTCCTTCATCTTTCTGGCCATCATGGTCAGAAACTCTGGGAAATCTATCGTCCCATTTCCTAATGATAAAAATCAGACATTGATGGGGGATATCCATCCAGCACACTGGCTGCATAACTTGCTAATTACTATGTTTTTAGGACAGATTTGGATTCTTACCATCAGCATCCACTTCATTGATCATATCCTGCAGCTCTGCCTCTGTTGGGTTCTGGCCCAGAGAGCGCATGACTGTGCCCAGCTCTTTGGTGGTGATGGTACCATCTCCATCCTTGTCAAAGAGCGAAAAAGCCTCCTTGAACTCTGGAGGAATAAAGGGAGATGCTTGTTTAAGAGAAAAGGGCCACACTTTTAGTTCGATGTGGACAAGACCCAGAGCAATACAACAGTGCACAGAGGTTGCAGACAAAAGCACAGCCCAAGACTGAATTTAAAAAATGATGTTTTAATGCTGTTATAGCTTACACTGCATAAACCCTTCATTTTTTTTGGATTGGAAATGACATTGCCTTCAACCTTCAGCTAGCTCGAGCCTTAAAAGGTCATTACTTCATGTTTTACTTGCGTATAAACTAGACACAGAACAACAATGAACTCTTTGTTATGAGTTCTGGCTGTATAGTTTCTGGCTAAACAAGTACAGCAACCAAGAGACAAAGAGGGAAGGGCAGAGGTAGGTAACGTGAGGACTACATGATAGTCTGGTGGGATCGAAAGGGATAGGGAATGATAAGCCACATTAAATCAGATGAGGCTACCGGGGCAATGTGCACTCCCATTCAGCAGGGGCAAACGCTGGGCAACACCCTTTTTGTTGCGTTAATAGGCCTGTGGTCTGTGTCAACCACAAGAAATGTCAGGAAGGGTCCAATTCCTCCTCTAATGCAGGTCATTATATAGGCCCCATGTCACTGCAGATACATTAAAAACTAATTCACTGTTCATTTTTCACCATCAACAGAAACTGGAGTATATTGACGCCATGCTGTGTGTACAAAGTGACTGTCTGCAAACTGACATCAGCAAAAACAAAGCTTACACACTAAAAGCTGACATCATGAAATGCAATAAGAGTATAATTAGTATGTAGTGAAACCTCTAACCAAAACTGACTTGAGACAGAAAAAGGAAGATACAATTAAGGAAACGGCTACAACTGTGCCCCAGTTTAAACCTGACCTGCTTACATTTCAGATAGCAGGAGCGCATAAAGACAGCAGAGAGACACTCCCCTGACATGAGTCACGTTACAACATGTATGACTGTCTTAAGATAGAGGAAAGCTTAATGAAGGTGGCTGTTGCAATTGTTCTTGAAGCATTCTGATCTGATGAGAACACACCCTGGGCAAAGGACACACCATGTATAAGGCAACTGCCAACTCCTTGCCCGAACACACAGTACTTCCAGATTACATCATTTATTACATGGCACCCATGAAAATGCAAAATTTTCCATGAGAAGGTCCTTCTGCGTTCCAGAGCAAGCAAGCAACAGCAGCTTCATTCATTCCTGTTTTATGACCTGAAGGCCGCCCTGAAGAATGCCTTAAAAGGCATAAAGTATAAATCCACTGCAAGGGATGCAACGATCCATAATGCAGGCCATTTTGCAGGATATGAAGAGAGGAGAAGATCAATGCAGCGATGTCTTACCCGCAATCTGCTCTTCTGTAAGCTGATCAGCCTGTAAATGTAACATGGCGTAATTAATAGCATGTAATGAAACAAAGGCAACTTTCATAAATATTCTTAATGACTGGCGTGAGTGTTCGATCTGTCGGGTGGGATAATCTATAGCAAAATAATTTGGATTGGAGGTACAAAATGTTATATTATCTTAAATGTTATATTGGGGTTATAATGTATGTCACAGCAGCTGAACCGATGTAACTCCACTAATCGTGCATTTCCATGCCGGCGTTAATAAAATTGTAGAATAAAAATACACCGTACGTCACCTCGTGCCCGCCAATCATTAGATTTACTTAAATTTGAATGGTCGGTGACGCAAAGTTTGCCACAGACAATGAATGGCATACGATTTGGCGGCAAGTGTTAGCTGCTAGGAGCTAGACATAGCTAGCTTCCGTTTTGCGCCGGCTTGAGGTTTCCATGAGACACAACAGCGCCAGACTCTTAACTAAAAGACTGACTAATACAATACAGTAGCACCAAAATGTGTTTATTACTTGGTGTAAATACAGTATTAAAATTGACTATTAGCAACATGTCTATTATGCTGGACTAACACCGGCATAATCGGGGAAAAGCGATGCTTGTGCTCCGTTACATGTGTAACTACGCCAGTGTTAAGCTCGCTGTTGCTTCTGCATCTATTCAGCACAGTCCAGACGTGGCTGACGACAGCTCTATCTGACAGCACAGCAGCTAGCAAGCTGCCATTTATTCTGCACTGTGGTGGGTGCAGCGATACGTTTATGCTGGCTGTGGCTTGTCCATCAGTGCCGCTTTTTACGCTGTAACTGCTTTAGAATATTTACTTGAGCATTAAGTAACGCGTATAACAAATTCTAGGCTAAGAGAAAATACAGAAAGATATAAAGGGTTTTTTCTTACCATTTCGATGTAGGTGCAGCGGCCGGTTCACGTCAAAATCCGTAACAACCAAAGCCAGCACAGGTGGTCCGCCACTGACTGACTGTATGAACACTCTGACGAAGAGCCAAGTGGACTCGCCTTTAACGGTTTCCCTGGACTCCTCCTCCTTCTGATATCACTCCGCCAACTTCCCTATTCCTCCGTTTCCAATTTGCTCCAAATAACGCTCGTGCTACTCTCTATTATGTATCAAAGCCAAGAAAGACCTGTCATACTCATCCACGGTTGTCTCGCTGCTTTCGACATAAATATTAAAAGCTGCACTGCCCATTGCTGGCGGTCTATACAACAGCGTATGAATACTTTCTGCTACTGTGTGAGACGTAGCTGGAAGAAATCGCGCTCTCTGATTGGTGCATTCGTACCTGCAATGCGTCACTCCCATGGTCTGTGCTGCCGCTGCATCTTGTCCATAGACATCCCAGTCACAGCACACAGGCCTGTTGCACAGTGTGTGTGTGTGTGTGTGTGTGTGTGTGTGTGTGTGTGTGTGTGTGTGTGCGTGTGTGTGCGTGTGTGTGTGTGTGTGTGTGTGTGTGGCGGCATCGTCTCTACATAGACGGCGGAATATAGTTCGTAGTAGTAGTACAGTAATTATCTACGACGATTATAATCTTAGTGTCTTGTTACTTCTTTATTACCCACCCAATTTTTCTGTTTGTCTGTTCTACGTATAAATATATATATTTTTTAAAAATCAACAGACTGATGGAGTTCAGTGAGTCAGTTCAGTTAAGTTCCTGTCTAATGCTCGTGTATTTATCATTTTAAACTGTATGCACATTAATGTGTTTGGTAAAGGCTTGAGTGTGCAGGCGTAATAGTTTGTAATAGGTGTGTGTGTGTGTGTGGCCAGGTCTGTTGCAGCTCTTGCTGCTGTCAGATGACTGGGGATCCTCAGGTCTGATTGTGCTGCCCGTGTGGATGGGAGTATCTGATAGCCTGATTGCTTATGCCTGACTGCTCCCCACGTCTCCCGGTGACCACCTGCCCCTGGCCTGGTCCCATGGGAGCCACTGTGGAGGAGGGTGGATGGAGATGTGGGATGTGGAGAACCACTCAGAGAATGTGCTAGAATCTCCATGTCCCAAAACAGCTCCCCTTCCTCCTCATTCTGCTGCCTCTCTTATTATTAGACACGGATGTCACACCGTAAGTAGAGGACAGGGATTGCGAAAGGCTCTTTATCGCGGAAGGTGATGTAGGAATCAAAGATCCGGTGGTTCCCACCTCCGTTTGCACTGTTCGCAGAGGTGATGCTGCCTGTGTCATGTGTTCTGCTGAGCAGACTCAGACTCAGGCTCTTTTTTCCCTGCCTAATCTGGTGCACATTCGAGTCCTTTCATTTCAATCTGTTTTTCAGCAACAGGGTTTTTGTCACAGTGCGGATTATGTAATGTCAAAGGTAATGGCATAAAGGCCTGAATCTGTCACAAGAATCAGATAAGCTGGAACACGTGTGAGTAACAGCATGTGGAGGCGTATGAATTCACCCATACACTCTATATACTTAATATTTCTTCTGGTTTTATTCATTATTGCACAACACCTACAGTGGACTGTTGGTAAGAGACAATGGTTTATTGTAAGGTCATAAATATTTCAAAATCAAAGGAGCCTTCTACTTTGTCCTCCTGTCCAATTTCTTGAGCTGCACTTCATCCAATATGCACCATCAGCTGTTTGGCTGCTTGATGACATACCCCTCAATGATCCCCAGGTCTCCTGGGACCAGCTAGGGGTCAAAGGTGATAGTAGGTTGAAGGTTAATATGGATAGTGCAAATTGGAACTCAGGAGACATGAATTAATGGTCCATAAGACCTGAAGACAATCTCCATGATGGACAATGCAGTCTATACGTTTACCAATGCTGCTTTTGTTTTCTCCTCAGATGTGTGCATGTACTAATTGCTCCAACCACTGCCGTTCCCATTATGTTTACCTTCACATATCAGCTCTGTAAATATGTAACTGCCTCACATAATAAGGCCTTATCAGACACAGCCCAACCTAGCACCTTTTTATAAAACCACTGCTTTAATTTTCATATCACAGGGGTCAGAGTTCGTTTTAACTCAGCTGAGGCGACGGTGAAGTCAGACCTTCAATCTTCATTAATGTTACCTCACTGTGGCCTGTAACATCGCTGCAGCTGACAGCAGTTAGCCATGTTCCCTTCACAGAAAAAAAACACTTAGCATGTGGGTCAGTTCAGTTTGTGGCGTTGGGGGCGGGTCGGTACGCAGCATGTGGGACGGACGGGATGTGGCAGAACTGCACGGGGTGTTGGTATAACACAGGCACGTCCTAAAATTAACCAGCTTTCAAGCATAAAGCTTCAAAGAAGGCTCCCCTGTGTGACCTGTGATGACTTTGACAGATAAACGCTGGTGACATATATGAGGAGATGTTTACCTGTGTAACCGAGAGACGTGGGCGTCATTATTAATAAATGAGGCTTTGTAATGCACCTGCTGGTTCCATGCCAAGGAAACAGATCGCTTTACAATGGCAGTTGTTTGTTGTGAATGTTGCTGCTATTAGTGAAAAGACATTTGCATTGTGTAAGCGGACACGTTTTTGCATAGTCAGGCCTAAATCTGCACGTCTGTATGTTAAACCGACATCTATTATGTCTGAATTCAATGCTTTCTATACATGCATTTATTGTAAAACCAACAGAGAACAGCTGTGTTCATGTATTTATGTATTTTTTATGACCCTGGGGCAATTTTGGCGACACCTGACAGACTTCTGTGCGCTCCTGATTACCAGTACAACTGGACAAAGGTCTTACCCAATCAGTGGACAGAGTAAATGGCCTATGGAGCAGAGCACATCCAGTCTGCATGAATGGTTTTCTCCAAGCTCCAACAACAGGCTGGTCAAAGACAAGACGATCCCATTGCATTCTGGCCTACCTATTTTTCAAAATAACGTCATGAAGCAAAATTTGATTATTTATTTGATTATTTGAAGAATGGCCTCCAATCAGATAAGAGCATTTGGATGCACATGCTATTCCCAGCTTGTTTCACTCATGTTGCGATGAAATGGATATGGTGTCAAGCATGCACTTAGTTGCCTGTCACCCCGAACATGTTTCTGTTTTGTTGGGCCTGGCACTAGATCATCAACTGCCTCCAAACTTGCACATGTCACTTGTTTTATTTGAGGGGCTCTGAGGGACAAAACCATTAACTGGCTGTCAAATAGAATCCCTGCTGTTGGGCTCCATTCCCTCATTTTTTTTACCCCCCTCCCATCTTCCTCTCTCCCTCTCTCTCTCTCTCTCTCTTTAAAGCTGTCCCTCTCCCTGCCTCACTCTCTCTGGCTTGCCTCCAGGTTGTCTTCTGCAGTCAGAGTGGGGCTGGAGTTCAAACACCGCAGCCCTCAGCAGCACATGGAGCACTGCTACTTGGAACCTTCCAGAAGAGTGGCACTATAAAGCTCCGTCGCCAAGGTGATTTCACTGTCCGTGGCCACTGTTTGTACTCTTTGTAGCACAGTTGTCAGGACCCCACTTGGTAGCAGTTTTTTATTCTTTGCAGAAGTCTCCTGCACAAACCCTGTATGTTGTGTTGTGGGCACAATCTCACTTCACTCAGTCAATCTTGTCAAAAGTGAAACAGGAAGAATTAAGACGCTCTGCAGTGGTTAAGCAGGAGCAGCTGCGTGAGCACCTTGGTTTATGGCCACAATAAAGACATGACAGGGGCAACGTGTTTCTAGACGCGCCCCTGTCCTTGACCCTGGGTGTAGCACAGGCCCGGTCTGTCTCTGCAGTAGTGGGGATCTGCAGGGCTGCCTCCTTCCATGCCCCCCTCAGATGAGCTCATTCTGCAGGGGGCAGCCGTCTCCTCTGCATGCTGAGGCCACTTCCAGATCGAGGCTGCAAATCAGATGTCTAGTCATCTGTGTGTGTGTGTGTGTGTGTGTGTGTGTGTGTGTGTGTGTGTGTGTGTGTGTGTGTGCACGTTGTGGCAGTACTGCATTACTGCTTAAACTCAGCTCATAAACAAATTTGATTGAGCTGCCTCCTGTGGAAGTTTCAGGTGTGACATCTGGTGGCTAGAGAAGGAATTGCAGGTCAAATAAAGACAAATAAATGCATGCTAACTACACTAGATACAGCGGTGGAAAATGTGTCTTTACTCCAACACTAAACTGAGTATTTCTGGGATAGTATCAGCTACAACATTAATCGTATTCCACATTATGCAACAGTACTAAAGATTTATTGATAGAATGTGTTATGAGTGGTTTTAAAATTCACAAAGTGCACGTTTCTGATAATAGTATTTTACACCATAGTTTTACCTGAGTATTTGTACAACTGACTAGAGGGCAGATTCATCTGTTGTCCATTATCAGTCAGTCTTTAGTGTAATACTATTCCCTCTGCATTGATGTGTGCTGTTTAATTGACTGCAGGTAACTGTATTGATACAACACTGACGCTTCATGTGAAACGTGATTGAATACAGCAATAATATCACAGATATCCTTATCAGAGTGTGCAGTGTTTTTGCATCCTGACAACATATGTGGGAAGTAACAGCTCTCACCTGCCCCCAAACACACCACAGTAATATTATTGAACATTTATTGATTTGCATTATATTTACACATCCTATTTTTTTTTTTTACTTCAATTGATAGTCAAGATTTCCAGGAGACAGCTGCCAGTTGAATTACTCTGCTGTGTGAAATCAACATAGAGTGAATAGTAATGTGTTAGTCTGTGGTTGTGTAAGGGAGATAAATGCTTTCATAGAAAACTTGTAAGTGTTTGCAAAACAATAACGAAACCACGTCAATTCAATCAAAAGCGCTGTGATTAGGACAGAGGCAGATTTTTTACCCCCAAGTTTTGATGCATTACTCCACATTTTGAGAGAAATAACAAACTGGGCACTGTAAGCACATAAATACAATATAAGTGTGAACAGAGGGCAGGCGTATGACGTGCCAGGTATTCTGGTAAATGCTAATGATGCTATCAAAGATGCTGTTGGCCCGGTGTCAGCTGGAAGCTAAAGACCACTGCAGTGGTATACTTTTCATCAGCGTCGCCAGCCAAAAGGTTGTCAAGTTCTGCTGGGTCAGACTCTGACTGTAAACTGTTGTCAAGGCAAAAAAAAAGAAAAACCATTTCAGCCCACCCTTGACAGGTCCATCACTCAGCAGAGGCGAATGGAAATGACCGACTTTAAAAGTTACTTAGGTTTAATTACTTGTATGTTACAATATAAATAAGTGTCATTCATCTTGTCATTATAAAATATACATATAGTGGCTCTGAAAGTGCTTGCATTGTGTTGGGAAGCTTGTGCATTTCTGTATGCGAAGTTCACTGTGTATGTGAGTCATCTGCGATCATATGCAGGCTTGTTTATGGGATGTGAGTATGTGCTATCTGAGGCGTTGCCTGGGTGTGATGTCGTCTATGATCCGAGGGCTGCAGTGGGTCATGTAGCGCAGAGCGGGGTCGGAGTAGTTGAAGGGTGGGGGGTTGTACTGCTCCTGGATGTGTTCTGGCAACAAGTGGGGGAGGCTGGAAGGAAACACATCAGCCAATCAGAATGCAGAAGTAAACATCACTGCAATCTGCCTCTCAAGATGCTATAAAGTTAATAACAAGTAGCATGATATCCATATTATTTCTTATGCTGAATGATGGCGATGATGTCAATAGCTTGGGCCAAATTGGCCATTAAGTAGTGAGAAACTGGAGAGTGGTAGTAATAGTCAAACCTATCAGTGTCATTTCTGTATATTTTGTACATTATTCAGTGGATTTCTGGCTCTGATCACTGCTGTCTATAATCCTCCTTTCAGTAGACAGTCATCTCAGGCAATTTGTAGACATATCTGGACGGCCAGCAGTTGTTGTGAAACACTCAGTGTCAAATGAATATTCATGCATATTCAGGCTGAGATATTCAGTGTTGAAATATGATGCTGAAATCAGGGACCAAAGCTGATTAAAAACATGAAACACAGATCCTGAATGCTTCTCTCGACTCCCTGTCAGATTTGGCAGTTCAGATGCATTGGCTGTCATTACGTTTATTCTCTCGACAAATATGTATATCCCTCTGATAATGAGGTACAGACTGTGCAGCCCAGTGTGTCATGTGAATCATTCTATGAATAAAGAACAAAAGGAGGAAAAACTCGATTCAAGCCAAGTAATTTCTTGCAAACCAGCTGACTGTACAACAATCTTCAGATCATTTGTCTGGATCTTGATTACAAGTAATTTTTTGACATGTGTTCAAACTCTATAAAGCTTAGTTCAACATGTGTATATTTATATACTGTGTGTGCGTCTGTATATGTATAATATATACATAAAAATACTGATATTATAGTACTTTATACTTTATCAGTACAATGTTCTAAAAACTAGATTGATACATAGCTGGAAGTTATACAAATAACATTAAAGTGTGATGTTACACAATCTCTGCTCCATCTCATCACATGCGTGTAAGAGCGTATGAATTATCATATCATGCAACATAATCTTGTTCAAAGCCAACAGTATAACCTCATCCCTGGGTTTTGCTTCTTGCTCTAATCTAACAACATAATCCCACAATGCTGGCACAGACTGCACCATTATTTCCATAGGGTCTAGTTTACAGATAGAATAGAAAGCAGGCCAGTCATCATGGGGATTATGTGTCTCTATGGCCCACTAACACCTGGCCCAGATGCCATACATCTGCACACACACACACTAGGGCCTAGGACACAAGATCATTATGATTGCTATACACTCTCACGCATGCATACATATTCTCTCTGCACACGTTTCTTTGTGTTTTACCCATGTGCAGTTTCATAAGTTGGTCGGAAACTGTTAGTAGGAAGTGTTTTTGTTTAATATAGTAAGAGAGTGGGCTGTTCATCCTCCGACTGAGAAGTTAGATACAAGGAGACAGTACTGCAGCAGCAGATTTAAACCCTCCCAGCTGCTGTACCATTAAAACGTGTGTGTGTGTGTGTGTGTGTGTGTGCGTGTGTGTGTGTGTGTGTGTGTGTTTGTGTGTGTTTAGTCATTCTCTGCAGCAGTATAGTACATACTGACCCACAGTGAACCCTGATTCGCCTGACTCTTAGGAGCTGCTGATCTAAGGACACACTGTTTCAAAAAATATTTTTATTTATAATATTTTTTATTAATTAATTAATTACAATTAATTAATTCTTTACAGTGATTTAATCTATGGTCTGTTTGTTTGTTTTGTGTGACAACAGACTTTGTCTTGAAAAGGCTGTGAGAGCGTGGTTGTTTCAATGTCATGTTACTTGATATTGCAGCACAAAAAGAACAGGGGCCTCATGTATCAACGTTGCCTACGCACAAAAACGTGGCGTACACCACCTTTAACGCTCACGGTCAGATGTATTAAGAGTGAAATGAACGTGAGAATAAGCAGACCGCCACGGCAGCTTCTTACCTGGCGTACGCACGTTTCTAATAGGTTTTGTTCGTTGGCGACACTTAGAAACAATGCAGTGAATTGCTATGATTGGGAATTATGGAATCAGTCGGATCACAAATTAAAACAGTTACTCATTATTATTATTATTATTATTATTATTATTATTATTATTGTTACAATTTTGACACATGGGCCTTACGAACATGGACGTGTTTTAATTATATCTGCATATAGAAAAGCATACGCTAAAGGCTGGAATAATTACGGTGGCAGCTTTGGGTTTACTGGGGAACATAGTAAATGGTCGTATTCCTTACAGGTGATCACTACTCAGGTGACAGGCTCATTTCACAGAGGACTAGGAAAAGGGCATACAGGGGGTCCTCGAGTTACGACGTTGATCCGTTCCTGAAAATGTGTCGTAACCGAATTTCGACGTAAATCGGAACATACATTCATAGGTAAGGTAGTTACAAAGTTGTGCCACTAGATGTCGCTATAACACCATCCTACAATAAGAGTTTACTATGAGAGTCTACTACTGGAGATCTCACGGGAGATCTCCAGTTCACGGGAGATGTGTCGTAACCCCGAAAACGACGCAACTCGCGACCGTCGTAACTCAAGGACCCCCTGTACAGCGTGAAGGCTAAATGCTGCGCATCGACACTCTACCGAGCTGGACAGACGAGCCGAAGAGAGCCGAACGTCTGCCGAATTAGTACGAAAGCCTGCGCCACACAGAGCCCGTCCCGCACTAAATTCCACCAACCACCGCCTTGCACGCTGATTGACATACATACAGTCCAGTCCTAAAACTTTTCCGCGAGGACGTCACAATATTATAATGAGTCTACTTGTGGGCAGCGAAAGGGCAGAGTCCTGTGCTCGTGCACGTGCGCTCAATTTCACGCTGATTGAGATGTATGAAGCAAAAGAGCGTGGAATCCGGCGTGCGCACAGATTGCTACATCTGAAATTTTTTGGGCGCGCGCCATTTTCCCGCTTTGTGCATACAATCGTTTTTAGTATGATTCCTAAGCATGGTTTAATACATGAGGCCCCTGGTCATCAGCAACCAAATGCCACCATTGTAACATTGTTAGTCTAATAAAAAACATTAAAAATCCATTTTTAAATAAAAATCATTCATGCATTTAAAACAATATATGAAACGATAAATTCTAAGTAACATTTTACTCACTCTCCAGTCACAGTCTTCTTGCGGCAGCAGAAGCAGGCCAGTGCAGCCAGGAGGAGCAGCAGGAGCAGAGGGATGCCGATGCCCAGAACCAGCCCCAGAATAAGGTCCAGCGCCACATCACTCTCCTGGCCTCGCTCTGGAAGGTCAAACTCTCATCAAATCACAGCACTTATTACATAAGGAAGTGAGAGAGGTCAGGTGGATGAAGGTTCAAGTGTCATTTATCTTGTCAATAATAAGAATAGAATTTAATCAATTAAACTTTCAAAATGACTACAACATCAATAAAATGAGTGTTTAAAAGACAGTAATTCTGTAATACTGATTTAGGCTGTCTATTAGCTTTGGAGCTATTGCTAAACCTATAGGATGGAGAAAGTATGTGCAGAGCTTCACCTAATACACACGACTGGGTTTCATCCACATCGGTGCCATTACAGACACACCTATACCCTCCATATGTGTTGGTACAGAAGGCTGGATGGACACACACTGCCTCTTTGGCTTTACACTCATCCAGATCTGTAGGTGGGAACAGAGATACAGCCTTAGCAACACCAAGTGCCAGTGCACAAGTTTAGCTGCACTTCTTCTGATCAAAATTGAAACATTATGTATCACTCTTTCCTATTTGTTGTAATAGTTTACTACAGTTAATATAAACTATATTATAGTCCTATTATGATTTTTCATTGGCGTAATTATGATCAGCAATAATAATAATGATTTTAAAATACATTTCAAACAAAATATAAACTAAATAACCACAGGAAAGTAACACAAAACAAATGTTGCAAAAATTGTGCCAAACGGAAATGGATGAAAAAGTGTTATGCATGAATCTGAGGTTAGCATACACACACGCACGCACGCACGCACGCACGCACGCACGCACGCACGCACGCACGCACGCACGCACGCACACACACACACACACACGCACGCACGCACGCACGCACGCACGCACACACACACACACACACACACACACACACACAGAGCTAGATAGATAGCTAAATAGATAGAAATGGAGAGCACATAGTCAGAGATTGCTTACCATCAACTTCAATGCCACTGATGTCATAGTGGTTGCTGACTCTGACTAAGTAGTCTCTGATATACCAGTGGGGTGTGTCGCTGGACACGTTGATACGATATTCATCCGAACCTGGTTCCGACTCCTGTTGTGGAATCTTTTTGCTGGCATTGTAGAATTTGTTCTGAAAACCCATCAACAAAATGTCCTCCATCTGGAGAGCAGGCACAAATTAATTATTCATAAGCAATAAGACAACTGTTAGATTATCTTATTGGTGTTACGAGTTTGTGTTACCAGCCCACGCACACAACCTCTCTCACACACAAACCTGCTTGAGTCCATCAGATCTGTTCCTCTTCCAGTTCACGGAGACATTGAACAAGTTCGATCCTGCAAAATACACGACATCGACAACAGCTGTGTGACAACCTCCCATGACCATGTAGTATATGGACTTATTTAACATGGCACTGAGAAATGTTTAACATCTTTAAGCCAAGATTGAAGCATTAAAAGGTTCTTACCTGGAGGGTTGGCAGAGTCACCTGCAGAGAAAGACATCATTCAGGATAAATCAAACATACTGCTATAGCTGTTATTTAGCATATCAGGTCACAGTTATAATTCAGTTGTTCTGGCTGAATACAGCAAATTCAATTTATACAAATTAATAATAGTTATTATTGTTTCAGGGTATATTTACTTTGCTGCTTCATATACTATACTCAATTGAGGTTGAATCTGATGGATTATAGTTATCTATAGTTTTCATAAACATACATTTCATAATACAAAAAAGGAAAAGAAAATGTCTAGTTTTTTATTGCCATCTTATACATTGGTCATTTGGACTTTTATTGTGCATGAGAGTTAATGTTTGCCGTCAGCACATGATAGTGAACGTACCACATCCATCAGTGTCCTTGGTTTCCTTGTATCTACAGAGGCACTCAACAGAGCCTGGTATGTTCTTACACTCAAACTTAGCATTGGGGCATGTTGAGAGCTCTGTGCACTCGTCTATATCTGCAATACAGACAGAGACAGACATGTAGTTGAATAATTGTAATTGAATGTGTTATTGTTAGTGCTAAAGTGTTAAGTAGGGTATGTGGTACCTGTGCAGTTGTATCCATTCCCTGTGAAGCCAGGCATACAGGTACAGGTGTAGTTTTGTTTTGTGCTGCGGCAGATGGCATTTTTGTGACAGGGGAAGGGGTATGGAGGGATGCACATGTCTGAGAAGATAAACAGATAAACAAGATTAGATAAATCCTAGTTGTTTTACCCCCAAACCTGACAATGCCAATGCAAATAAATTGTGCAAAAATCATTATTGTGCCACAAACCATGCTCAAAGCATTTGTATCCCTGTTTCCCCTTGGAGACAGTGTTCTCAGGACACGTTCCACAGGTGAACTGGCTGGGCTCTTGCTTCTTCGACTGGCACTTCACATCTCGGAAACAGGGCTTGCCCTGACATATGTCGGAAGACTTGCCACAGAACTTCCCACTGAACCCCTGTGGACACAGGCAGCCCACCACCTGTGACCAGAAATAAGAACAAACAGAAATAAGGCCGGACACTGTTTAACATTCAGCAAGAGACAGAACCTTTTCAGAAACCCGTAGACAATGCGGTACTTCATTCTTACCTGTTCCACCTCAGTGCATCGGTGAGGATGCTCTTTTCAACAGTCTCAGTTTACCCAAGTGTCACTATTGTCAAAACACCATTACATCTTACTTCTCCCCCAAACTACATGTCTGATTTAGCTCATTCATTTGAGCATTTGTTGTGTTCCGTCTTCAAAAGCTGGTTTTAGTCGTAACGGAATAGAAATTCCTACTGCTGATTCCTACTGATTCCTTGCTAATGTGTTGTTGTGTAGCAGCATTGTCCTGGTGCTGGAGGAATAGGTTGGGGATCACTTTAGTTAGGATTCATTGTGTGGAAGCTGTGATTATCTGGAGCACATTTTGTGCCAAACTATCAAGTACGTTGAGATGTTTCAGTCTAAAATGGTTACTTTATTTGGTTCTAAGACGATAGTCCAACAGTACCCTTAAAAATAATTCAAAAATAGATCTAATGAAGTGATGACTGGTGGGGACTTAATTCATAAACACACCTGGAACTTTCCTTTCAGATGGTTTTCAGCAATGCTGTCATACTGGCAGGTTCCTCCGTTGAGGCAGCTGCAAAGTTGCAGAATTGGGGCAAACAGGGCACTGGAGAGCTCATCACTGACCTTAATAGTCAGCTGGACAGGCTGGGTGCTGACGGGGGTCCAAGTCAGGTAACCGTCACCTGGAGAAGAAAGCACAAGAGTTGTATTACACTACCGTTAACCCTGCACAAATAGGAACTCATTCATGAACTGAGAATATCATGAGCTATAAATGGCACCATGCGTTGTCTTACAGAACGCACAGATCACAGATATTTACAAGAGCCATTATTATTTTATATTTTGGCTGTTATTTGTGCCTGTGCATATTTGTCTCTGTGACCCATCCACTTACTCAGCTCTGAAATATCCCATCTGCTGGATGACTGCACTGCTATCTACAGCAGCAGGCTCAGCATCCCACGAACAAATGTCAACAGTATCGTCATCTCCAACATGTGACAGATGAATAAACAGAGGCTTTCTTTGTTACTTGAGTCTGTGTGTATGTTTAGTCCACTTGTACCTTTGTTTTACCCTTTTTTGAATATAGATTGTTAGGACATTCGGGGAAAGTAAGGACATTTTGACTGGTCCACACCCAAAAACTGTTTGAGGGTTAAGACTTTGTTTTAGGGTTAGAGTAAGGGTTATGGTTAGACAGTCAGTTGTGATGGTTAGGGTTTCGCTAAGAAACTATGGCAGCATTTCTAGCTGGTGGCCAGCAGGCCAAGTAAGAGTCAATGGCCCACAGAATGTTTTCATCAAGTCACTGAATTACACTAAATTGTGGTGCCAGCCAATCAAATCCCAAGCACCACACCCTTATATGAACACAACATGCATGTGTAAATATACTGTTCATACTGCATTCAACCTAGCTGCTGTGATACAATTTAGTTATATTATATTTGAAACGTCTGGTCCTCAGACTCTCAGCTTCTTCAATGTGTGTGTGTGTGTGTGTGTGTGTGTGTGTGTGTGTGTGTTTTCACCACTGCCAATAGACGCCCCTGGAGGCCTGGGGTAGGTCAGTGAATAGGTGATGAAGTCTCCATTCGGGTCTTGAGCAAAGATCTTGACGTTAACGGTAGCATTGACCTTGCCATGGATCACTGTGGGCTCGGTCACTATAGGAGGCATGTTACCTGACAGACCACAAACAGACCAGGTCAGTGACACAGGTCAGTAATGAAAATTCAAAACCAGGTGACAGTGTAGACAGATTACCATATATCAGAGCCAGATTTTCATATTTTTTCTTGGATTCCAGAGTCTGTAGGCCCACATCAGAACTGCCAGATGCCAGGGTGTCCTGGACACAGAACATGTTGCCTTTACAGGTTCTCCTCAGCTCCTCCAATTCAGCAGGACTAACACTTTTCAGCAAATCCTCAGAGGAGATGTATTCCAATGGAACCAGTGGAGGCAGAGAGAACAACAGGCTCTCTGGGACTGGAACAGCCCCTAGAGTCACACACACACACACACACACACACACACACACACACCACACACACACACACACACACACACACACACACACACACACACACACACACACACACACACACACACACAGATGTAAATTCAATCTGGTACCCAGACAACACCTACTGCTTCAGTGTCAAACCAGGTATTTCCCCTGCCTTCACATTCCAGATCTGCTAACATCTCTTACATATTAATTTCATAATTGTGTAGTTCATACGTTCTACGTTCTCTATCATTCTCACAGCTCACAGTCCTCTAAGTCAACTATGTTCCACTCACAGGACATGCCAAAGTAATGCAGCATCTCCTCAGAGGGAGGGTTGTGGTCCACCAAGGGGAGGAGCTTGCCGTCGGACATGAGAAAATCGTCCGAACAGTTGGAGCTCCAGAGACCCATGAGACCCACAGTGCGGTTGTAGTAGGTCTGTGGTAGCCCCACCATCGCTGCCAGCTGATTCTGACCTGCAATCCTCCATGCCTCCACATAGAGACCACCAGCATAGACCACTACGCAGCGATTCACTGACATGCAGCGCACACCCAAATCCTTCCTGCCCATCTGCAAGACACCTGAAAGAATGGTAATCACATTTTTTCAATGATAGATAGACAGAGATGTTTGGACAAAAAGATTAAAATAAAACAGCTTTTAAATGTAGCTATATCAGATGTGTGAGGTTAAAATTACCAATCGTAACAGGGATTTCAACATCATCCACTAAAACCTGGAGTCCATTTTCTTTCTCTGCACATCTCCATTCAATCTGAAAACGATACACAAACTTTTAAGAAGCTTGGTTAAAACATAATTTACAATTATTTTCTAATACTTCTAATAAATGAATAAGTAGGTCTATCAAAAGAAGTCTAATTATTTCTAACAAATTGAACAGGCTTTTCTGGCCTGTATTTTTTTGTTTTATTTATTATTTTATTTTTATATATTTTGTGTTAGTTTTACTTTTCAATTAAGATGACAAAAACAAGGAAATAAATAGATTCAACAGATTGAGTCGTGAGATCATGTTGGAGGGTTTAGATTTTTTAGGTTTAGACAGAATCCGGCAGGGAAATTTCATCTTCATGCTAAGCTAAGCTAATCGATAATCGTAAAAAGGCATATTACAAAAAGAGTAATATTCTCAAAAACAAACAAAAACATAGTTTGTCTCTCTCGCGCTGTTCTTCTGTAAGTACACACACACTCCAGTGTCACTCCAGTGACACACAAACATCCTGACCTTGCCAATGCCCTGGTGGAAGGCAGCCATGCGCACCACCACTGGGACCTCAGTGATCCCCCTAGCAGTGTCTAGCTTGTCAAACTGTCCTTGTAGGGTGAAGATATTAGAGCCGGTGGAGGAGGAGAGACGCAGTATCACAAACTCGCCCAGAGCCTTGAAGGAGTACTCTGTACCATCAAAGGTGATGAAATGGAGGCTGCCATACACCATCGCTGCAAGCAGAAAATGACAAAGAAAGGTTGACTGAAGTCATACTCCTGTAGTTTGTGATTTTAGTTGCTCTTTGTTTTGTTGGTCAGTCTGGTCCTGTGTTAATGTTAGTACATGTTAAGTTCCTTCTTGAGGCTGGAGGCATTGGTGTTAAAACGGCATAAAACATCAGGAGGGCAGCTTAACCTTGCATAGAAAATCTATTGTGTTTGCGTCACATCCACTGGCAGTGAATTTCATAATTATGCCCTTTAAAAACAGTTAGTGTTTCCACTGATTGCGAATTCCTCACCTACAACCTGTGTGGCCTTCTTGCCAGGTGTGCAGGCGTAAGGGTTGACCCAGCTGTAACCTTGGCATCGGTCCAGTGGTCTTTTGTTGAGGTAAAGGTGACACAAATGAGACTCAATACAACACCACTGGAACGGCAGGAGGTCTTCATCTAGAGAGAGAAGCTTAAATTTTAGTGTGTTTTACTTAAAGGCAAGTGGCAGTGACAATATGACACACGTTTGAGGCAGACTGTGGCTTTGACTAAACTTGTTCTTTTTTGTAAAAAAATAAAAACTTGATTAGTCATACTCCAGTGTCTGTACACCAATCAGCCGCAACACTGAGACTGCTGAGTGATTTTAATGTTTTGGCAGATCAACTTTTTTCACTTCGTCAAGCAACAAAGCCACAGGCCACAGATAGACACTAATCTGCCGATAAAACCAGTCACAGTTTTAGTCAAGTGATTTACTACACTGGGACATACAATATCCTCTCTTTCTAAGATCAGCAGCAGTTGTTGTCTGTAGTTCATCAAAAAACTGAATCATTTATTTACCAATATGTTTCTGTTCGCTGTCTCTGGAGAAGTAGCGTTCGTTGTACCCAGCCAACAGGGGACCTTCTGCATCATACACACACCTCTTCCCCGAACCATGTCTGCTGGACAGGACTGACTGAAAAATATGCCCTGCTGCACCCCCCCACCGCTCACTCCTTAGTGTCATTACTCTTGAACTAGGATCAGTAGTGTCCTGATAGAAAGAAAGGTCCTCCAGAGCCTGGATGCGGGTGCAGGGACATGTAGACAGGCCCTTTGTCCACTCAGCAGGGTCAGGCTGTGCCATTGCCCATGCCTGGCATCTGATGTGGGAATCCACACCTGAATCTGCTGTTTCAGTCAGATCATACACTAGCTGGCCTAACTTCCCCAGGGTCCCTTTTACCTGCTGGGGCCTGTATCTCCCCCCAGGTCCAAAAATATTGTTAGGGGGGGTGGTGGGCTCCTTAAAGGAGTACTTTTCATTTGTGTAGCCAATAATAGCATCATGATATTGTCTCTGGCCAGGACCCCAGCGCATCTCCCCATATCGCAGGAGAGCAAACGAGCGTGCTCCATCTGTGGTCAGGATACACTGGAATGTGTTAGTCTGTAAAGAACAAATCAGGTCTGTTACTATATAAAGCGAAACTCGCAGCAATACATTTCCCACTATAGAACAAGACCAAGAGAACATACAACAGATAGGTGGCAGCAAATGTAACCATACTGCATTTACACACTTAGACGAAACTAAACCCCACGATGGTAACAAAGTTTTAAAAACTCAGGAACGCTTAACCTGCTTTAGCAATTGGCAATACTATTTACATCTGCCTTTGCTAGGAACTGCATTTGAATTAGTTTATAATCATTACAGTAGTATTACTTACAAGGACATGACTGTATCACTACAGAATTTACCTGATCCTAGACCTCTGCTGCTTTTCAAGTCATACCTCTGCAATTTCTGATCAGAAAGTGCCATTTTTCAACTAATGTTTGCATATAGGAAAACCTAGTTAGACTGTTAACACTGCCATAAATTTTAACATGGTTGCACATTATAATATGTGAATGTGAAAGAAAATGTTGACATGATTGATGTTTTTTCATTTTTTCAAATTTGTATCTTATTCGTAAATGAATAGTTTCATGACTCAAACACTCTACCTCTGAGAGGTTTAACTTCTGGAAGGAGACAGGCATTACATGATCCCAGGTGATCTTGAGGATCCATGTAGGGGTAAAAGCAGGCCTCTTCCTCAGCCCTTCAAACATTGTTACTTCATCTGCTGTGCGATTAAACACTATCTGGGAGTAGACATCTGATAAATCCAGTTTATGGTATTCCTGAAAGTAAAATTAAGCCACATGTTAGTATATACTGTAAATGAGAGCTTGTTTTGAGGGTTTCATCTCTTTGTCTTTTAATTTAAAAAAGCCTTGGTCCATGAGCCTTGACCCCCAATCACATCTAACCTGATAGAGCAGTTGTCCGTTACCGTTGGTGAGGTCAGCATCATCCCAAAAGACTGCCAACAGGGATACATTTATGTTGTCAGGGAAACCAGTGGCTGAAGGAGCGGGGAGCAGGTACTGCTCATTCTCAGCAATAGATTGAAACTGGACAAGGCCATTGTCAGAAAACTGAGAAGGGAAATGAGCTGCAGTTATCAAAAATACAAAAAATATTTTTAAAAAACCCAAAGAAACATAATCTTCTGTCATAAATGAATGGCTTGTGTAGTCTTTTTTTGTTAGATTTCACTAGAGCTACAAATGTATTTCTATTTTGCCTTTGAGCAAACCATGTCAGGATCACAGACTCAATCGGTTATACTACACTGTCATTGTAGACTGTAGTAAGACAGGCGTAGTGCGTAAATTGTCATAACATAATCCCTCCCCATTATGGTGATGCTGTATGGTGTTATGTATAATGTACATTACTTCTCACTGGGGATTCAGGATTTGTAAACATTGTGAAATGAGACTTTTGATTTGAGATGGACTATCAGTTGTTACATTACTAAAACACTCCTTGTATTATTTTTTAGTGTTGCAGGTACCTAAGCTCAGAAACTTACATAAACCCTGTTGTACAATTTTCCCAAAAAGGGGAAACCCACTGGTGGTGAGATATATGGCGAATTTCCATCTTCTGTGTCCACCTTTACACCTTGATCGCCAACTTCTGCTCCAAAGGGGTAAAGATTGCCCTCTATGGGAGAAGAACAGAAGTTAATCAGTGGCAAATTTATGGATGGCTACAACACATTAACTAACCAGTTCACTTTTAACCAGCCTGAGAGCTATTTGTTGTTCAATACTACTGATTGAACTTTGGAAAAAAATTAAATATAACATTATTAGTTCAGTACTACGCACTGATGATTTGTTACACGTACAGTATATTGTGCTATCTGCAATTTTAGTTATTGTTGTCCTTTTTGCTGTGGTCAACAAAAATGGACAATAACAGTTAAACAATAATAAAGTTGCCATAATTGGAAGCTGTATACTTTTTAATTCAAATCCAAAACAGTTCTTTTAGCTCATGAGATCAGTACAATGATGAGTAATTCGTGTAAGTAGTAGTCAATGAAAAGGGTGAGGCGCACATGGAGAAATAACAAATATTCCTGTATGATTATCGAAACATGTGATTACAAAAACATAGCCAACCCTTTTGAGCTATAGCTGAACACTTTGTGTCATCCTTTGGACAGGAACAGGTGTAAGACCCTGGCAGGTTGGTACAAGATGTAAGCCCAGGACATGTCAGGGGTGACGCACATTCATCCAAGTCCAAACATCCTTCTTTTCCACGACCATTATCTTTTGCTTCTTTCCATCCATGGGTGCATGAACATTTATAACCTCCTACGTTGTTGGAGCAGGTGGCAGCAGAGTGACACTGCCCATTAGCCTGCTGGCATTCATCCAAATCTATGCACAGGGGTCCGATACGCATAAAGCCGGTTTTACACACACATACATATGATCCAGGGGTGTTGTGACAGAGAGCAAGACGGTGGCAGGGTTTGGTCAGGGCAACACACTCATCTACGTCTTTGCACCAGAAGCCATTTCCTGCAAAGCCTAGTGGGCAGTGGCATGAAAAGGAACCTGGGGTGTTCCAGCACCATGCCAATGGGTGGCATGGTGAATTCTCACATTCATTGGTGTCTACACATTTCTCTTTCTCCTCATGATACCCCACTGGACAAGAGCAATTGTATGCTCCAGGAATGTTGGCACACACCTGGTCAAAGCGACAGGTGGTATTGTATTTGCATTCATCAACGTCCTCACAGCCCAGGCCAGTGGATGTGTACCCAGGAACACACAGACAGAAGAAGGACCCTGCTGTGTTGTTACATAATGAGTGTTCAGGGCATGGGGTGCCATCTGGGACATGACACTCATCCACATCCTGACATTCAGTACCATTCAGGATAAACCCCTCATTACAGGGGCAAAGGAAGGACCCAGGAATGTTGACACATGTAGAATGTGGTTGACACACTGAAGAGTTGAATGAGTCTGAACATTCATCTACATCCAAGCATTCTGTCCCATTGCTCCAGAATCCTTTGTTACATTCGCAGTAATATGACCCTAGAGCATTCACACATGTTCCATTGGTGCAAAGCCCCCCGAGCTCAGTGTCATTGCATTCATCAATGTCAAAACACAGGTCATCCACACTGTAAAATCCGGCATCACAAAGACACTGGTAGCTACCATTGGTGTTAAAGCATGTGCTATGCTCAGGACAGGTTGAGTTTTCGTCGCACTCATCAATATCCTCACAGCCAGTGTTGTTGCCTAAGTAACCTTCCCAGCATTCACAGAGAAAAGATCCCACTGTATTTAGACAGTTGGAAAAATGAGGGCACTGAATAAGGCCAAGGAGACATTCATCTATGTCTAAGCACAAGGAGCTGTTGCCTGAGAAACCTGGGTCACAGGTACATTCATAACTCCCATCGGTGTTATTGCAGGCACTGTTTTCAGGGCAGGTGAAGTTCCCCATCTCACATTCATTCCTGTCCCTACAGTGCGTCCCATTTTCTTCAAACCCTTCCCAGCAATCACAGATGTAAGTGCCATCAGTGTTGAGGCAGTAGGAGAAGGCAGGGCAGAGATCATCCTGTGAACTTTCACATTCATTTACATCCCAGCAATCAGTTCCATTTCCTTCATAACCATGTTTGCACCGGCAGTAGAAGGAACCTTTGTAAGGGTGGCATTCAGCTAATGGGTGGCAGGCACTACTAGCATTTTGGCAGGTGTCTTCATGGACACAAGTGCCACTGTCATACACCATGTTCAAGACACATGAACATGTGTAGGATCCAGGGGTGTTATTGCATGTCATATTCATGCTGCATGTGGTAGCAAGCTGACATTCATCCACATCTTCACAAACAAAGCCATTGCCATTGTAACCATCCTGGCACTGGCAGATGTAGGACCCATCTGAGTTGAGGCACAAAGCGTGGGCACTGCAGTTGTGTGGCAGGGTGGAGTTCTTCTCACACTCATTCACATCCTGGCATTCAAAGCCATTGCCCTCCATGCCAGGTGGACAGGCGCAGTAGAAAGATCCACGCACGTTAGTGCAGCTGGCAACTGGATGGCATCCACCATTTTGGACTTGGCACTCATCAAAGTCTATAATTTATCCAAAATGGAACAGTGTCAGGGAAACAGCCCTAAATGATGCTAAAGGAAAGCTCAAGAGACAGTCCACTTACAGGGGTAAAAAATAACAAGTGCTTTATATGTTAACAGTAAGAATTTGACGCTTACCAGAACAGTTCTTTCCATCACCTGTGAAGCCACTGAGACAGGTACAGGAATGGCTCCCTATTGTGTTGACACACTGGGCAAACTCACTACACTCTTGTTGTCCTGTCTTACACTCGTCCACATCTACCAAAGGGATGGACACATTTGTGAGAAAGGAAGTAACAGATTAACATCATCCCATCAGAGGACAATCCATTAGACAATCTGTTAGAACAGCTAACAATCTTTGTACATATGTCAAACTTTTTGAAAAAACTTGTTGTTGCAGTGCTGTAATGTCAGGTTAAAATATTTGGATATTTATTTAACTCGCAGCCCAAAGCTGCCTGACAGGCTTAAGTGAATATCAGCTTTATTTCCCCCAAAGTTGCAGCACTGTTAAAAAAAGGTTTCACTAAAAACCTAATTGTAAAATATTGGAATCGGCCTCATTACTACCCTATTACTGAAGATATAAATATAATTTATTTAAGCAGTTATAACTTGCACTGTCACCAAATAAGAGCATAACAAAAGAGACTATAGATATAATGTGTGAGTTGTCTAACTGAGACAAGAGGTTTTCCTCTGTTTGTGTGGACTGGAAAAGAGATGTTCACTTGTTGTTCACTTAATTGTTAAAGTTAATATTTTAAATAATAATGCAATTTTTGAACTTCTCTTTCAAATACATCCAAGCTAAAAAAAAATTAAGCCTATATCCCTGTGTCCCTTCATTTTGGCAGCGTTGCATGTTTGGAACTAATTCAGCCAAAGAATTCTACCAAGGAAATCAAAGACAAGAGCAGCTATCAAGAGGTCTTGAATCAGGCTATGTTCACCACACTTATTACTTTGAAAAGAAGAAGGACACTTACCAATGCATTGCATTCCAATCTTTGTGTAGCCTTGTCTGCAAATACAGGAAAAGGATCCTGGGATATTCAGACACTCGGTTTCATTTTCTGGACAAATGTTTTCCCTTTGACACTCATCTATGTCATAACAAGCCAGTCCATCACCTTCATAACCCAGGTCACACACACACTGGTACCCAGCAGGTGATGGGTGGCACAGGCCTTCTTTGTGGCAGGCAGGATCACACAATGAACTTGGTAGCACGCAGGTGTCATTGAGGGATAATGTTCCATTCAAACATGAGCAGACATAAACACCAGGGGAGTTGATACACTTTGAGAAGCCTGGGCAGATGTCTTCAGAAATGGTGCATTCATCTACATCCTGGCAAAAGAAGCCATCACCTTCAAACCCCTCTTCACAAAAGCAGAGAAAGTCTCCTATAAAATTAGTACAAAGTGCTCGTTGGTGGCATGTGCCCTCCACAGAACACTCATCGATATCCTCACATTGGTTGCCACTTCCTGCAAAACCTCGTTTGCAGGTGCAGCTATGGGAGCCGATTGTATTGAGGCATGTGGCATTGACATGGCAAGGGTTGTCTTTACACTCGTCCATATCAACACAGTCCATGTTGCTGGCAGGACGGTAGTAACCAACTTGGCAAAGACATTTATATGATCCATCTGTGTTCCTGCACTCCTCATTCACTCCGCATGGGTTGGTCTCACACTCATTTATGTCCTGGCAAATAGTCAAGTTAATCAAGACAAAACCTGGCAGGCATAGGCAAGAGAAGGATCCCTGCTTGTTGACACATGTAGCATTATTCCTGCAACCTCCATTATCCACCAGACACTCATTCACGTCTTTGCACTGGATCACTCCATCGCCAGCATAACCCGCCTTGCAGGTGCAGTTATGGGTGCCTGGAAGGTTAATGCAGAGGGCATTTGAGTGGCACTGCTGAGGCAACAAGCACTCATTCACATCCACGCACGTCAAGCCATCTCCCGTGTACCCTGCTGCACACTTGCAAGAGAAGGAGCCAGGTGAATTCACACAGGTTGCAAAGGGGCTGCATTTGCCCAGTGCACACTCATTCACGTCGTGGCACTTGGACTCATTAAAGACGAAGCCACTCCCACAGTCACAGTAATATGATCCACCAGTGTTGACACAGACAGTGTTAGAAGGGCAGATATTTCTTGTTGCACACTCATCGATGTCTTCACACAATCGTCCATCTCCAATGAAGCCACCTGGACAGGCACACTCATAACTTCCCAGCCTATTGATACAAGTAGCCCTGGGGTGACATTGGTTTTTATCGTTGCATTCATTTATGTCAGCACATGTCAGCCCATTGCCTACAAATCCACTGTTGCAAGTACAGCGATAGGACCCCATCAAGTTTAAACATTTCGCATATAGACTACAGATGTTTCTTGCGCATTCATCAATGTCCACACAGTTCTGCCCATTACTTTCAAAGCCAGTGTTGCATGTGCAGTGATAAGTACCTGGTAGATTTTTACAACCTTTGTAGCCAAGTGAGGAAGAACAAACATAAGGAGTCTCTGAACATTCATCTATGTCGAGACACAGGTAGTTTCCATTGCCCTTATAGCCCTCATTGCAGGTGCAAACATAGGACCCGGGGTTGTTGGTGCAAGTGGCATTCCAATGGCAGATCCTTGTGTCAGTGCATTCGTTGGTATCAGTACATTGAAAGCCATCACCCTTGAAACCGACTTTACATTGGCATGTTCGCCCTCCCTCAGTGTTAGTGCAGATAGCATTGGCATGGCAACCTCCATTTTCTTTTTGGCATTCGTTAATGTCGCTGCAAGTGGTACCATCTCCAACATATCCGCTGCGGCAGACGCAGCTATAGCTGCCCAGAGTGTTGTTGCACTGGGCCTTTGGGGAACAGCCATGGAGACCACTGAGACATTCATCAATGTCATTGCACAGTAGACCATTGCCTTGGTATCCCATGCGGCATTCACAGGTGAAATTGTCTCTGACCCTTAGACACTCTGCCTGAGGGTGGCACGTGATGCCTGCTGCCTCACAGTTCTTTGGGTCAGCCACTGAAAAGAACAAGGATAAGAGCACATACCTTAAGATTTACATAATGCTCAAAGATGTCATTTGTTGTCTGCTGACTGTCTGTTGGGTAAAATAGTTATGGCAGTTTAAATAAAAGTAAGGTACCTGCACTGCAGTATTCCAGAACTGCAACTAGACTTATCAGCCACAGGAGTGGAAACCTGTGAGAGAAAAAAAACAAAAGAAAATCATGAGAATTGCCCATTTCCCTTTGTGTTGTTTTTAAGAAACAGAGTGTACAATATCTCAGTGGTATATATAGTGGCATACAATGTTTCTTTTTGTCTCAGTAATAGAAAATTTAGACAAAAATAAAAGTTAAACCAATCTTTAATTGATCAGTTGGGCAGATGTGAGTTTGATGTATTTAGTTGTTCCTGTAACATTAAGTCACTGCAAACAGTTTCTAGCAAATAGTGCACCAGCCACAACACTAAAGCAGGAAACTGGGTTGAGAGACTTTGACTTAGTCTGGTCATTAAATCCGATTACTGATGGTTCTGAATGAAAAATAGCCATTGATATACTCTGACCGGTGTTGAGTTTTGATTTGACCTAATTGCCATTGTATGTTACCCACCTAACTGTACATTGTGTTTCCACAGGTTGCTTTCCTCCTGCTACAACAATGGTCGAGTGCCTATTGTTACAGTCTGTCTAACACACTAGAACCTGTAGTCTGATCCTGACTCAACACCCAGAGAGGACATTTACTGGGATTCTGTCTTTGCTTAACCCACATTGCAATTGAAAGAGACAGTTTCATACAATTTTTTAAAAATATAATTACTTGTTTTATTTTTTCATTTTTCATTCAAGTTGAAGTTATCGCAAAGTTCCTGTTTGTCCAGTGCCTAAAACTAATCTTTATCTTGCTCCTCACCTTATATTAGGATTTTATTTTCTTTACTTCACCGTGGCAAACAGTTGTACTTCATGCTGAAGTTAGGCAATTAATGGTGTAATAATAGTGGTGAAGTCAGACTTTTATTATGACCTTTCTGTGTTAGATGAATCCAGTTTAGCTTATAAGAATATGGCAATATATCACAGTCAGTCACTTAAAAATGAGTTTGCTATTAACCTGTTGTGGAAGAATTCATTCTAGACCATCAGTGAGGGGATGTAAAATTTCATTCTTTCATCCCACCAGAGAAATGGCTCCAGGAAGTTGTTGAGGGACGTTATGAGGATTACCAGACGAGTGAAGAAGGTTCTTGTTTGTTCTGATTGTGTTACCATGTAAATGTCAACAATCCCCTCGGGCCACATTCAGGCTGTTGTCTGTGTCTCAGGGGAAGGTTATGGATGGACAGTGAGAGTGCTGTGGCAGCCTCCCATTACATAAATGCAGAACTGTCTACTTTATATCACATTGATCCTCTCTGAGGTATTGAAACTGGAACAATGGTAGGTATGACAGCCACCATAATCTCCATTCCCATCTGCTGCATTTCTCATCTTCTGAAACATGATGATGTGGCTATTGTTTGGAATGTTAAAATCCACTAGGACTCTGAACTGCCAGTCCTATTTTGCTGTAAGCATTTTACAATTACATTTGCTTTCTGATTTTTCTCTTCAACACTGAACATTTCCCTAAACAGAAATCACCAAATCCTTTATTAGACAACTTGACTGGTTTAATGTTAAAGCAGGTCGCTGAAAATAGTTGTCTGTTTTGTTTAAGAGATTTGATTTGTCACTGATTTTTTAGTGTCAAGGCATTGTTATACAACGACGTGCCTAAGTAGCACCGAAAGGTGTATTCAAACGCTGTATCTCATCTACTACCAATGAACAGTATGCTTTCAGTATGCAATATAGTTTTTAATTAAGGTTTGCAGTTTGTTGATATTTATTATTTCAGTATCATAAAATAGTATTTTCGGTAAGAGATTGAATATTAAAATATAACCACGATGTAACCACTTAATAACTACAGGGAATAAAAAAACTAAATAAACATACAGATGATAAAGTAGATGAAGTAGAATAAATAAAATCAATTTGTACACTCAGTGACTTAACACTTAAATCAACCAGGTTTTAACAGGGTTTGCTGACAAAGGTCAGTGATCACTGATCCAAATAGCAACTAATGAATCAGTTGATCCCTGTCCCAATAAAGGTGTTTTGCTTTAATCATGTACATACAGATCATGAAAAATACATGAATATCAAAAATCTGAAATCTGGGTTCAGGTTCATTTGAAATGGATTAATAATACACCACAAATTAATCTTGGGAACTTTCATGAGCCATGTTTGGCTGCCATCTGCCAATGACAGAAAGACACCAAAATTAAAGCTTAAAAATTCAGTCAAAGAGATTTTCACTCACCGCATATTTCTCTGTGACCTGGTGAGCTTTGAGTCCTTCTTTGGGGAGAAAATGCGGACTCCCCTCTGAATTTCTCCCCTTCTCTTCGTCTTTCAGTGCAGTCAAAAAACTCTGTCTCTGTCCTCTGTCCTCAAGAAGCATCCTCTGTTTCCTTCTCCTCCACCTATGTCTTGAAGCCTCCACCCCTGGGACGTGGGACAATGGCCTACCTCACCATACCATGCACTGCCCTGATATCTTAAACCTCTGGGAAGGGGAACACCCATATTCACCTGCTTATGTGTCAGCTCTGGCACAATAAGTGGACCAGTCCCCTCAGGCCGTCATTGTCCTCTTCACAACAGACAAGAAGATGGGACAACAAACTGTGTTTCATTCCCCTGTTTATCTGGAGAGAGAGATTTTGAGCTTGCTGGTATTTGTATGTGTGATATTTTTTTTGTGTGTATTTGATATCAGTTTCTCGCAACAATGTATGGTACGAACCAATGGATCATATTAAAATCACCGTCACCATAATAATTTTAATCAAAATAGTCCATATAAACCACCTTTTAATGAAATATTAAAAGCTATAATATGCTTTTCCAGGGAACGTTCTATCATGTAATTTTCAGTTTCACCAGGCAACTCAGCTTTACCTGCAGTCACGTGGTGGATGTGCGCTGCAGTCCTGTGTACAGTTTATGAGACAGAGTAATAAAGACTTGGCAGCAGCTACTGGACAGATAAAGCAGCCACAGATACCGAGCAGGTTTATGAGCTCTGTCCACAGGTGTGAAAACCTTTTTTCATGGCCTGTTGTTAACATTTATGCATCTGATCACTTGGGCCTGTGCAATTGTTTACCTTTGTTACACTTGACATTTAAGCCATAAGGCTTATGGTCCGGATTTTATATTGCTTATCAGTCTGTGGCTCTGACAAGCACAGTTTGGATTTTGCACTTTTTCAGGGAGGTGTCAGGCCGATACGAAAACAGGACCCAGGAGCAGAGACTCGTTCCACAGGCTTTATTGACAACAATCTCTCGTTACAGAGTGATAAATTAAACTTAAACTAATCTCTCCTTAAAACTAAAACTACTATAGAGATACAAACACAAAATCAACAAAAAACGCTCCCAAAGGGAGGAAAACCTAATCGCAATAAAAAGTACAAAACAAAATCGCTCTATTTGAGGAAAAACTTACTGACTAATGCAAAACTATGGCTATGACAAGAAAACATAAACTATGAAAGTTACAAACAAAAACTCACTCTTAACGAGGAAAATCGACTTACGGGCTGCGATCGCAACAACTATGGCTGTGTCCGAAATCGCCCCCTAACCCCTACATAGTGCACTATATAGTGACCACGCCATTTTGTAGTGGTGTCCGAAAGCTTAGGGATCATAGCATGTCCACTATATAGTGCACTCAATGTATCCCACAATTCACCGCGAAATGTAGTGTACATCCGATGGTCACTAACCGGACCAAGATATCCCATCATGCATTGCCAGATATTCTCTGGGCTGCACGGAAGTGAAAATAGCGGACGGATGGGAGGGAAATATACATAAATATTATAAAATATAACAAAATACGAAAATAAAAAGTACAGGAAAGTAATCAAAAGCCTCTAATTTAATAAAAATGCAGTGGTAAACAAACAAGTATTTTGTGAGACGACAATAATGTGGTACGTTTTAATTGTGCGACAGCGATGACGTAATTACCGGCGCCGAGAGTAGTGTCCGAAAGTGTCCGAAAGATTTTTCTGTTGAGCTCACTACATAGTGCACTACATTTATATCCCCTATGTAGGGAGTAGGGAGTAGGGGTTAGGGGGCGATTTCGGACACAGCCTATGACTTGGAAACAGAATGCTCGTGATATCTAGTCAACGGACAAAGACACACTGGCACAAGACAAAGGGAACGCAGACTATTTAATACATGAAGGTAAGAGGAACAGGTGGAAACAATCAAGGTGGGGATGACGATCAGACGAGCGGGAAACACACGAAGGGAAGTGGGAAGTGACCTAAAACGGGAGGAGAGTAGGGTTACAAAATAAAACAGGAAGTCACCTGACAACACAGACAAGACATGACAGGAGGTGTTTATTATGAAAGTGCCTGGACAGCTTCCTGTGTGCTAACACTGAAAGTGATTTAACAGTGTCTTGGACAGACCATAGGTAATCAGGTGATTAAAAGTATACTGTCATGTATTTAGCCGTTAATGTAGGTTTTTTTTTTACTTACCAGCCAACAGTGGAATAAGATGATTAGTACCAGTTTAGTGTTTGTTCACTGGACTAAAGAGCAAGAGGCGATCAGCCTTACTTTGCATTAAGAGTTAATGGAACAGCCTGTCTGAAATAATACACCTACTGACTTGTTTTGAGTTCACTCAGTCTGTACAACAGCAATTGTAAAATAAGACGTCTTTTTCTTATGTATGAATGAAACAAATCAGGTACAACTGTACAACGTCTAAATGAGTGAGCGAGATCTGCTGAACCATAGCAAGAACAGGGCATTGTGTCAATCAGAGCCTCTTGTCTGATTGGTTTACTGTTTTCTGAGAGACACATGACCAGGCCTACCACAGGGAGGCTAATGAATTCTGTAGCTTGGTAGATGTCGCTGTATATGCCGAGCAAATGCTCACATTAAGACTGAAAAGCTTCACTGTACCAGCAGTATCTTCCCAGTCGCACAACAAAAACACTGGACAGTGAGTCCAGGTGAGTTAAAGTGGTTGTTTCATGTGTCACTGCATGTGTTCCAGCATACACAGTATGCATTCATTTTGTTTTGTTTTAACTAAAGGCCTGGTTATTGTTACTTTTGTGACTGGATATATTTCAAACAGCAGCTCTTTTTAACTGATGTGGCTGATTTGTTAACATTCAGAGTTGTTGGTAAAGTTTTGGTCTGAATGACACACACTTATTAATTGTGCACAGGTTCATGTGAGACTATGAGGTGTGATGTCTGTGATCATGGAACATCATGTTCATGTTACGTTCTGGCTGGCAAAAACATGAAACAATCCCTGAACTGCTCTGCACGTAAGTAACGTTGGCTCACACTCAGGGCCTGTACTTCCTGTAACCTTCACTTTGCAGATTGTTGTTGTTATTGCTGTTGTCGTTGTTCTGGACCCCTTATGTCACATCAGTCTTATATTTAATTATAACAGTATATGGTGTGGATACGGGAGTAGATGTGGGCCACTGAATAGTCATTTAATTATGTTCTTTTGTCTTTAATATTAATGTTTCCATCACCCTGATGGAACAAGTGATGAGGTCACGGAAAGATGTGATGACTGTTGATAGAAATTGTAATGCTAAGAGAACTGCATTCACTAAAGGATCGCACTGGCTGATCTTGCAACAGCAGAATGTTTTGGGTATGTACTGTATATATTATGCCACAAAGAATTGTGGGATGCGTTGATACATTTACATTTTGAAAAGGATTGTCCAGGCTACCCCATACTATTTAAACAAGTCACACAGCTCTGATTGTGGCTGCCCGACACTAAAATCAGAGCAGAAATCATGGTTTCTGTCTTGTTTATTGTCCTCCTACTCTTTACTCCTCCTGTCCACTAGATGTCCCCACATCCACCTGCATACTGTACCTGTTTTTCTTCTCCACCTATCACTCTACGGATTGCAGGTGCCACACCTAACCAGCGATTCATCATAGAGTATATGAGAGAGCTCCATTCTGAAGCACATATGGAAAGTTACACACTCAAGCTAACAGATTTTTCATAATGGAACTTGTTTGCTAAATAAGTTTTAGAATGTGATGAACTTCATCAGAGTTTAAAATATTTATTAGAGAACACTGCAGCTTTTTACAGCAAACTTTTGTCTACAGTTTTAAATTTGATCATCAGAAAAATGTACCATGTTGTTTTGTCTGAACAACACCCCTTCACCGACCACAACATTTTAATCTACATATATTGACGTCACAATAGTGGGTGTCAGATATCACATTATTATTTTCATTGTGAGGTGAATGCTTTGAAGCTATTTGTTTTTCTTGGCATCAAATGCAAAAGATTTAATTTATGACTTCTGATTGTGATTGGTGCCTATTTCATTTCATTGTTGTTTCTAGGAAAATACAAAATACTCCATGCTACACGAAAGTATTTGTTTTCTCGCCGATTGCCACTGTTTTCAGTGCCTTTGCAAATGCCTTTGCTGAATGTGCTCTAAAGCTGCAGCAAAAATACAGCCTGCTTAGCTAAGCATAGAATGGATTTCCCAAAACACTGATGCATTCTTTAGAATATTTTTTAATACTGTATACCCCTCCTAGTGTCCTGACATTTGTGATAAATGAAGCAAAATTACTGAAAAAATTGTTGAAAATTATAGAAATGATAAGTGTCCAAAAAATGAGATTACACTGTTCAGTGACAAAAAAGAAATGGTTGAGAATTATATTTTTTCAAATACTTGGTAGTATAATGTCTACAAACACAAAAATCTACAAGTTTCATTCGCAACTGTGAGTGACAATAATCTGTGTGAAATGGCTTCTGTGTGTTTCAGATGCCATCGCAAAGAAACAGACACACCATCAAAATATTTCCAGTATGTTCCTTCCTCCCACAGAGTACACATGCTTAATCAGTCAAAAATCGAATCCCCCCAAAGTGTCTTCTCTTTCCTTTTTTCATATTTTACCCACTTGATTATTGTCAGCAAAGTCATCGTCATTGTCATTGGTCAGTAAAGTCAAAGAAACTAGTGACAATGACATTCTTTCTCAAACGGATTGTCTCTGTGAGACCTGGGGCTGTGACTCAGCTGTGTCTTCCAGTCGAGCGTGACTCACAACACCTGAGTTGATGTTTTTCAACCTCTGGTTTCTGTCATGATAGATACCTGCGCGGGCTCCTGATGATGTCATCAAAATACAATGTTTCTCAGTTTACCGTAAATAAGATACATGTTTAGACTTTGTTGCTTAAATATTGTGCATTATGGGATATTTGACTGTTTGATAAAAAACAGTGGAAATAAATACGACAAAGTATGAAAACATAAAGGGTTAGAATACCTGGCAGGTGTATAACAACAGAGCAATGGGATAAATAAAAAGCGTCTACAGGTGAAAGGCCACAGTAAATTGACAGTGATTAATCAGTGTTAGACTAAAACCAGAATCTTTTTTCCTCCTACATTAACTTACTTTCATTGTAAGTCTTTATTTCCATTCACACATAATGCTTAACATGTGTGGCTTATAAAAACGTTTTATTGTTGTTGTTGTTGTTGTTGCCACTTCTGCAACTATTATTAATAGTATGCGCTAATATATGTTTGCTTAGCCTATATGACTTTACATGGATTTACGCACACAAGATACAGAATATTTGTGTGAAAGTTTTTTTTCTAACATGAAGTCAAAACTTAATTTGGTTCATTTTAATCACAAGAATTAAAACAAAGGGAAAAAACTAGTCTGACAACAACAAGAGTGGGGGAGGGGTGTGACCAAATACGGTCACACCGGAACGTAGGTGCGCTTGAATTCCCTCCCCCCTCCTCCACGTCATGAGACTCGCGCTGGGCCTGATGAAGTGTATAAATTGACATGTCTGCCAATGTGCGCGACAGTGCGACGGCAACAGGAAAGAACCATAGTTCCACCGTTGTTTTTCTTTAACCACTGCTCAACTTTGTGCGCGTGCGCGGTCTCGCGTAGTTTCTCTGGAAACAGGTTTGATCAGGACACACCTGCGGCTCAGACACAGGAAGCTCTGTGAGACTCGGCGCCATTTCTCGCTGCATCTCTGACCCGAGAGGACGCAGGAGCGACACCGGGACAACAAGGACGCTTATCACTTATACACTTATCACCTCACCCGAACCCTTTCGCTTGTCACCCTCTCATCATGAAGTTCTGGATCGCTCTCCTCCTCGCAGCCTTTGCGGCGGGGGCCTCAGCTCAGACCTGTAAGTAATTTCATCAATTCATTCGGCTTTTACTCGGTTAAATATTAATAAGACGTGTTTCACGAATGTAACTTTAATTATTTATCGATTTCAGATGCACTTGTAGTATGTTTGGTTTAAAAACGGGACTGAAAGTGTAACTTGAAACTGTGTGGTTAGGGGCCTTAGTTAATTTTTAATTGTCTGCCTAGCGTCCTTTGTTAGCTGCGTTGGTATAAATTGAGGTTATAGTGGAGGTGACGTGTGGTTGGAGGCAGTCTGGCAGTGTAACACGGCCAGTTTCGTTAGAGAGTGGGGGTTGGGACACTTTGTGTGTATGTGGAAACCAACGCCCAGGTGTTCAGCAAACCTGCTGATCTACCTGCAGCATTGCAGTACAGCCTGCATGTGTTCCCCACACCCAGCTCGGTCCTTTGTTTTTCAACTAAAGGCTTTTATTTTCACTCACGTGACAGGATCTATTTCTAAACACGTCAAATATTTGCTTGGCTGATTTGTTTGTTAATATCCAGAGTTGTTAGTTAAGATTGGGTCTGAATGACACATGCTTGTTGTTTGTGTACAGGTTCATGTGAGACTATGAAGTGGGCTACCTGTGATGGAACACCATGTTCATGTTACATTATGGTTGGCGATAACATGAAACAAACCCTGAACTGCTCTGCACGTAAGTAATGTTGGATCACACCCATGGCCTGTACTTCCTGTAGCCTTCATTTTTCAGAATGATGATGATGATGTTGATGTTGTTCTGCACTGCTCCTGACCTGCCTTATTTGCCCCACCTTCAGTGGTCCCCAAGTGCTTCTTGATGAAGGCTGAGATGTACAGAGCTAGAAAGGGCCTGGACACTAGGAGGGAGATAGGAGGAAAGCCAGACGAGTCTGCCTTTGTGGACAACGATGGCATCTACGACCCTGAGTGTGAGAACGACGGCAAATTCAAGGCCAAGCAGTGCAACAACACAGAGGAGTGCTGGTGCGTCAACAGTGCCGGTGTGCGTCGAACTGACAAGGGAGACAAGAACCTCAAGTGTGAGAAGCTGGTGGAGACGTTGTAAGTAATTTTCACCCTCATCATTGTGGACTGCTGTTATTGGCATTATTTGTTTTCCAGTTCAGCACTGAAAGGATTTCTTTTTTGTTTTCCACAGTTGGGTGCGTCTTCAGCTGACTCACAAAGAGGTGCCACAACCCGTGAATGTTGCCCATTTGAAGGCGTAAGTATTTACAACACACCTCATTAAATACAAGAAACGATGGTGCTAAAAATACAATCCAAGTATTTTACTCTCCTTTACTTACTTACTTACTTAACTTTTTTTTTCTTAATACAGTGCCATTGCAGATGCCATTCACAAGCGTTACAACAATTTCAACAAGGACATGGTGGAGGAGATCGAGGTGAGTTTGTGCCCGGTTTGGGCAAAATAACATGTAGTTTTGTCCCACGACTTCAAGATGTGTTTCATTATTAAAGAGGATCACAAAAACATGACACAGAGTATCTTTCTGTCATTCTGCAGTATGACCCTGATGCCAGGTTGATTGTGGTGGATGTGAAGAAGGCAAAGGGAGAGCGCAAGAGTGACCTCGCCCATCTGGCCTATTACATGGAGAAAGATGTAGGTTGAAGCTAAACTTACAACAGATAAACTGAATCATTCATGTGTTCATAGGAGGCTTAATGAGGGGTCGTTTACCAAACCTGTCGTTTCTCATCTCATCTTGTCTTGTAGGTGAAGGTACTGCCTCTGTTCAGGAACCAGAATAAGTTTGAGCCCACTGTGGACAACCAGAAGCTGGAGATGGAGAAGATCCTGGTGTACTATGTGGATGAGGAGCCCCCAACTTTCACCATGAAGCACCTGCCAGGCGGTATCATTGCCGTCATTGTGGTGGTGGTGCTGGCTGTGGTCGCCGGCCTGCTGGTCCTGGTGAGTTCGGGTCTCCACCTACATGCCATTATTTCCTCTGCTGAGATGCAGTGTATATTTACTTTTAGTTACAGATTTTTGTTTGTATTAACTGTCAAACTGATTTTTCTCTTGTGTGTAGTTCTTTGCCAAAAGGCGTCAGAACCAGCGGTACAACAAAGCTCAGGTGAGAAGGACTTTCTGTAACTTCTGATTATGTTAAGTTTTGTAAAAGTTACTTGTTGCACCACAGAATTGCTGTTTCAACAACCTGCTTTTGTCTGCCCACTCTGACAATGCAGCAAAGAGAGATGGATCCCATGTAAAGTCTTCATTGCAGCTGGAGTTTTATGAAGTCAGCTCGAAAATCACCTTTGGATGAACGTCTCTTGCAGTGGGGGTGTGCCTTTTCACCATTTTACTTGAGGAATGCAGATGGATCAACTTGCTATTTGTCTGTTGTCATTACTGGCATTACATGTACCGCATTTATTTATAAATTGTATAAAGTTTTCAAGAGTCATCCAATGTACATGCCATAAAGAACTGTGCTTCTTAAAATATGCTCGGCACAATTTAATGTTAGAACGTGTTGAAAGGTTTAAATTCCGTGTCATAGATTGTACAGTTTCTTACTTACTAATGTGTGTTTGACGGATTGTTTTTAATAAAATGTTTTAAAAGACTCTTGATGTGGTGCAGGCCCTTTTTGTTGCACAAGTTTCCCAGTGGACTTCGAGCTTGCTTAATTACAGTGGAAAAGTACAACAGACTGTATGGGGGAGGGGAATAAGCTAGAGGAAGTGGCTGTGGGCACACCCTTGCATTGTGTTATGCCTTTTATTATCAACATATGATCAGGAATTTCTCTGAAACCAGAGACTGAACTGAAATTCTGCATTAATGCAAGGTATGCAAATGATCACAGTACATGGAAAACGTCCATGTACTGTGATCGTTTGAACGCCAAGTGTTAATCTTTAAGGTGGATGATACTATTTGTTTACACGGGACAGGTCTGACTGATGTGTTCTAGTCAGATGGGTGTGTTGGTCTTGTTTTGAATGTGTCAATGTCTCGGTTTGTTTTTAGGGAAACTCAGTCCCTGCTTTTTTGTGCAGAAAGAATTTTACTCACACATGAATTACACAGGAAATACACAACTGATTGATCTACAGGTGTAACTTGCCTGTGTTGAAAGTTTGGCCGATGCCGGGTGACAGATTCATTTGCTGTGCATATGACATCACCTGTGAGTGTAGAGGGAGTTGGTTAGATACTTCTGTCTGTGTCTATGAAACTGTTTGGCATTGTGTCCAACCTGTTGGTCAGGTTCTACTGGGGGAGGCTTTCATCTCACAGTGACTTGAAGCACCACTTCAGGGGCCTATTTTCTCAGATGAAACGTTGAAGGCCAGTGTGTGAGGTGAGAAGTGAGTAGTGTTGTGTTGCACTGTTGAGAAATTCAGGTGAAACCACACAAGTAAACATTCCTTACCGTCCTGTCGCAACATGATCACGGTGGCCTGTTTTTTCCGGGGCTCTGCTCTCCCTGACGGCAGTTCCTATCAGGCCAGTCAATTCTTAACCTCAATGTCCCCTTTACAAACGTAACACAATGACAAAACGGCAATGAGTCCAATTTTCTTACTATTTCTAACTGACCTTTACTTTGAAAGTACATATCAGATGTACCACTTCCCCTTTTCGGGTCTACTCACCACCTACATTTTGTTCATATACATTATAACCCAACACTATAACGTTAATAATTTCTCTTGAATCCATTTTGCCTCACCCAATTTCCCCCTGTGTGAGCCCTCCCTCCCTGTGTCTCCATAGCAACACTGGGACAAAAGTATGTCTAACTAGTTCAGGCAGGTTGGGTATCATATATCCACACCCCTCCCCCATGAAAGACAAGGGAATGAGGGTGTGTCGGTTGCTGTCAGACACCTGCTGCAGGTATCAGCATGTCAGTACACTTGCAAAACGACAGACTATGGGGCAGTACTGATTGACAGTTGGAAAAAAAGAGCTTTATGATTTCTTTTTATCTGGACAGGGGCTCTGAGGGGATGGTTAATTAAATGCATCTTGAAAGGAGCAGGTAGTCTATAAGGACGTATTGCTGTAGTTAGGTTTATTCCAAGATTGTGCAACAGTACACACACACACACACACACACACACAAACACAAACACACACACACACACACACACACACACACACACACACACATATATAATTCCAAGGATAAAAGGATAACTTAAATACAATGACTTACTTAATATGACAAATAAATATAACGCCTGACAACAGTTCCTACTGTTTACAGGTGTAAAACAAAACATGGGGGAGAGAATAATGCTTATCAAAGTACCATAAACAAGAAAAGATTTTTTAAAAACTTCCGGTTTTTCCAGTTTCTTTATGAGCAAACTAGGTCACCATATCTGATCCTGTTGCTTCATGAAATTACCTTGATATTCACACACTACTGCAGGCAAAACAACCCATTTCTCTACATCAGCACCCACCATGTATTTGCCACTGACTTAATCTCAGCATGTGTCACGTCCTCCGACCATCTTCCTCTAAATCACTCAATGTAAATATAGGCTGTGTCCGAAATCGCTCCCTAACCCCTACATAGTGCACTACTGTATATAGGCTAGTGACCACGCCATTTTGTAGTGGTGTCCGAAAGCTTAGGGATCATAGCATGTCCACTATATAGTGCACTCAATATATCTCACAATTCACCGCGAAATGTAGTGAACATCCGATGGTCACTAACCGGAGCAAGATATCCCATCATGCATTGCCAGAAATTCTCTGGGCTGCGCGGAAGTGAAAATGGCGGACGGACGGGAGGGAAATATACATAAATATTATAAAATATAACAAAATATGAAAATAAAAAGTACAGGACAGTAATCAAAAGCCTCTAATTTAATAAAAATGCAGTGGTAAACAAACAAGTATTTTGAAAGACGACAATAATGTGGTACGTTTTAATTGTGCGACAGCGATGACGTAATTACCGGCGCCGAGAGTTGTGTCCGAAAGATTTTTCTGTTGAGCTCACTATATAGTGCACTACATTTATTTCCTTATGTAGGGAGTAGGGAGTAGGGAGTAGGGAACGAGTGAGCGATTTCGGACACAGCAATAGACTTCTCTTCCCACACCGTAACTCTGCAATACTTCCCCCTAAATGGGTGAATGATTAGTGTTTCACAGCTCTCCTGGCTGTTCAGTAACTAAGAGCACACTGGCTTCAGGCTGGTTTCCTCCCTGAAGGTTCAGTCAGTCTTAACACAACCACAACAACACAACTCAGTCCCTCTGCATCTGTCACATTTCCTGCTGCTGTAGCTGGTTACCTGCTATTTCCTCCTCCTTTCATCATGCTGTCCTGTATCTTTTGTTACACAGCAACGTCTAACACTGAGAGTGTTTCAGTTGCTGCTGGAGTCTCTGTGCCCTGCAGAAATGCCGGAGGAAAAAAAAAATACAATACCCTCGCAATAATCATTTCTTCACAAAGCCTCTTCTATGTTGTGCATTTTTTTTCAGGGTGGGAATACAAATGTTGTCACACAGCATCTCTATCAAATTAAATATACCAGACAGAGTAGATTGCTGACACATATCAGTCAATAACTGCTGTTGGCCTTTGGGGAGTTAGCACATAAAAGCAACATATTCACCAGGGAGTCAAAAAAATCCCTAAAGAATATTAAGCAAAGCCTCTTCTTTGTCCCTACACACCCTTGTATCTTAGTATCAAGCTCAGTTCTCCAGTTTAAGCCCCAGTCTTAGAATGAGTTCTCTGTGAAAGGCACAAAGAAACCTATTTGATTTGTCAGTCTGAAGGGCATTATGGGAAGGGTTGGCGTACGAATGTGGAATCAGTTCCACAGAAGCTTCAGTTTTATCATTTAAATCAGTATTGTGTCTCTGAGAGATGGTGGTGTCATCACAGCAGTGTGGGGGTCTTGCTCGGACGTCCCAGCGCTGGTGGCGATTTGCTCCTCAGCTCTTTGCTCTTCAGGCTGATGGGCTGAGCCACCATCAGAGCAGGGGCAGAGAGGTGGTGTGCAGCGGCCTTCTGCTGATGAGCACTGTTGATGTAACTGGAGATGAGGAGGGTGATTTCCCTTATCTGTTGACAAAATCAAACCAAAGGGCGCGTCATTGTTTGTTTCTACGCATGAGTCTGACACCGTTCAATTGTGACACGTTTTTATAGTGATTCTCATAAAATCTGATGATTTGGTGTTTCTGATAATTCAACCATTGTCACCATTATAATATGGCATCCATGTTTTGTTGCATCTTACATGTATGCTTTGAAAATAATAGAGAACTAGTTCCAGTTCCATAACAATGATGAAATGAAGCAGCAAATGAAACTCTATGGTGGAGGTAGATGAAACTACATATTGTATGTTCCTAAACTCCTAAAGGATGAATTTTGATAAGATGATAAAACCTAATGCGGAGGTAAAGCTCTCCCACCGACCTTCGAGGTATCCATGGCAAACAGATGTTTCTCTGTGGGTTTGTCTTTGCTGGTGTTGGTACCAATGCTGTGGCCCAGCACCAGCATGAAATCCTGTTTGCAGCCTCCAAAGGTCATCAGATTCTTGTAGGGATGGGACACCAGCAGTTTCTGAACACACAGATGCACACATGAGTATACGTTACCACCAATGGACTTGTTTGGATCATCATCCTCTTTCGTGACCTTGAGTGTTCTCTGTGAGCCAGTTGTAATCCTAATGTTGTGATATTATAACAGTCCTGCTTGTCCTCTTGTATTAATTAATATAGATTATACAAACAAGTCATTGTAGTTTGCAAGTCAGTGGTCGTTTTTGGGAAAGTGGATGTACGCTAGCTTCTCAAATTATACATCCGCTTGGCATGTGCTTATTGCACGAGACTAAATATTTGCAATGTTTGTCGGGAATAAAGAGACATCATATCTGATTGTTAGAGATGCTTACAATAGAGTTGTATTCCAGAATGCTAATACCATCTTCATGCACTGCCAGCCAAACACGTGCGCCCTGCTCTGGAGATGGAGTCATGGACTGAAAGCAGAGACACACGCAGGGAGTTGGATCAGATGCAAGTGCAACCTATTACAGTGTCACTGTACATGAGCCTCACTGAGTGACAGGCAGCAGGTAAACAGCACACAGCTGGTTAACATACTCCTCTACTTTCAAGAGAAGTCAACACAAGTACAACAATCACTGTAAATCAGTCACACACACACACACACACACATCAAACATGTATGTTTCTTTTCTTTTTATGTTTATACTGTATAGTGTATACAGTATGTGTGTGTCTTTATTTGTTCTACACTATAATGTGTGTTTAATTTGAGAGCAGATTGTATGACTTTGTAACATTGTTTATATCTTGGCTCATGATAAGATAACTTACATTTTTATGAGATTACAGAACACACACACACACACACACACACACACACACACACACACCCACACTTACCTGTGCTTCAAATAATTTGGCACCAAAGAAAGGCCACTTCCTTGCGACAGTCAGGTAGATCCTGACACACTCAGATGAACTTCGACCTCTGAGCGAGGCCCAGCGGGCCGAGACTCTTTGCAGCAGTTGTCTGAAAAAGAAACACACACACCACAAACTCTCAAACGCCTGTCTTGCTTTTTTCCTACATTGATTTGAGAAGACTTTTGCTTTATGTTTTGACTAATCATTTCATTAAGTCTGAAATCGACTTACTTCTTGTTGCTTGTGCTTCTGGTTGCTCTAGTCTTTTGGCATATTTATCATCTTGTGAATGATGGATTTTCTTCCTATTATTGATTATCTTATTTATATGCTATTTCTCATTAGCTTGCCTTCAGTTCCTTGGTTTTCCCCCTGTCCTGAGACCCTTTCTTAAAACTAATTTAATGCATGTTAAAAAGACGTCCATATAAACCCGGATTAGACTGGCGGAGTAAAGATGATTAAATAAGAGCAGATAAGATTTATTGTATGCCAAGGACAAGGACAGGAAACAAAGGGATAACCTGCCACAAAGCAACTTCCTGTGATGTAAATCTGCAGTTTATGACAGTATGAGTTTCACATTTGCTATGTGCTTCAGCAAATTCAGTTTGAGCCTCATAATTATCTTCTTTATCTCCTGCACAGTCACCTACTCCTACTCCACCTCAATCTAAATGGCAACTCTCAGTAAACTCTAAGTCCGGTGCATATTACATTGATATATATATATATATATATGTATATAGACTTAATCATAGGAAGTATACAGTGAGTACCTGAGCTGCTCCTCAGATGCGGCTCTGCGATAGTGTTTCGGGTAAAATCTTTCCAGAACTTGTTTCAGGGTTTGGTTGGACTTGGTCTGGGCTGATCCCGGAGCCAAGAACGGACGCTCATAATCCCCAAACTCCACCTGAACACAAACACTCAGCTGTTTGCTCGCTTTTTCGTTAGGATGAAGCTGACAACTATCAGCTTCATTGTATTTAAGTTATTTACGCCATCTAAGACGTCAATTGAACAAGTTGATGAAGTCCAGACCTGAGCCAGCAGGGCAGCCATTTCCAGAGCCAGTTCCTTGTTGACAGGAAAGTGTCCCGCTACAATGGCTTCATTGGTTTGATATGTCAGCAGCAGCCGCTCCCTCTCCGACTCCCCCCTGCCCTGCAGAGAGAAGTACAGTCTGGGAACAGAAAGACAGAGATGGTAAAAGACAAACAGAAACAAAGAATCGGAGAATATTATTAAATTTGAACTTCGAAACCATGTCCTGTTGCATAAAAAGAGACATATATCAGTATGTATATCATGATGCACTCATGATGCACTGATTTGCAGCGACAGGGGCTGTTGGGTTGTTCCGTACCTGTTCTTGTAGGTGAGCCGTACAGTCCTGGTGTTTTCGGATTTGCCGGTGTGCTGCTCTTTACAGGCCTGCTCCCACTTGGAGATGATGTCACAAATCTGTAGACGACATGGAGAAGTCAGGGTTGTGGTGAGGAATGATGCAAGGAGAGAGGAATCAAGCTTTGCTTGAATCAGAAATGCACCTTGATGCTTCCCTGCAGGCAGTGTTCCAGCTCTCGTCCAGTCGGATCATCGCTGTACAGGCTGAATCCCGATAGTCCAGTTTTTCTAATGCCAGTGTCGTGGTTAAGGCGACACTGGAACTCATCCACTGTGGTCGAGGCATCGAAGCTCACCACCTACAGAGAGGGAATTAAATACAATCATGACTGACTCTGAATGAATAAGAAACATTCAGGAGTTTTCATTTTACTGATAGCAGATGAGCAGCACTGAACAAAAATACAAATCAAACATTCAAACTTTGTATACTTCATACAGTTAATGCAGTAAATACAATGATGCTTACACTAATTTTGCCTCGATGAGAACGTTATTATTTATTGTGTAGAAAACAAAAGTGTTGCACTGATGAAAGATCTGATGAAGTTATTGTTATTGATTATCTGAATCAGAAATGGACCTTGTCCATGCATAATATGGTCATCCATACATAGACAACATCAATGTAACAAATTAGCACCAACCTGATGACGATGTTTTTTGTTTTTCACTTTGTAGCGCTTAGCACAATAGTGGAAATCCTCATTACCTGGTAGGTGTTGTTGAGGAAGTGAACAGGGACGCTGAAGGGCAGTGAGTGGTGGTAGGGATTCCTCAGCAGGATAGACAGGATCTCCATACGGGACGGCCTGGCCTGCCTCTCACCCTTCTGCTGGGTCCGCTCCATGGAGCGCTGGCAGTAGATGGCATATTTCCCCACCTCCGTCCTAAGGACAGTGAGATAATGATGTAAGTGATAGGTGATTGGTACAGTAGTTTGGATTATGTCTGTGAGGAGCAACATCATTTTGGAACGCTGATTGTTTAAGTTGTTTCATGTAACTTTTTTTCTTAAAACCCAAATATAATAATAAAGAATAAATTAGAAGTATTTTTTAAAAAATTAGAAAAACACTTATCTGGTGAGAGAATAAATGGAAACCATTTAGCAGATTGTGGCAGAGTTGATTTTTAAAAAAAAATCTTGGTGATCAGGAGTGTCCATGTTTCTTCCTTTGTCCATTGGCCTTGTTGAATATTGTGCCTTAGTTCTTTTTTATCAATATTCTTAGTAATCTGTTTATGTCTGTTTTGGCTGAGTGTGGTTACTGTCACCTGGAGTCTGCATGTCTTTTCAGGTGGACCTGGAGCAGCCAGAGAAAAGGATGCTGGGGCAGAAACAGTCCAACACACAAGGCCAGAAACTGCCAACCCTGAAGTATGACAAAGAAACCAACTGTGCTCACACCCACTTTCCTTGACACACTGTCAACAACATGACATCACAGACTTTAAAACACAACTTCCCTTTGGTTGTGTGCTGGTTATTAAAAAACTATTTGCCACAATTGAAACCAGGTCTGATCATGTTAGTCAGCTACACTGACTGTTTATTCATGAACAGCATTGTGAAGGAGCTTCTGCATGACTCATTTGCGTTGTCTTTAAATCCTGTGGTTGGGCGAGGTATATTCATACTTTGGAAATTTCAGGTTGAGCTGAACTTTCAACTTCAACTTCAAAAAGTATCGGCTCACTGGGTATGGAGGATCACATGATGTTTGACAAATACTTTGCGGTGTTTAACTGAATACTTTTCTATGACTTTTGAGTGCCCGGACTTTGTGTATTCAAGCAAACAAAAAAGAGGCATGGCACTATAAACTCCTGATGTGAATTATGCACACACACACACGCACACACACACACACACACACACACACACACACACACACACACACACACGCACACACACTGTAGAGCAAAGTGGTGTGTTGAGAAATAAATGAATTATTACTTCTGGCATTTCACGTTTACAGTTTGTTTACTTAGAGAACCACTGATGATTCTCCAACCAGTTCCTCCTGTTTCAGTCGTCAGTATATAAAACAAGCTACTGCTGACACCATGTGGTGAGAATGCACACCTGCAAGGGTCCTGGGTGGCTGTGTGGCTGTCTCCTGCGGGTCTGCTTGATGAGCTGGCAAAAGAACTCGTTCTGCAGCTCTGGGTGGGTCAGACACACCTGCAAAGCGCTTTGTGCCAGCGAGACATGGTAGTCGATAGCCGGTGCATCAATGGCCACATTGATGAAAAGCTGACAAGTCTGGGGGAAAATAATGCAGATGCAGGTTGATATATGTGATATTGACATATAACCATACTGGACAAAACTTTATACCGCTAACACGTATCTGTATCTGTGTGTTTACCTTGAAGAGTTTAACAGCTTCTGTTTGCAGGGCCTGTGAGGGCAGGGTGGTGAGAGGAGATGACAGAGCCTCCTTACTGAAACACAGCACTGGATGCCTCCAGATGTGAGAGTCTGAAAGGCATTATTTCACATTATTTTCAATTTTTCAGTCATAAATAAAAGAGGCTCTTTTAGGCCATTCTCAGTAACAGTAAATACAACTTCAGCAAGTCTTTAGTAAACCACAGTCAATGACACATCAAGGCTGAAAATAATGAGGAGGAAATACTCACTCGGCTCTCCATCCAACTGGAAGAGTTTCCCCACCAGTTGTTCAAACTCAGTGCCAACTTTACCCACCGTGGTGCCTGCTGCCACAGACAGATGGTACAGCCACGACTCCTACAGAGACATGAATGACAGCACAGACAGGTTTAGACATAGTTACTTTTACAGTCAGGTTACAGCCTTGCATCCTATTTTCTGTGTGATACAGATTCATATTAGTGTGAGAGTCCTGCTGTGGTGGCGTTGACCTCTGACCTTTTCATATGGGGACTCAATGAGCAGATAGGTAGGCCCTTGCTCCTGTGGATGGATAGAAATAGTGAAGGGGGATCCCTGTAAGCCCCGCCCACACAACTTCAGGTCATCATCTGAGTCCCGAGACCTGTCCACCTCCTCCACCCTGGCCTCCCACAGCTTAATCTGACCCAGCGGGAACTACGACAGCACAAACACACAAACAAAAGCTTACATATACATTTCAATTTAATTTTTTTTTCTATTAATTCGTTTACAGTGTAATTAATAATAGCAATGTAAGCTTTGTGTTGTGTGATGTAACATTATACTATATATAGTAGTGTGTTGAAGTCGCCTTGTGTAACGTTGTATAGTGCAGTGCAATGTGATATGCATACTATGCAACTACAAATTGTGTGCCAGCTGCCAGTGAAAGAAAAGAAACTGTACCTTGTCCTCTTGGCTGCGGAAGTAGTACAGCGTTTTGCCAATTAGCGCACACCAAACCCGTTTTGAGTAGCCGTGCTTCACCTGCCACAGAGCAAGTACTGAGTTTAATGAGTACACTGTTAACAGTGTGCGTGTGTGTGTGTATGTGTGTGTGAAGGAGAGATTCTTTAATTGATTTATTTATTTGTTTTGATGTTATTAAATGAGTTTGGAGTTTGGTAACATCATGTGCTGTAACAGGTGAGTCGCTCTGACAGTGGGACTTTTGAGGCCATGTTGGTGAGTGGTTGGACCTTTATGAGCAGCCCCTTCATGCCAGGCCGGATATCTGGCTGGGTGAAGAGGGGACTGGCAGCTTTCACCCTCAGCACACTCAGCAGCACCCGGAGCCACTCCTCCAGCAGGTTAGGAGAGTCGGCTTTCAGATAGTACACACGCTTCCCCGTCACTATCTATGCACACCGATAAAAGAAAAAAAAAGAATACAAGTGAAGGTGAAGATCGGAAAAAAGGAAGAAAAAACATTTGAGAATGTGAATGTTTTAAAAATACAAGTTGACGTTGTAGAGGAAAATACCTGGAGAACTTGTTTCCCCTCACCGCGGGCAATGCTGCTGGCGGCGTTGACCTCAATCTGACCCTGAGGTTTCCTAATCACATCACTCTGTGGGACAATAATGAAGCCATATAGCATTACCCAGTGACGTGACCCCAGCTCAGACCAACATCTGCACAGCTGAATGTACATGAATATATATGATCTCTCAATAGAATAAATGATTCATTCCACTAATATCCGATTTGACAATAAAAATGCGTATATAATGAAATAACAATTTTAATTTTAGTAATAAAAATCGAATTAAATGACTCCGACCCACAGGAGATTTATAGTACAGCAGCTCTCCATCTTTGAGGACAAACCAGCGTCTCTTCCAGGTTTTCTTCCAGGTCTTCACCATTTTCAACAGGTAGCCGGACTTCTCCATCGGTTCCTACAAGATACAACACAGCTCATTTCTGTACCACTTCATAGTAAACAACAGTAGGAAGTAAAAGAAAAGGCACCATCTTCTTCATAAAATGGCTTATGACTTGATGGCTTGTTGCAATTTCATACTTTGTGAGTCCACTGTACCACTTTACGTTACATAACACACTCTTGATACTGACATGGTTCATGTTACTTCTTCTTTAGTAATTTCAGATACTTTTATGTTTTCACGTAGCAGCATTATCAGATAACAACGTGCAGCACAGGAGCTGATCACTGTGGACGATTCCGTTGTGTGCGTCAGCAGTAAAGTGATCGAAGGCTTAGATATAATCCCTGAACCACAGGCAGACTCACACTCTTGCCGTTGTCACTGGCTGCGGAGCAGGTCTTCGGCAGTTTCTGCTCTGGTTCGAAGCACTCGGTGTCGGTGGAGTATGCATCAGGAGGGATGGCGTAGTCGCTCTCTGATGTCATTGAAGACATGGACACAGCTGGAGGAGATGCAGAGAGGTCGTGAGGGTGACAGCCCAACATGCAGTACCATGATACACAACCATAACCTGCAATCTTTTCCAGTTTCTTCATGAATCAAAGATTCAGTAGGCAAAGTTGGCAGACGAAAGAATCAAATCAAAATGACGTCAGCTGTAATTTATTTGTGTTGACCACTGCAGCAGCAGCTGTTGTGGGATTATCTATAACACCCTGCGGGTGCAGTGTGTGTCTCTGAGTTGCACCTCTCTTGAGGGAGCGCGGGCTACCGGGGCTGCCGTCCTTGCGGGAGCTGGACGAGGTGTGCGAGCTGCAGACGGAGCCGTCCTCCTCTCCCGAGCTGGACGACTCCTCGGAGCTGGACGACTCGTCTGAGAATGGGCTGCTGCTCAGTAGAGTGGCTTTCTGCAAAGACGCAGTGTCCATTTCGAGACAGACAGTTTATGAATAGACACAAACCAATAAAAGATATTTCTAAATGCTTTGTAAAGTTCTGCTCTCAGTGGACGTTTCTAAAGCACAAAGCCAAGTAACAACACTTCTAATAATAATTGCATGATGCATTCAGATGCTTACAGGTGCTGGCTGACCTTTGATATTGAATATGCATAGATGCATAACTTGCATATATATTTTATAGATACAAAGAAAACACCTCTTACAATGTAGAGGCTATTTTTATAGAAATAAAGATAATGTAGCATGGGGAGAGCAGCAAACCTAATCTAAGTGTAAATGTGAGTGTGGACAGCCATACTTACCCCTTTCAGAGTAGTGTAAACCGGTGTAGTCATGTTTTTATAGACGAGGGATGTGTACATTACAAAGGCAGGGTAGGAGGACTGAAGGGAGTGGTCTGTAACGCACGTCAACAACATGTAATTGAAATTACTTAACAAGTAATTTCATGAAACATTCGTTAAACGCGTCTGTGCCTGACGTACAGTACCTTTGCTAGCAGGGTCAGTGCAGGACATCTCCGACAGTCTGATTCCCGACTTAGCCACTGCATAGATCCGACTCTCCTGCAGAGAAAACACACAAAAATATCTGTCAATGATTTAAAAAGCCCACACATTTCACCACTATTACTACAAAATAACATTGTGAGCAAATAAACAAAAGTTTATTGTATTATAAATACAGCTGGTAATCATTTTGTACATTTGGAAAGTGGTGTTAAGGTTTGTTATTTACATGGCATTTGCCATTGTCCTCAATTCACAGACAGACCGTGCATGTTTATACTGCACTGAATGGCCATTAGCAGCAGATAGTACCAGGAGCCATATAACAGTGACAGTACTGATGTGACAGAGGTGAGGAAACAGGTGAGAGTTGAACTACAGTTGGACGTTCTTACCCAGGAGGGCAGTCTGTGTAGAGGGGGGGTAGGAGGTGTGCTGCCAGCTGCAGAGACGTCACAGTCTGGCCTCTCTGGTCTCACCTCCGTACAAAGGTCGGGTGAGCTGGGAAGGACTGGAGGGGGCGTGTCCCTACTCGTCTCCATGCCAACCTCCCGCTCCTGGTCAAGGTCAGTTTCCTGTGGCCGGATGGGGCGCAGCATGCTGAGGGCGTTGCGCGTCTGCCCGTGTGTTGCCTCTGTGCTGACTGGCGGCTGGCTGAGGTGTTTCTTGGCAAGGGACGCACTGATCAACCCGAACCCTGCTGGGGTCCGCAGGCGTGGCTGTTTGGGTGAGGCGGGGTTGTCCCTCAGGTCCTGGGGCGGAGTGGGTCGTTTAGGTGTGGGGGCTAGAGTGAGGATGGGACTGGGAGTGTTAGGTTCGCTGGAAGAGGACGAGGAGTCAAGCCTCTGTGACTGGAATCGTTTGTTGAGCTCCTCAGAGGTCCTGTCCTCCAGCTTGGCCCTGAGGGCCCCCTCCTCCCCCTCTTTCCCCACCCCAGGGGTCCCATCCGATGGTCCCAGCAGGCTGAAGCCGGGACGCTCCGCTTGCTGCATGTCATCATCAAACAGAGAGCTGCTGTCGTCTGAGGCGGTCAGGTAGGTCTCGCTGCCCGGGCGGCTGAACTCCAGACCACATACTCCACCTCCGCCTTTGCCCTCACACCCCCCTCCTCCTCCCTCCCCCTCCGAGGAGATGCCCCGAGACCCAGGTCCACAAATACTATCAGCCAGTCCTTCAGATGTTCTGTCATCCTCTGCAGGAGGACGTGGAGGTCCAACTCGGTCTGATCTGTGGACCTCATCAGCTGTCTCTGAGGAAGCTGTCTGCTTATTCCTCACTGTCAAGACAAACAAGAACCACACACGTACATCATACAGCATGAAAACCTTTCAATGGTAATTTTAGCATACCATGAGTGACAATGTAAATCAGGTGCAGAGCTTATACTGTATAGAAGAAAAACAATATTCAGGATCCATAGTTTTTATTCTTCCTCCTCTGATGTTTAATGGAGGTTGGCAAACAACTTTAAGCAGCTTTAGTGCCACCTTCTGACTACTAAGGTTCTCTGCAACATTTACTGAATAGACAAATGCTGCTCGGCATCCTTCTGATTGAATTCATGCAAAAAGCATTAAAACTTTAAAGGACTTAATTCTACTTTATTTTAAAAGAACAACAATCCTCAATACATTGGTCTGCTCTGAAAGAAATGAAAAAACTCCCAAAGACACAATAAGTCGTGACCTATTGGCCCGAGTCGCTTTCCGTTGTCCACCATGAACCTGTGCCGTCCTGCGTCCAGCTCCCGTTTCATCCACAAAATACACTGAATAAAAGACATTTCTGTGGGGACTCACCAGCGTCTCCTCTGCCCTCAGTCTCCCCCTGGGTGCTGAGGGTCCTCTGGGATGGAGCTGGCCCAGCGAGGACCTGCGGGCTCTTCCCTCTCACCTGAAAGCAGCCAAACGTAAGGCTGCTGAGGCGCTGGGCCTCACCTGGCTTACTGAGGACTCCTCGTCCACTGCACTTCTGCTCGAAGGCTGCAAATACAAAATGTCTCATGGTGGTACCTGTGTATGCAATGCAAGCTTATATATGTGTGTATGCATTATGTTTTACGAACTATCATTTTTTAGTCTTCGAACACAGTTGCGTAATATTGGATTGATTAGCAAATAAAGATGTTCTTACCCTGCACTTGTTTCTGGAGCTCCAGTATCAGAGCTTCCTGTTGTTTGTTGGTTTCTCTTAATGCTGCATTCTCTGCCTCAAACTGAAGCAGAAACATGTTGTTACCTAAAGGAGCGACTTGATCTTAAGAACAACAGAATATTTATTTTCCTAACATCATGTTATTAGACAGAAACCCATCGCAATAATAACGTGATGCGCTCACCTCTGACAACTTCAGCATCACCCACTCCTTGATCTTAGCTGCTTTCTCCTCTACCGATTTGGCATCTTGAACTCGGATCAGTTTCTAGTGAAAGACACAGTCATGTGCACAGAGACATCAGCCAGCTGTTTGCCTCTGGGTGAACGCAAGTGGCCATAGAAATGTTTTGGGACACAATGTATATCTGTCGACAACAGTCGAGTGTTTTGTACATGTAAATTTAAGTCCAACTGTCCTACACACTTTCTTTCAACCAAAAAAATGTCCTTCCTTGATTGGGTGACGTTTTTCCAAACATGCAGAGTACGACAGCAGCTTTTCAGTGCAGCTGTCATATCTCAAAACTGGACTAGTCTTTGTGTAATTGAAGACAAATATTGACAGAAAAAACACCATACCATTTTTTACATCTTTTGCTCTAATGAAATTGCTGTGTGTGTTTTATACCTGCTCCTCCAGCTGCTGCTCCAGCCGCCCGATGACGTCCTCCCTCTCCTGCACCGAGGCCTGCAGCTCCTGGCAGCGCTGAAACAACCGCACCTCCGTGTCCCCGGACTGACCATCTGCAGCCTTCAGCTTCTCCTCCATCCATTGCACCTTAAACCATCAAGCATACAAACACTGGACACATGGCCTCACACACTCTCTGTACAGGTAAACAGACTTTTGTTGAGGTGCTTACCTGCTGCTGAGCAGTGAAAGCACGTTTTTCTGCATCTATCACCTGTATCTCCAACTGTTGAATCTAGGAGAGAAAGAGTATGAGTCATATTATATGAACCATAGATGACTTGATTATTTGATATGATTATTTTAGACATCATCCTATCCAGGTTTTAATGACACACCATTTCCATATTGTGTACACACACCACACTGCACATGCCCTGCCGCCTGCCCACCCGCTCATTCCCTCCACTGCTTCTGACAATAACGTTTGCATTTGCACATGGAGGTGAAACAGCTGCACCTCTGTCCCAAGCCAAATTCAACAGCACCAAATAAAGACAAAGGGAGAGAGCTGCACGCCTGAGACGTAATGAGAACTCCAGTGGAGATAACGCTGCTATGCTGCAAAGGAGCAGATGCTTTTCAGCTGCTCTTTGACAGGCCTCCTTTTATATGACTTATGTTGTTTACAGTCAGAATTAGGTTATTGAAAGTTCAAAGATGTATCAACATATGCATCTATTGGTTTCCTCCTCATGTAAAATCTCCTTCCATAAAAGAGGTAGATTGATGAATTTGTGCTAATGCATCAAGCTGGGTCTGTGCCATAGGGTCAGAGCCATATTGAACTAGAGGTACTGCTTCGCAGTGGTTCGCTTCCACACTCCAGTCGAGTTGCAGGAAACAGTGTCGCAATCTTTTTTCTGTTGTTGAGGATAAGGTGACCAGAAAAGTGTCTTCTCTGAACACGAAGGTCACAAAGTGAAGCTGACCTTTGACCTTATGGATATAAGTGTCATCATTAAGTTAGGGTCAAAAATGGATTTTGTGATGGCACAGTGTCCAACCAAAAAACACACAAATTCTTAACAAAACACCCCTGTGGACAGAAGGACAGACAGTCAGAGGGATATATGGAAACCCCGCCACGCAAAAATAATAATAACTTTAACACTGACTGTTAAAAATTCAGTGTCATAGTTCTGCCATGATGATGCTACCAGGTTCAATTTCGCAATGGTTTCAGTTGTTTACATCTATACTCATTTTTGTGTCAGATGTGATGAAGCAGTTTCATGGTTGCACGCTAAAACCTAAAACCTAAAAAAAACATGATGATGATGAGGTCTCACGTCCGTAAAGGTATAACCAGCTCTTTGTGTGCGATGATCAGAGCTCAGCATGTGAAACCTGGTAGCACTGTGTTAAAGCTGCAGCGACACCAAAAGGTCACGCGGCTTTCACACACAGACTCACATACATAGGAGTTACACAGACACACACTTGACCAACTCACAGACTGGATAAAAACACATGTGGGAATGGAGAGGAGACATGACTTTATGAGACAACATTCCTCTGAAATTCCACAGCTCAAAGTGGCGGAAGCAGCGGAGAAACCAGTGTCTTCTGAGGGAACTTCTCCCAAACCTCAGCACTTCACAGAGGAAAATATGTCGATGGAAAGTTCCTGTGATGTTGTGCAACCGCCGTGGTTAGAATATTATGCAGAGTCACGATTCAGTGTCATCATTATCCATAGAAATACATTTGGCTGTAGGAAAAACAAAGGGTGGAGCACTGTATGATAGATGGATGTTCCTTTTAGCTGTTCCACTAAGACAACATGTAAAATCTTTTTTCCCTGTAATTGAACAAGGCATCGTATTGTAAATCATATCACCAGATTGGTGTCATGATACAAATGTCAGAAAAACACCACCTTATGCATCTAATAGATTATTTTCTTGAAGAGAGTCAAACGCCAGTTGAGAGATTAAAACACAATATGGAATCAATACAGTGATCACAATTCTCAAGTGTATCAATATTGTTTGTTACATTGAAAAAAGTATAATCCTCAATATGTAATTTCTTATGTTAAATCCTAGGTATGCAGCAGAAAAGCAGAAGAGGATGGATGGATTGACCATGACAAAAACATAAACTCATAAGGTAACTGACATACGTTCAGATACAGTCATTGTTGTAGTGAAAGTCTTTGCTACAAATGCAATATAGCTGCTGAGACCTTCAACCAAAGGACTGAACTGCCTCCCACTGCGGAGTCCACGGTCTTAAAAAAGCCCTCATACTTTAGTTTATAGATGGAGATAACACCTACCTAAACCTACTTTTTATTTTGAGGGATATGAATCCATCTCTTATGCATTTATATTGAAAAGAATCTGCTTCCATTTATCCTTTTTTTTCCGTCCGTCATCCAAGTTCCTATACGCAATTCAGTTTTCCTGGTACTTTGACCAGAGTACAGTGTTATACAAGTGGAAAGTGACGTCCAACCGAGGTCACTGATGTCATTATGTACTATGATGTTACTTCTGCCGCTGTCCAGGCACACACACACACACACACACACACACACACTCACACACACAGCAGACTTAGACGATTCAGCTCTTAAATGAGTTGGATACGTCTGTTGGAGACCGGTATGGCTGTGCTCCTGTTTTCCCCTGCTTCTGTTCACGTCCAGGGGCCAGCAGAAAACGGACTCAGCTCCGTCTTCCAAAGCAGCCACACCCTGCAAGACACACTTACTCTTTCCACTGCACAGCGTTTTCTGGACCAGAGTGGAAGCCAGGCCTTTAATGCAGCCACTGTTCCACTTGTCCCTTCAGACTGTTTTAATTAGCTCGATCATGTCAGCAGAATCCGAGTATATTGACATCTGGAGACATGTTGGTAGGATTAACCCTTTCTGTGCTGATGAAAACTGCACCGAAATGACAAGACAAACACTGACGGCCCTTGATCTATTTCTGTACTTACTCATTGTGCAAACCACAGAAACACACAGCGATCCCTCTCGCTGCGAGTTCTGATCCAAAACAGACATGAAAAAGGTTCATCTCCCCGCCTCACACACACACACACAACACACACATTCTCTCTCTCTCTCTCTCTTCTCTATATGGATCCTCTGCTGTGCCACAAACCACACGTGCCTCTCTCAGTAACAGATATAGCATCTGGCAGAGAAGAGCTGGTTAATTACAGGGCATGTATTCTATAGACCACAGCTGGAGACACACACTTGCTCTCCTACACACAACAGACACAACAACATCGTATAAGCCATAAACACATGACTGATGATAAAGATATTCCTCTGTGTATTGGACTATGTGTGCTTTGTCATTTGGCCCATTACCTGCTTCCTACCCTCACGTACAACATGGCTGCTCCAGCTGCTTTACTGTGTTTGCTTCGCACACACACACATACACTCACATGACCTCCCTCCCTCAGCCGCCATAACCTCTGAACGAAGCGCCATCACCTCTGCAGTCAATTCCCTCCTCAGCTCCAAACCCCAGTTCAACTTCCATTCCTGGAATTCCACAACTAGCGCTCTGTGGCCAACCTCCCCCTGAACTCCATCCATCCCTCCCCCATCGCTCCATCCGCCGCCAGACAGCCAGCTCACAAAGCCTCTCTCTGTAGGCACTGTGACCTGCAGTGTACCTACAATTATCCAGGTTCCACACCAAATACATTCGTCTAATATAGCTACAGCTATATCTACAAAAAAATATACCTTCAACTCAACAGCGTTCATTTTATTGTTTATATGTGTGTCTGTGTGTGCTGTCTTCTTAACAAATGGGTTCCTCTAATAATTGGATTTTGTAGCATGGTTAGAACTTGACATCCAAAAGACGCACTTTTGCATCTCTGTGACCTGCATGATCTGATACATGATTGGTCCATGTGGCCGGTAAACTCCGCCTACTACGTGGGCGGATGTTTAGTTTCTTTCTAAAAGTGGAGTCAGTCGGCATAGAGGATAGAAAGAGGACAACATGTCACTCCACCACTTGTGGTGTGTATGGCGGATGTTCCAGTGCGTAGTCTCTCTCTGCTCCCAGTGAGGTTGAACTAAATATGTTTGGACAGTATGTTTGATATGGAGACTTGTCTTTGGTTTTGACAATCTGTGATTTTATCGCATTGATTGTGAAACATTTTGGAACTAGTGTTGTGCATTTTGTGTGTGTGTATTTGCACGTCCCTTTCTATGCACACAGGTTCTCGAGTGAATGATATGACAACAACACAATGCTGTCCATTTATTCAGACTTGATTATTGAAATGATATGTTTCTGTTCGGCTCTCCCAACCCTGTGCACATACTCATTGGCATCCTCCCCTTCAAGCAACCTCACCACTGACATTTAATGTGATTTAATGCATGATAAGGCATCACAGGGATGTAGTTTAATGCTGTGTGACAATATGTGAAAATGCATGGCTGACATGCACTAATAAGTAAGTATGTTAATCTTCATTAGAGGAGACACAAATACAAACAAAAAACTAACATAACTAACATAATTTATAATATTAGTGAAAATTATTTGAAGACGATGAAAGAGCAAGTTAAGGGCTGGGATCTTTTCATTTATTATTTGCTATTCACCCATGTATAATGTTGAAACCTTTTGATAGGGATGAAGCCAGAGAGACAGAGAAAATGGCAGTGAGCGGGTTGGGTTTTTAGAAGCAGGCAGGCTGACAGAATCAGAAAATATAACACACATGGCCTCTTTGTCTTCGCCCAGAGATGTGTGGCCTAGTGTTACAGCTGGAGGCCCCGTTCGCCAAAACTAACCCTCCCCAAATAGCTGCAGCACCCACCCACCTAACACACCCACACACACACACACACACACATGTAACACACACACTTACTTTACACTTTCTGAAAAATCTACGAGTTGAAAAAGTTTCTGGATGAATTTACACTGGTCTTTCATACGAGCACATGCACACACAGAATAAACAAGGGCTCCTTCCTGCAAACTCACTTCCTGTGTAACAAATGCATACACACACACATACTATTTACTAAACTGGGTATTTCGATTACTGCGCAATCTTTACACAAGACTTCATTTTTTTCTCTTTTTCTTCTAATTCTGCTCCTTTCTGATCCATCCCCTCACACAGACTTTTGGGGATTTCAGCAATCTGCCAAGACAAGCTGTAGTCACGTAGTTCATTTTAAATGAAGTCAGCTAGACTGTTAATTCATATAAAAACAGCATGGATTTATGGTATAGTATGTAGATTTGTAATTTTCAAAGGATTGACAAACAAAATAATTTAGTGACATTTTATTAGCTGTCATTTATCAATCCAGTGACGGGCCCATGTGCTCAAAATGAGTAATTGTACAGGACCAAAATCCACAAATTCAAATTCTTTTTTGCTGCTGAGTCATCTGTTTTCAGGCCTCAGCAGAAACTATAACTTCATTATGACTGATATAGGAAGTTATTCGTCAAAATAGGATCATTACTTCCAATACCATGACATTTTTCTCTGTCAGGCATTTCACTTTTAAGAAATATATCACAAATTATGCTGCAGGATCTTGAAGCTATACACTCCATGAATATACACCTGCCTATTGTGTGTCTTTCAGTGGCTGCATCAGCATTCTCAATAAAGACCTTCGCATGACCACCTCTTCATCCTTTATCATCCCACCTCCGCAATGAGACATTAGGGGGGGATTTGTCTGTGACGTACATGCGCCCCCGCACAGCTTTAAAACAACATGCGCTGGCTGAAGCTGTGGGAGCCTCAGCAGAGAGGAAAAACATCAGCAGGGGTCTGGATGTTAACATGATGAGCTCATGGCATCAGGCGGTCGGTGGGGATTGGCATAAGGTGATGGGTCATTCAACAACAAACCTATCAGAGTAAACTTGGGAAACTGATTCAGACTTTGAAAGCTATGTGTCAACCAGATGATTTTAAATGATGTTTTTTTTTTTATAGTGAGGATAAGTAGTATTATTAATAGTAGAAGGTCTGTGCTGGTTGTCAGTGTGATACTCTGATCTACAATCTATAATCAGTGATCAAAAAGGCAGCTCAGTGCAGAACTAATAAACTAACGTTAAATAAATACTGAGGCTAAACCAGTGAATTAACACTATATTTGGGTCGAGGCCTCCTTAAAAACACATTGCATGCAACCCTGTGTTTAATGGCGTGTTTTACAATGTTGAGAGGAAAAGGCCTTAAAGGTTGTTAAATTCAACCTGTCAAAGTGGATGGATGAGGCCAAAAATGTTAAGCTGAGACTTTAACATGTGCTACATGGGCTGCAGAAACCCACCAAAGCCACTCCGTCCTCCAAGGCTCTCCAGGAGTTTGTTTTGCTGTCCAGCTGAGCTTACTTGGACTCTGTAATTGACTGGAGCTGGGTCAATCCCATCATGCAGTGCGTGGTGGAGCCCTGCGGTCAGACTGCTGTTTACATTAGAGTTCTAATCAGCATCCCTGGAGAGCAGCTTCAGATCTAGGCCACTGAACAGTTTGGGCCGGCCCAGTGTCGGGCAGCTGGGAGGGACGGGCGGCTCTGTCCCCTCCAGACACACCACAACTCTGTCTCTCTGTGCCTTTGAATATGCTGTCTGCAGTGCAATGCCCAAATCTTTCCCAGATCTCATCCCATCAAACAATGTGGACAGAGGTTGGAGTTTTTGCACGTGGCACTACTTTAGAATTAATACTACTGCATGATTGCAAGGCTGTGGTTTTAATACCCAACGGAAACATGAATAACTGCACCAACTCTGGCTCCATTGTTATTCAATGTCCATCCAAGAAAGTGTGTTGAGATATAAAAACTATTTTATAACGCTACCTACTTTTTCTTAATGACCCAGAAGAATTTAATTATCTTCCTCTTCATTCATATCCTGTTTTGAATGGATGTTGTCCTTCACATCTGCACACATTTACCTTACCTGCATTTTACAAACCATCACAGATTTTATTTAAAGTGTTTTCCCCCATTACTTCGGTGTTCTGTTATTTTAGCGAAAACACTTTCATGATCTAAGGATGTATAATCCCTACCGAAACTGCCATCTGTCATGTCTTGTCTCTGTTTTGGTATAATTTCCTGTTTTATTTTGAAACCCTACCCTCCTTACGTAGGTCGCTTCCCACTTCCCTTCAGGTGTTTCCCATTGTCCTGATTGTCATCACCACCTTGATTGTTTCCACCTGTTTCCCCTCCTTCAGTTTGTTAAATAGTCTGTGTTTCCCTTTGTCTTGTGCCAGTGTGTCTTAGTCTGTTGACCGATATCACGTGCATTCTGATTCCAAGCCATAGTCTTTGTCATCGCAATTCGTAAGTCGATATGTCTCTTTAAGAGTATTTTTGTTTTGTAAATTTGATAGTTTTGTTACCTTATCATAGCCATTGTTTTGTACTTTGTCAGATTGTTTTTCCTCCCTTATGGAGTGTTTTCAGTTAGAGTGATTTTGGTTGTACTTTTTATCTTAGATAGGTTGTCTCCCTTTATGAGCATTTTTGTATATTTTGAGTTGTACTTTGATAGTCGTTTAGAATATAGAAAGTTAATTTGTCAAGTTTCATAGCCTTGTTTTTTCACTCTGGGAAAGAGATCTTTGAAAAAATAAAAGACTGAGAATCAAGTCTCTGCTCCTGGGTCCTCCCTTTATATCGGCCTGACACCATCTTGTTGACATTTCTTCAAGGAGACACTTCAATCCTCCATCTTTTTGGCCACTATCTCTCTGATAGTGTTTTGTCATTAGATGATTAAGAAATTTTTTTTTACTTGAACCAACTTTGTCAGCGGTGAGTTCTCGAATCTTGATGATCTGCACTCTGAACTTCATCAGCAGAGCCTCCAGGACCATACACTTCTCCCTCCAGTCCTCCTGACTCATGGCCTCCTCCCCGTCCGCCATACTGGCTGGCCCTCTGTGACACATATCAGTGAATAGCAGTGAATGAGAGAGAGAGACACAGTAAATATATGTACATAATAATGTGGCAATCTCCTAGATGCTTCCTGTGGGAAAATTCCCTTTTCATTTCCTCCTTGTGAAGGAGATGAGAGATCAGGGTCAGCTAGAGAGAACCACCCACAACGCTGGTGGGATTCAGAGTCTTTTTCACAGGCACATCCACAGTATGAACGACTGCTGACACATGGACTTTGCTATAAAACCTGCGTCTGATTGTCTTTACTGTCTGAGGAACAAATATTCCTCAAACACAGGGGGACTGATTCGCATTTGTGTTACTGGAAAAAAAATCGAATGCATGAAAAACACATTTTTATGGCCCGCCCCTCACCAACACCACCACACAAATGCACACAAACACACACATGCAGTTTGCTGTTGTATGGTTGTGTGGCCTGAAATATTCCAGGGTCAAGCCCAGCTGGACCAGTGTGGGCAGTGGGCGTATCACTTTTGCTTGGCCAAACAGTAAAACACCCTGATTGCTCCAAAACACCTCACTGACCTCCCAGGGCCAGACTTGCATCAGGGTTTCCAGGGTAAACAGGCAGATAATACAGTGAAGTAGACAGAGATAGCCGGATCTCAGGAAAGAAGTGCAACAGCAGCAGCAGGAGGAGGAGGTGGATAGAAAAGCTTGGGTTTCTCCTCCATGTAATAACCTCTCATTACCAGACTGGCCTCCTCACAAAGAGACTGCAAACATGTGTGGAGTGAGGCTATAAACTGGTTTCAGCAGGCTTATTTCTGTTGCTCGTTTGCTGAGGTAAACACAGGCAAAAGCAAGAAAACAAACAGGAAGCTCACAAAAGAACGATCACAATTAAATGCCAGGAATTTAAAAGGACAAATTACATAGTGACATGGCCGTCACATATCTATATGAGCTCATCCTTTTATGATGAATTTATTTTAATGCAATTTCTCCCATAATATTACAGATGTGCTAAAGTACAGTGTCATACAGCAGGTGACTTTGATAACATTGATAATATTTTACATATAGTATAATGTAGGGTTATTGTGGATTCTCTGTTCAACCAACATTAAGTCTGAGTCTTATTATTTAACATGATGAAATGACAGTAATTGTTATATGGCACATATAGCCATGTTGTTATTTTAATATAAGCAATTATAGTTTTGAATAGCTTTGAAGAATTTAGTATTTTAAAAAAGATGTGTTAAATAATAAAGATACTGAATTGTACCCTCTCCCTCAGGCACTGTTCCACCTCTGTGATGAAACCATGTGGTCGGTGGACAAACATTAAAGATCTGATCCTATTTTACTCTCACCTACTTAAGTCAGTGTCAGTCCACAGAGACAGTAACCAAAAGCTATAGTTTGAGCAAGTTCTTGTGTTTTAGTCTGAATTTGGACTTCAAACGTTAAGAAATCAAATGACCTTTCACAACAAAAACATTAAGGTGATATGGGCTATAGGTATAATACACCTGTTCATTTTCTCTGTTAGGTCTTCTGACTTTTTAAATACTGAACAAGATTTAGACAAATCCTCATGTATTAATGGGAAACGATTTAGTAGACTGAGTCCTGGTGGTGAACTACAGTAAACTGAAGTAAACTAGTCAACAATAAGGCCCTCTAAAGTTAAAAAAAAACAAACAACTTAATTTGTTATATTTTAAATTGAATTTACAGAGACTATAGCACAGAGATGGTTATGTATTTAATGTAATATAGGACATTATAACAATATCTTTCTTTAAAATAGTATATGCTCTTCATTAAAATGCCAGATAGCACAAGGGAAAAAACAATGGCTTTATTTGACTTTATTTATTACTTTAAAAACATCTGTATCCACTAGTGTATTGGTTCATTATTCTTGTGTGAAACGGTTACTTTATATACACAACTCTCCATCGTTTCCTATTTACTATACAAAACATCTGTATTTATCAAAGTTTCTTGACTTACCCAGAGAAAACCGATGAGAAACTATGTGAGCGACTTCACTCCATGTCCACTCCGCTTTTTATATATTTATTACTATTCCTGTGGAGGAAAGTATGAATAAAAACGGTGAATGGCTCAGTCTCCAAAAGGTTTTCATTCCAGCTCTCGGGCAAAAGTTGGAAACGGGTTGGATTTAGAGGGTGTGGCCTCATGATGTTCGTCCAATCACAGATTTGAAGGGCGTTTCTCCGCGCCTCAGAACCACAAGGTCTCACGTTGATTGGCGTCTCATCTCAACCAATAAAAATCTTGAGCGCAAGTTTATGGACAGCTCAGCTTCCGTGGGCGGGCTGTTAGAGAAAAATTGGAGGTGACGTCATCAGCGTGCGGCATGGCTCCTGTTCCGTCAAATGTCTGAGGACGATATAAGAAACTCAAAAAGCGTGGCTTCAAAATAAAAGTTTTATAACATAGAAGAGGTATGAAAGTATGCTCATCCGCATATTATTTTAACCAAATATGTTTTAAATAATCACATAGCCAAACAAGGAAGACAACTGTTAGCAAAAATAGATATAAATTCATAGAATACATAGAAAATGCATTGTTTGTTAGGAAGTGTTTTATTTAGAAAATATTAACCGGTTTAGAAAGATATTCAATCTTCAACTTGATACTAGTCTCAGTTACCGGCTGAAGCAGAAGAGGTACGAGTAAACCACATGCTTAAATGAGATGAGTGCTAATTTTGTTGAATGTTACACCTTTACTTAACAGTCTGGCTGTTTGTCAGGATTTAACTGTCGTGCCACTTGTTTACTGTTTACCGTGCATGTCTCGTCTTTTAATTTGGGTCGTACAGCCAGTGCTGGGTAGCTAGCAGGAGTTGGTTGGCAGTACTAGCAGCAGGACTTTGAGCCAAAGTAAAGTGAAACCATAAAACTTAAAACTAAAGTTTAACCAAACGTTAAGTTGTTGTGTAAGAAGAGGACCAAAGGACCAGAGAGCTAGAGAAACAGATAGCGAGAGCGAGAGAGAGGTTGTTTTCGTACAAAGGAAATAAACTGTGGTTGGTCAGTTGGTTGTTTTTATCTGGGGACCGTTAAATGTAGAAGATTCACTGCACCAAGCGCTTTTGACAAGTGTCAATGTGTGTACTTGTACCATGTAGAAGATGTAATATGTGACAGACATGAAAACTGAAATTGTGTGAACTTCGACAAGGACAGAGCCATGGTGGTAAAGAAGAAAATAGCCAAAGTAGAGGCTGTGGTACTGGACGAGGAGAACCTGCACCACCTGATAGGTAACGAGGACAAACCAAGTCTGATGCACATTGAATAAGCTCGGAAATAACCCACATATCATATTATATTATATAGAAGTATGAACACAATCCAGCACAACATTATACTGTATATGTCATACTACTTCGTCATGAACAGTGTCTTGGCTTGTCTTTTATAGCCTCACTGTCTGTGGATGGTGAAGAAGGTGCCATCAGTCAGGTTGCCCAGACCCTGCAGTCCTGTTTACAGCTGACAGAGCCAGTGCAGCAGATCCAGCTGGTTAAAAAGGTAAACAACACGATAAGCACATGCCTTGTATGGTTTGTTGTGACCAGAACTGAGTAGGCTTTTATTCGAGTTTATTTTCCTTACTGCATCAGGCAGGGTCCCAGTTGGAGGCACTGAGTGAAGAGCAGAAAGACAGTGCTCTCCTACAGCCCTGTCTACACACCCTGGCTCTGGTCTACACCTCCCTGCAGGCCAAGAACCCTCTACGACGAGCCATCGCCAGGTACATGGCAGTTTGTCTATGTCTGCACAAGCAGCCCTTCTATGTTTCCTCCTAAATTTAGAAGCATGGCCAACAATTTAGACAATATCAGCCTTATTAAATTAGTAGATGTTGTGATAATAAAACAAATATCAATTGGCAGGATTTGTCTGTTCTTCTTCTGAGTCATTGTCACTACTCTGCTCTCATTAAATGTTAAAAACAGAATAGATATGTTTACATTAAGAGTACGGTTTTGGAGGATTTGGATAGCAGTCTGTGAGTTTAGACCCTGGTGGTTCATTGTAACTTGTTTTTTATTTACTTTTCTACATTTTTACGTTCCTGTAATAAATCTCTTTTTGTCCTCAGTGCTTTGGGTTCAGTACCTGCCTGGTTACAGGAGCAGACTGTAGACTGCTTGTATGGCTGCTTGTCTGACTGTCTGTCCAGCTCTGGTTCAGACAAATATGCACACACAGTGGACACCATTACTGCCTGTTTGGATAGCTTCCCTCTTGGTGAACTGTCATTTGCTTGCATTTGCCCATAAAGCTGATTTTCTGCTTTTGGTTATTAGTGATATCAGGTAAATATTAGCTCCTGCTCTTGAGTGCAACATATAATTGTCTTTTCAAAACATTTTATCACCAGGTGAGAGATGCATTAAGAAACTGCTGCCTGAAGGTAAGTGACTGAACATCCAATTTCCCCTTTTAAAAAAAGATTGTTGTCTTTCTCAGCCTCATTGTCTCTCTTCTCTGTGTAGTACTGCAGTTCCTTCACAAGGGACTGAGTGAATACTTTCATCAGAACAGGTACAGCATTGTACTTTTAAATGCTTATTTCCTTTAAGATAATTTCTTTTAGCATCATATCTATGCAGTGTGAATAAACAATGGTTGTTGCAAAACTTCCATATTAGATACGTTTGCTTGTGTTTAATTATTATTGCAAGTGAATGTGCGTTTTCTTTTATGTTGAAGTATGAACTTGCTCAGTAACTGCAAATGTTGTTTTATCTCTGTCCACATTACTGGAATTCAATGTTTCTTCTCACCCTGTTGTCTGCTGTTGTGTTGATGAAATTGATGTTGTGAAATAACTTGCATCACAGTAAACAATGTGTTATTCAACTGAAATAACTGCGAAAGCGTTTCTTTGGATGCTTGGTTGCATTTACACGATGATTCAATGCTTTGCTGCTGAGTCTGACCACACTCTAATTCTGTTCCCCTAGCCATTCGGTATCGTATTTAAGGACGTTAATGAAGCAGGAGAAGCAAAATGCATGTGTGTGTGGCGTATGTCCTACTCATTAGTGTGTCTCTGTCGCCCCCTGCTGTACTCATAGTGGTCTAGCAGGCCGTCACATTGCCCAGGCTCAGCTGATGCAGTCCTGTCTGGCAGCAGTAAAAACCTCCATGCTGGTTGTTCAGAGATCCGGAGAGGCCATCAGTGCTTTCCGGGATGCACGGGATCACTGCAAGGTGGAAGATGTACTAAGCAGCCTCCTCAGCTGTTACACTCACATCCTCACTGATGGTAAGAAATAACTGTCCTGTAGAAAATAACTGTAAAGAAAAATATGCTGGATAAAAGCTGGTTCTACAGTCGCAGCTCATATCGTAGTGTTTGAAGCTGAAATAAGGATCTCATTGCATTGACAGGCTCATAACTGTTCTCTCAAACAAAAATATTATCTTAGGAACTTCATAGGTACAGTTAATGAGCTGTTTCTTAGTTGAAATTGAATGATTGATGTTTTTAGAAAGCTTTCACGTGCAGAGTTTCTCCTCTCCTCCTCTGTCTTCTTCCAGAGGAGTTCATCCAGTCAGTCCAGAGTACAGCCGGCATGGCTGTGGTGTTATTGATCAGGTCCGTCATGGGCTCTGGAGACGAAGTTGCCTCTGTGGTCAGTTAAGGAATCTTTTTGATCAAATTTTTTGATAAATAACTGCTGAAAGGCCTTTAAAAATTTTTTTATCCTGGTTATACCTTGTGTATGTTTTATTTTGTGAGTCAGGTATGCAGTTTGCTACAAGGCTCAGTCCAGGGTTTGGCCCAGGCCCCTCAGTGGCTCAAAGATAGGTGTGTCAGTCTATGTATGAGCAGTCGCCCACCAGCTATCTCTCTGTATCTTTGTCATGGGGTCCTGGCTATGTTGAGCTGGAAGGGCGTGCTGCCGGGACCACAGTGGGGACAACTGCTGCTGTTGGTCCCAAAAACACTGCTGGATCTGGATGTCAGGTAGGTCTTTTGAAATGTATCCCCGGTTTTATCGATTACTTTCAAATTCAAAGCTTTCATAATGTGAAACATCTTTGTCTGACAAAATACAACTGCTCCATTTCTCTGGTGTAACATGTTTTCTTCTTTTGCTGTAGTGTAAAGGAGTCCAGTACAGCCTTGGTTGTAGCTCGGGTGCTGAACCTGTGGAGTAGCGCTGCTCTGGACTGCATTCTGGGAGAGACACAGTCTCACCCTCCACACCTCCACCAGTCCCTCATTGGAGGCTCTGAGCTGCAACAGCAGCTGATGGAGCATGTCTACTCTCACTGGGAGCATCCACTCGATGGTGTGCGCCACCAAACACGCTCACTCTTCCACAACCTCCTCCTCCTCCATCAGTGCACCAATCCTTTGACCTCTGACCCTACCAAGGACTCTTACATCACAGAGCTCACCCAAAACCTTCTGGGATTAGAGTGGCACATGAGGGGGAAGTATGGCTCGTTGGGCTGCCTGGTAGAGCTCTGTGGAGCACAATACTTGCTCAACATGCAGCCCCAACTGCCAGCATGTCTCCTGGGATTAATGGGTGATCAGACCCTGGCTCCTTATGCCAGTGACTTGTTGGAGAGGCTGTTTGTTAGTCACAGAACACAGCTGGCAGGTGAGGCCAGTGAAGCAGGAGACACAGGGGACTCGATGGAGCGTTGGCATGGGACATGGGTAACTCCGCTGTTACAGGTGCTGTGCCGTGCAAGACCAGACCGAACCACGTATATCCTGGACTACTTCCTGCCCAAGTTGCTCCGCTGCAGCCCCTCTAGCCTGACTCACATGGTGCACGCCTTGCAGGACACATCTCCCTGCAGTACAGGCAAGAAACAGATACACAAACAAGTCTTCTGCTTTCACAAAGCATTCTGTTGTGATAGCTACAGTGAAAATGTACATATCATGAGGAAAGGGGGCCTTCCGTAATGCAATCAGGACAGTTTGAAAGATGTAAAAGTTTTCTGTTAATGCAGCTCTTATTATCTGTCAGGTGCTTCCGGCAGCAGGGGTCCACTGGGAGCTCTGATGACGTGCCTGCGGGCAGCCAGGGCCCAGGGTGTTGTTCCATCATCTGAGGAGGGTCTGTGGGGAGGACTGGTGCCCCTTTCCCTCCTCCAGCAAGCACTCGTTCACAAACATGATCAAGTGAGTGTGTGTGTTTGTCCTTGAGGGTGTATTCATTATATTCAACATTGTCAACATTTTTAAAATGTTTTTGTACATTTTCAGTGACATACATCTTGAATATCCACTGTATTTATGTGTCATCATCTCACTATCCAGGTGAGGATGGATGCTTTGGGTTTGGTGTGTGAGAGCCACCGCAGCACTGAGGTTCTGACCTCACATGAAATGGACCTGATCCGCCACTTCTTGCTGCCCAATCTCAACAGTCAGTCCCCAGGCGTCAGACAGCAGACTGTCAGCCTGCTGAAGAAGGTCAGCTGTCCATGTCACGTCATGTTTAGTGCTTGACGGTATAATATTTTTTAAATGAAGCTCACTGCATTTGAAAAGTTGGGCGGGTCGTATTAGTTCATTTTGTTCGCCCATAGCGTTGGAAGCAGCGGCCTGTGTGTGTACTTGGGGATTTACTGAACTCTTTGATGTGCGTTTTAACAGCGACCCACAGTGTGTACTAGCAGCTCTTTGATTTGATGAAATGAAAACATCATAATTGTCATTACTGAAACTTCTGCCACACAGTTACTTTGTAGGGTGAAGGACAGCTCTCAGCTGCTGGTGAAGAGGTGTAGTCAGGAGAGACAGCAGGAGCAGAGAGACACAGACCAACACACAATATATCTATACAAGGTAAACCACACACACACATGAACGCACTACATGAATGCAGGGTTTCTGTAAAGGATTAGCATTGCTTACTTTTTCCCTTGGTGATTTATTTCTTTATGTGCCATTACTTGATTTAAATAAAGGCTTTTTTTATTGTGTGTTGTAGGAGTTCCTGCGTTGGCTGTGTGTGAGGCTGCTGGAGGTCCTGCTTCCTGGAGCCTCCTTCTCTACATGCCTCATGTCCCTCCACCTGCTGTGTCTACTGGGCCAGCTCTTCACCTTTAGCACTGGTACAGATCACCAACTCACGAGTTACAAATAACTTCTAAAGTTAACAAAACATCACAGCATTGATACATGAAATATCCTTCCACTGATGCCTGTCTGGTACTCTGGTTGTTTCAGCACATTCTCTACCTCTTCTCACTCAGTGTTACCACCTCTCCATTTTCTTCAGGGCCTGATGTATTTGCCCTTGGTGAGGCTGTGACCTTGGCACATGCTCAGAATGTCCTCTACTGCGTTGCCAACAACTTTCTGGAGGTCAAACAGCTGGCGTCCACGCTGCTACGGCAGCTACCTTCATCAGCTGTAGGGCTACAGGTCAATAATTCTAACACTAGCTAATCATTCAAATAAGCATACTGTATATAACATGTAATACTGTTTTAAAATTATATTGTGTATATTGTTTTTAAATTTACTTTAACTGATACATTTCTTTTTAAATGTCCCTAATATTTTAACATATTACTATGATGCACCTTTTGTTAGGATCCATGTGTCAGGCTGATATGCTCTGCAGTCTTGTTAAATGGTGCTTCTTTAGATACGACATTTGGCTGAAATTAGCAAGTGAGCTCAAAACTATGGGTCATAATATTTAGCTGTCTTGTCGCATTAGGAGAAAGAGAGGTTACAGTGTGTACTTGAAGCTGCTCTGGATCTCAGTACCAGCACCAAACCTTTTGACAGTGTAACAGCAGCCCACCTCCTCAACCTGCTGCTGCACCAGCCACACCTAAGCCAGGCTCTGCTGTACTGTGCCCAGCAGCAGGGTCTCGATTTCCAGCCTCCATCCCTACAGCCTCAGGCCTCTGAAAAGCTCATCTTGGAGCTCAACACTCTGGCTGGTAACATGAAATGTATAGGCTGAATAAATGTACATACACTCATATGAAAAACATGTGTATTCAATTGTCTTTCTGTCCCCAGTGGTTCAGTTCTTGCTGTGCTGTCTGCAGTCAGAGGTTTTGAGGGCAGAGTTGTCTCTCTTACAAGCAGCTGCTTCCTGTCCTCTTTATGGTAGAGCTCACTGCATCACAGCTGTGCTGCAGCATCTAAACACTGAGTGAGCACATGTACCACTGCAATACAATCACTTTTATACAACTTTTTTTTGCTATTGGTAACAACAGCAACAAACTCTTGAGTATAAGAGCACATTTTATTTTAAGAGCCTGCAGACTTGTGTGTTGGTGCTTGAATAAGTTCATATTTATATATGTGTGTTAAGGAATTTGAAAAGGACTGAGCAGTGGAGCCGTCTCGTGTCAGAGCTCATTGCTGTCTGCTACAAGATGTCTGATGTGGTTTCCCCTGTAGTTCAAAGCTCCTCCCCAGAAGGACTCATCCCCATGGATACTGACTCAGGTAACCTAATTTCTTAAAATTGTTGTCACCTCTTTACTCTGTTAATATATTTAAAATATAGTATGTGATCAACATGTAGGCAAATTCTTAACACTATAGGAAATTTCCTCTGTGGAATTTGTGAAAGCAAATCAGGTCCCAAAAAGACTTTATAATTAAATAATTCTGTGGGTTTAATCCAGTGCAGATAGATATTTTTTGAACACAAGTATATGTTTTGTGTGAAAATTATTGTTGAAGTCATTGAATTTCTTAGTGTGACTTTTGTTTTGTTTGTGTGTTTGGACAGAGACATCAGCAGGTCTGCAGAGGATCCTGCAGGAGATCCAGCCCAGGGACACAAATGACTTCTTCACCAGTGCCAGAGAGCTGGACGCACAGAATGGAGATGATCACACACAAAATAAGACACAAATACACAAATCATCGCTGAACGCTGGTGAGTTACAGATAATTACCATTATACTCATTGATTTGATATTGTACAGCAATGTATGTTGACCTTTACTCGGGTGCAGGTGTGAATTGTGATAAATGTTCTTAATGATGGGGTTACCTGTTTTTAGAGTAAATTAGTGAACCCAAATAGTTTGGTGGGTGTGAGCAGCATGCTGCTTGTGAGTGCAGTAACATTGGTGTCCTGGTAGGGGCAGTGTTTGGCCTTTTTTGTGACTATCTACTGTACATGATGCTTCTTCATCAGTGTCACTGTGATAAGAAGATAAATAAGGTGTGTGTGACTGTCTTCAGTTAGTGTAACTGTATGTGACTGTGATCCAACATAAACAAAAAAGCAGGCACATTATATGAATTTGGAAGGTTCCAATGTCTGCAAGGCTTTAACATTTCATCATAAAACAGTAAATTAAGAGTCTTTTTTTTATTAGTGTCACTGTGGTTCTATGTTTTGGCTCCAGGTGGTAGTGAGGGCTACAGGGTGACTGCCCAGATGGTGCTGGTATGTTGCTGGCGGAGCATGAAGGAAGTGGCCATGCTGCTTGGCCAGCTGTGTCAGACCCTGCCTCTGCACTACACCAATGATGAGGCGCACACACACCCAGGGCTCATCACAGAGGAGCAGGTGAGATCATGAAGAGTAGAACACAACTAATCTTAGCAAACACTGACAAAAAATGGTTTGATTAATAACAAGTCCATTGTAACAGGAAAAAAAGGTTGGAATAGTTTTGGATCATGTTAGCTCTGTGGCCTCAATGACACTTGTCCATTTCCAATGTATGGATATAACTTATTTAAACTTATTTAATATAGGGCAAAAAAGTAATTGATTTTCAGGCCTGTCTTAAATATTCATCAATCATTTTTATCAGCGGTTTACGTGGTGATAGATACCAATCATAGCTTTAGTCTACATTACTGAACTGTGTCACGGACATGCTTGTATCCACTGGGTCATTGATCATTAATTGACCCATATTAAATAAAGTTTCAACAAAAAATGTTGCCATCAGCCAGTCACCGCTGGCTGTAGACTCAGTTTTAGTGCCACAGTGATCTCTGGTATCATGTTACCTTACATAAAACTGATCCCAGTGTGGTATCCAGATGTCAGATGTGAGAAAAGTGGCACGGGTAGTGGAAACGGATGTTGGAAAAAAGTCAGAGAAAAAGTCAAACTCTTGCATTCCTTCTTGTCAATATTAATTATATAGAAATTCTGTGGTAAACCATTAGTAACAGGCTACAAAAATATAAAATAGCTCAAGCTCTGCTCCATTTGCTGGATTTTTTTGTATGTCGTGTGTCTATGTACATCTGACAGCAAGCTCCTCAACATCTGCTGCTACTATTCATCTCTGTCTTGTTGCTATTCTTACTGCTTTGAAGTTTTGTTTGGGAATTGGAAGGTTATCAAGGTTAACCAAGCAACAACAGCAGAGATAGTGGTACTGTGTGGTACAGTTGTACTGTGCTGCAGAGAACATAAGCAGGCCCCCATCTCAGTCTCATCAGGAACTAGCGATCTCAGTCGACGAACAGATAAAAATACATGCAGCTGTTTGCATCTGCATCCTCACCCACACACAGACATGTGCTACAAACCAAGTATTCCATATAAAATACAGTGTGTGTCTGTGTGTGTATGTACTGTAGTGGGATGTAGGGGATAATGTGAACTTATGTGTCTGTATGCGTTTGTGACACCACGCTGGGAGGCTCTTCAATTAGCATCCGCCCTCGTTAGCACTGCGCTTTCATTTGAGGCTCGACCCTGCTGGTTTAATGGCTGCACCGCCCCTCCCTTTCCACTGCATTCTTTCCAAATCACTTCCACCACGAGCAGGAAAACACAGAGTGCTACAAACAACACACACATAGACTGATGCACGTACAAACGTACGCAGGAATAGTTGTCTGAGTGGTTCAGCATGTGAATGTTCATAATAACAAGGGTACCAGACATAGGCTATATTTGTCTGTGTAGGGGGTAAAGGGTGTGTGTGTGCATGTGTGTGTTTGTTTGTCTGTATTTGTCATGCATTTGTTAAATGCCTGTACCACTAATACTTAATTTTATTTTCTTTGAATACCTGGAACTGAAGTATTTTTCAGAAAGTTTGAGGCCTGACATGACTGTATAGAAATCGGAAATGCATGTTTCAGTTTTAGGTTCCAGGCTTTTAGTACTCCCTAAAACAGACATAACATATGGAATGTAAGAGTCTTTACTGGTCACTACTAAAAATGACTTGATCTTGGTGTTAGCACCACTGTGTCCTGACGAGATAATTGATGGTGATATCATGCATACCATGTTGTCTGCTGTAACTATGGCGACGGGCCTCATTAAATAATCAGTGATTTAAGAAACTCATGCTCTAGACCATGCGGACAGGAGGAAAATCTGAACTTCTGTCCTCTGTCTTTACCACATCGCATTTCTTTCTCATTTGCTTGTCATCGGTTCCACACTCTGTGAGTATGTGTTTGTATATGAGAGAGTGAGAATAGTGTTTGTGCTTACATTAACAGTCAGTGGGGTGATTCCAGTTGTATTTGGAAAGTTACGTCTGTCTAAGTCTGTGTGGACAAAGTCATTCTGCCCTACCACAGTGATGACAATCATGGACAAGTGTGTGTGTGTGTGTGTGTGTGTGTGTGTGCGCGTGCGTGCGCAAAACACATCTCCCTCCAAGCTGTGTGTAAACTCAGCACCTTCTGCGGTCCACAACCAGCATCCTGTGTTATATCCATGTTGTCCTGGAAACGTTGCTGATGTTTCTGCCACTGGTTTGCACCATGGCAACAGCACGTTGTAGGTGGACATTAAAGCTTTGCTTTCTTCCTTTTCTTCCTTTATATTTTGTTAGTTGTTATCTCTAAATGTTTTCCAAACTCTGCTGTTGTGTTTAGTTTGAAATTAAAAAGAAAGAACTATGACATTAACTGATTACAGGGGGTCCTCGAGTTACGACGGAGATCCGTTCCTGAGAATGTGTCGTAACCGAATTTCGACGTAAGTCCGAACATACATTCATATATACGGTAGATACTAAGTTGTGCCACTAAATGTCGCTATAAGACCACGCTAAAATAAGAGTTTACTAGGGTGAATTGCTTTTTGTCCCTCTTGACACACCGTAGGGGTTGATATCGTGAGTGTAATGAGCATTTCCTTTAGATTTCTGATATCAACCTTGTAGACCCTGTGTTGTGAATAAACCTACGGTATTGCCACGATCCCGAACCCATCTGTGTGCATCTCCTTACCGGCTACCGCTGCATTTCACATAAGTAAACACAACGCAGAGTAGCCTAGCTGTGGAGGTGTTGGAAAGCCGGTACCAACTAGTTCTGTACGTATTTTACGGGGCAAACCGCTTAAGCCGAAACAAGGAAGTTCATGGGAGATGTGTCGTAACCACGAAAACGTCATATCTCGAGACCGTCGTAACTCGAGGACCCCCTGTATATTGAATTTGATCAATAAGGAAAAAAATAGTATTAACATCCTGACAGGAACGCTTGTGTGTGACAGACCACCAAAGTAGCTGATCAGTTGGAGATTGACAGCCCTGATGTCTTTTTGTCAGGGACATCGTAGAGTCACAGTGTTTCATACGTAAATCGTTTGACATAGCTTACAATAGATTAAGCTATTGTTTGTGGTGTACTGAATTTGGATATGGCTGATGACTCCTCAGGCTTTGAAAAACTAAAGTACTTTTTAGGTACCGTATTTTTCGCACTATAAGGCACACTTAAAATCCTAACATTTTCCCAAAAATCGGCAGTGCGCCTTCCGGTGATAATCCGGCTCACCTTATGGTCCGCAAAATACGGTAACAGATGTTTATGTACATGAGTTATAGACACAAAAGTGGCTCATACTCTTACTGTCACAGCTACCACTTTTTAAATCAGTGTCACTGATATATTGCTGCTGTTGAGAAAATCAAAAGTCAGCCAAAATGAGATTTATGGACTGGATTATAAGAATGTTGCTCATGCATTTTTACCTGATACAAAAATTACTGCACTAGAGCTGGAAAAACGCATTTTTTATGGGGCAAAAGAAGAAACTTTATGTTTATGGTTTTTTTGTTGCCTGTAACATTGTAAAACTCTTGTACATTGGAGCGACAACAACAACAAACATTATCAGAGTGCTTTCTAACCCAGTCCCGTCAGGGGAGAAGTTGCTTATTTGGGTCACTGTCACAGCCCACAGCCATACATGTAATTAGACTTGGGAAACTTCTCTCTCCGCACATGGAAGTTTTTCTGGGAAACGGGCACGTTTGCAAACAGGAAGTTGACGTCTAAATAAAGTGCCCCCCGTCACCCTCCGCTGCCCTTCGCAGGAAGCTTGCTCGGCCCTTTTAAACAGTTACACAGACGGGAACCTTTGGGATGGAAGCTTTAAATAGGCGAAGCCACGGCCCGGCTCGGCCCAGCTCAGCACCGCAGTGGTCTGGGCTCCGGCAGCCACGGGCCATCTAACAGTGACTGACGCTGCCATTTTTACCCTGGTGAGGTCAGGTCTGTCCTGGGAGTCCACTCTGGCCACCAATGTGATAAGTCATTGGGCTTGGTACTGCTGTGGTTTACTCAGTCCATACTTGGTGTTTAAGTTAGTCCCCTTTGGGTCCGCAGGGTCAGTCAAGTTTACTGACCAGTCATTTGGCCAAAAATGGGCTGCCTAAGCCCTGTATTCATTCTACTTGTAATTTGTCCATTATATGCATATATCCCATATATACATGTATGTATTTCATGCATTTATTTTTTTCTATTTCAGTGCATTCTCTTGCTGTGTTCCTCCTGTAATCCCATCTTCATGCACCATTGTTGCTCCATTCAGTGACTGGTGACTGCTGAAGCTTGTAGTCACTGTTGTACTCTTTCATCTGTGGGTCTGTGTCTGTGTTAGTTTAGATGTTGTGTCTAACCCCACATGCCCTAAGGGGCCTTTGGGATTATTTTTTTCCCTTTTCACACAGTGTTTTTTTTTTTTTTTTTGCATCCAGTGCCTTGCCACCCCTCCCTGTGCCCTCCATGCCACCCCTGAATAAGTCGGGGCCTGGCTGCCTCTGTGGTGGCGGTGATACCACAGCCTTAATGACAGGGCACTGCAGCTCTGCGTCTGCCTCGCCCTGCCGCCTCACCTGCAACACACTCACCAGTTTACACACTGCCACAGAAATGGCACTCAGTTGTGTGTGTGTGTGTGTGTGTGTGTGTGCATGCTCATGTTTATGTGTGTATGTGTATAGTTAGGATAATGTTGCTAACACTGTTACTAACTGGATGGTTTTACTGACAGTGGCGATTATGTGGATGTCTCAGCATCCTTATTTGAACACACTTGTCACGCTACTGACATGCCGCTCTCACGCTTGACATACTCGCTGCTCACTGGCTGAAAAAGTGTTGTCTCTAAAACAAGAGCATAGCCTGTATTGCCGCTCCTCTGTACTTGCCAAATGGAGGAAAGGCTAAAGTAGGACTAGGTAATGCAAGGTAATTCTTTTAGTTGGAACTTTTCTGTCTAAAAATGGTTCATCAATTCACAGGTGTGGGATTGTGTGGTTGGGGCATTTATTTTCATATTTGTCAATATATTGCTCATATTGTATAAAAAGTTAAATGCAAGTATATTTAATTTAATTAATCATCAGAAAATGGTACAGTGGGCAGCACAGTGGCACAGTGGTTAGCGCTCGTGCCTCACAGCTAGAAGGTCCCCGGTTCAAATCTCGGTTCGGGGGATCTTTCTGTGTGGAGTTTGCATGTTCTCTCCATGTTTGCGTGGGTTCTCTCCAGGTACTCCGGATTCCTTGCACCGACGGAAAACATGCATCAAGGGGTGTAGGTTGATTGGCCAATCTAAATTGTCCACAGGTGTGAATGTGAGTGTGAATGGTTGTCTGTCTATATATATTCTAAATGTTGGCCCTGCGATAGGCTGGCGACCTGTCCACGATCTACACTTCCTCTCGCCCGCTGTCAGCTGGGATCGTCTCAAGCTCCCCCCGCGACCCTGAAAAGGATTAGCGGTAGAAAATGAATGAATGAATGAATGAAAATGGTACAGAAGCATGAAATGCTCATCTAATCTGCCTACCCCTCCACCTCATCTCCTTCTCAGCTCCTAATCTTTGGCCAAAGAATTAGGCTTACTGAATTTACAGTAATAAAACGACACTGGTAATAATAATACTAATGATGGCAAATGTGATACACAAATGTAAAATTTAAGTTAATGTTGTTCCATACGTTTTTTTCTTCCTCTAGACATCTATCATTGGAGAAAATAGGTGACACAGTTGCCTCATTATACGCCGAGTCTACCTTTTGCATATGACTGTGCCCTTGTCACGGTCCAGTTGTTGATTTCCTATCTGTCTCTGTCTGTTGCAGGTGGAGGGGGTAGGCCTGTATTTCCGTCAGCAACTTCTGCAGTCCCGTCATCGTGGCGCCTTTGAACTGGCCTATGTGGGCTTTGTACGCCTCACAGACATGTTGTGCAGGTGTGTGCGTGTGCTTGTGCATGTTTGTGTATGTGTGCATATGCTCACATTCAGGGTAAAGAGCCTGACTAGTAATAATGCAGAATAGAGGTGTGCATCAGTTTTCATCATGATAACGCCAGTGTGCCTTGTAATTAGGAAAAAGAGGGTTCTCTCAGTATCATAACTCTTGCATCAAAATAATTCATCACCTGGTGCCATCTGGATGATGAACATAGATACAGGGATGTGAGCTAGTCTGGAGTTTGTAAAAAGTTAGCCTAGCTCAGCAGAAAGACTGGAGGCAGAGTAAAAAGCCTGCCCATGTTTAACGTCAGTAAACACACCTGCCAACAGCTCTAAACCTGACTGATCACCATCTAATATTAGCTTTATGTACTATGAACGTGCCTTGGTGGTGACAATGGCAACCTCACTGTGGTGTGTACTGTCATGGTTCAGTGGCAGTGAACAGGAGGCTGTGCAGTGTCAATGTACGCAATGGGTCTTTATTCCATAACAGCTTTGCCACATCAAACCACAAATTGTATTTTGTAAATTTCTTCTTGTCTATGAAACAGATAATTAAGATGTGTCAAGGAGGGAGCTTTTTGAAAAAAATCTTTTATTTTTTTATCTTTTGAAAAAAAAAAACAAGCCAGTCTAAACCAATGTGGTTATAAGAGTTTAATGAGAATATTTAAGCTTGTTAGCTTGGCACAAGGGTTGGAAACAGTTAAACTGTACCGACCAGTAATTCCTGGTCAAGCATACATCTAAAGCTTTGGTGAAAAAAGCAAATCAGCTGATTTTCTTAATGCTGAAGTCATCCTTTTCAGATTTCTATGTCATTATAGGTTTAACATGTTTTAATTCTAAAAGTGGAGAAAAACGATCACTTCCTTTATTCTGAACAACTTGAATGATTTTCTCACTTTGTTGTACCTCTGCTTTCCTAAGTGAGGCATTGGAGGATGTCTTAAACCCTGCGGCAGGTGATGAACCTCAGAACCGTTGCAGCAGTATTGACTTTGAACCACCCAGTTCAGAGCAGTTGAAACAAAGCTCTCTTGTTTAGTTCTTGTTGAGAAACCAGTCTCTCAGTTTGTTGTGTAATGAGGGTGACATTCTAGTGGTTTTGTGTAGGCGTAGTGGGAGTGTGTGTGTGTGTTGGTGTGTGTTTTCTGCTCCAGGCATGTGTTGATGTGCGTGTGTGTTTTCATCAGGGGTAGAGCAGTATGTGGATGGTATGCAGGCCGTGTGCTGGGTTATGGGGTGTTGATTGCGGGGTGTTTAACCACAGCCTTTTGATGCTCTTGGGATCTGGCTCTGGTGTGTTTGTCCATGTTTGCTCTCTCTTACTCTGTCTCTTTCTTCTTTGTCATTTTCCTCATACTCTTTATATTTTTCTTCAGTCTCCTTCTCTGTGACTGGTTAGATTTTCATTAATATCGGTTTACTTGTGTAGAGCAGTGGTTCACAAACGTTGAACAGATGGACCCCTACGGCCATACCAGAGGAGCCAAAGTAACCCCCTCATCCACACCACATGACATGCTGTAAATTCATTGACTGAAACCATGTGGTTGTTTGTGTGCATGTATGTACCGTATATATAGTGTGTGTGTGTGTGTGTGTGAGAGAGAATAGTGTCCTAATTGTGTGATGGCATTTTGCGATGGTGCATTGGTACATCAGAGTGTATGTAGCAGTGCTGCTGCTTTGCTCTGTTCTCAGTATTGACTTGTTTGAATTCATCCTGTCTGCCTCTTCCACAGGGCAGAGCGGTTTCTCGTGGGTGTGTGTTTGCTAGAATTGCTTCACAACATATTCTTAATGTTTGTTTTAAAATGCCTGGAGCAACAGGTGCCCCAGTGATCAGTAGATGTGTCAGTCCCAACTTTTTTTTATAACATTAATCCCTCCTGTAACTGTGAAATAACATTCAAATGTTTTGCAAGAACCGCCGTGTGGTACGTTTCTGTTTTTTTATGTTACATGATCGGAATCACACTGGATCAAGTTATTGATGATGGTTTTCCATTTTCCTGGAAGACAACAGACACTATCTCTGGATTATCTGAAATCAATCTGAGTATCTAAATCAGCCACACACTATGTTGCGGTTCATAATTAATTTGACACTTTTTCAACTGTCATTTTATGTGACACGTTTTTATTTTTATTTATTCTGGAAACCTACTTTAAAATCCATCTGGTTGTCAAAATAGATTTAATCAAATATAAAAAATTATTTGCAGCGACATGTTATTGGTTTGGTGTGGTTTTGTGTTGGGAGAAACACATTGGATGTATAATAAAGGATTGGAGTCATGCAGTCAGACTTTCCATCTTGCACACAGATACAGCTAATGAGGATTATGAACAGATGAAAACTGTGGTGTGATCGAGAACATTTAAAATAATAAGACTAAACTTTATTTATTTATTTTGGACTGTTTAAAACACAGTTTTGGTGCTTTATGGGACGCAGATGACAAATAGAAAGCAAACAAAAAGAAATCAAAGCAATATTGGAATCCACTGACATTGTGGCAGAAATCTCAGTAATATGCTTGCAAAGAGAGGAGCGTGAATGAGAAATGAGAGAAGTGAATGAAAAATAAGGCCATGTTAAAATAGAACACAATATTGATGACCTGCACTAATTTCATAGTGATTCTGTCAATGACCATTAGACTTGAACGCCTTTTCATGTGATATTATGATCCCGCAATCAGATAATTTTTTTTTTTTGTTTTATGTGTGTGATTGTGTATAAGGAGTGGGAGTCGGTTCCTGCAGCAGCTTCCAGCCCGCTGGCTGTCTGAGGTCCTGGAAGAGGTCAAATCCAGTGATCCGTCATCCAAGCTGTGCGCCACACGACGCAGCGCAGGAATACCCTTCTACATCCAGGTGTGTATTGGCTTGGTTTTCCAGGCTTATCGAGAGGGTGCTTGTTAAGTTTCAGCCTTAATGCTTGATTTGCACTGTTGATACTGAGTTTGGGAAGAGATTATTGCAGACCTTTGTCAGTAAACAGCACATTGTTCTTATGTAATCACTGCTGTTTGTGTTGCATTAGTTTACCCAGTGATCTGCTTCGCCCTTATCAATAAAGTGCTTGCATTAAGTTCCAAAGTTGATCACAGTTACTGTTGAAGCTACAATGAAAATATGGTAAAGGTTATATTTATATTAGTGAATGCATGCATGCATGTTTGCGCATGTTTGTGTTCCTGTTTTCTTCTTAAAGAAGCACCCTCAGCATTTTTTTGCATGCCACATGCACACTCGTGCTGAAGGAGTTTCTTAATCTGTTTTACATGTTCTCTCAGTGATAGTAAACGTGCACTATACACACACATACATGTACACACTGTCCTCTCAGTGACCCCCTGGAGAAGACACCAGTCCCACACACCTTTAACAATGTGTTGTACTCTCTGACTAAAGCTACCTTAACACTCGATTCAGCCTGTTACTTAGTCGCAGCTCTCCTCCCCACTTCCTCTGATTACTGATATTAAAACGAGACACGACAGGGTTCACGTTTTATCACGGCAGTAATTTTGGAGCGGGTTGGCTCTTTGTTGTGGTTGTGGGTAAGAGGTGCATGGCTGCACTACAGATGTGAATGATACTCTTTCTGTTTTCATATGTGTAAAAAGATTGGACTATTTAATAAAACTGATTCTGTCTGATTTTATTCTTTATTTTGGTTTTTAACTGAAACGCCAATTTAACAGCAGTGATTCACTTATCTCTGATTAGTTATGGAATTCTAATGGGACTTATACACATGTTAAATGTTGTGTGGATCCCTTTTCTCTGGCTAAGTAGACGGTTCATCTTTTTTAAAAGTTCTTCATAAAGTGAAGCGAGAGAACAGAGGAGGAGTAGTATCATGTTAGAACAGAGCATGATGATGGATGAGTAAAGATGAGAAAGAAGAAGGATGGCGAGACAGAGAGAATAAAGTAGAAAGAGAAAGAGGCCAACGAAGCAGAGGGACATTTGGGGTGAGGCAGAAGTCCATACCTTGGCAGAAATTCGAGCTGCATTCCTGCACACAGAAAGACAGACTCAGATCAGGAAAGCTGGCTTTTACGTTTGCTTCTTGCTGGTCTGTATCAGCTCCTGGACAGACTTTGCAGGAACCGGACCAGCCCTCCTCTTCCTCTTTCTTTCCTTCATCCCAACCTCTCCAAAAGTTTAGAGGAGCCAGACAGTGCAGCCCCCCCCACCCCCTTTTTTCCCTACCTCTATCCTCCATCTCTTCATGCCCCTCAGGGCCTAAACTCTTAACTATAACTCTGGCCCGACACACAGCTGGCTCCCATCAGCTCCCACACTAACATAACTCCTCTCACACACAGCAGCCAAGTGCTGTGACCTCCTCACTCCTACATTCCCACATCCCAGTCCTGGCGCATACAAATGATGTCATTCCATGAGCCATCAGTGTAGAAGAACTTATGTAATGACTGGGTTCATGTTAAAGGATATACATTTATATACCCTTATAAGATAAATTGCACTTTGAGTACTTAATTAAATACACTGAATACCAGTTTAAACAGTATTGATGTACAACAGTTAGGCAGTGCTTGTACTTCACTAAAATATATTTTATTTTATTTTGTCCACTGCGGCAGGCCCTGCTCTCCTCTGAACCCAAGTCGTCCAGTTGCAGTCTTCTGAAGATGACAATGAGAGAACTGATCAGCCTGGCCAAACCATCAGCTGACAGGAACACTGACAGCTTGACCGTCCCTCAGGTATGGTCATCAGGTGCTTCCAGTGCAAGAGTCCTACACGTAGTCCGATCTCACCTGGCATAGACATTCCAAATAGCAGCACTCTGCTGTTTGTCCTAATATTTTACCAAAATTGCACTTGTGTGTAAAGAGGAAACATAAAAAAGTCAAAAAATTCAAATGAAACAGTTTTTAAAAACTAGTACCTCTTGTTTTTTTTGATCCTTAAAATGGTGTTGGATAGCAACGAGGAGGCAGTCAGGTGCTATAACTTGGCTGATGCGGGTTGACTTTGTCTCCTACGTTTATCTTCTGAAGGTCAAAAAAACCTTCAGGCTTATCTAATGATCAAAGACAGTTTTGCAGTGGATTGTTTATGGTGATGTATAAACATATGATATTTTCATGGTCATGTTAAAGTTGTCTGTTTCTTTTTCTGTGCGACCACTTTATTGTGATTTCAAATGTGATGTGTTATTGATGTAACTCTGCTGAGTGGTTAAATGTTATCCGTTCGCCCCGCCACAGGTCCATGCTCTGAACATTCTCAGGGCTCTGTACAGGGACACTCGTCTGGGCGAAAACATCATCCCCTTCGTCTCGGATGGATTGCAGGCCGCTGTGCTGGGCTTCACCTCTCCTGTCTGGGCAGTGAGTTTCAACAGCTCTCTAACAGCTTCTTTTCTACACGCCATGATTCACCTTTCCGTATAAAGTCACACAGTTTAATTCATTAGTATCACAAATTGTATCCTGCAAAGTGACCTTAAGGTTAAACCACACACCTCTCTGATTATGACCTACATGAAGCTGATGTAGTGCACCATTCATTGCATAAATGAATGGTGGTGATGACAAAAATAAATGCTCTATAACATCTTTACCTGTGATCCTGTTGTTTGCTCTGGGCGGTTATGCAAAATGGACTTAGATATACTTTCTCTCTCTGTCTTCCTTCCCTTTCATTTATTGATTTTTTTCTTTTGTCACAGGTGAGGAACTCATCCACTCTTCTCTTCAGCACTCTGATAACAAGAATCTTTGGAGTGAAGAAAGGGAAGGATGAGCACTCAAAAAAGAACAGGTCTGCTTTTAATACTTCTCGTCCAGTTCATGTGTCCTGTCATGTGCATCAGCACAGAATGAAATTCTGAATGAGGGAAGTTCAAATCGGTGAATAACAGTCGTGTATGTGTTTTTTATTTCCAAATTAGAATTACTTAAAAAACACACATATAAAACAAGGCTCTGATCAAGACAGTTTGTGATTGAATGCAAAAAAATCTATGTTTTAGTAGTATATCAAACAGTCAGCAAATTTACAAGACAGCAAACATTTACATATCAACAGTCAAAGTTAGAGTAGAGTAAAAATTAGGTAATTCCTCACGGCTGTGTGAGCAGTTGTTATTTTACATCACAGGGGGGCGCTGTTGTAACAGCACCATGGCTAAAAAGTTTTACTCCTCCTAAACCCACTGTGCTTTTTGCTTGTGGAGATGCAGGTCTCCTCTGCTGCTGCACCAGCGACAGCAAAATGACATTGGTGGCAAATAGAAAAGGCACTTTTACATTTTCAAATAAAATGGAAAGATGCAATATCATTTTTTTTACTCTTCTATGAAATACCAATCTGGGAATATTGAAGCTCTGACACCCTGATGCCTGTGGGTGGTAATTGAAAAAGTACAGTACATCAGTTGCAAATGTTTCCCACTAAACAAAAAATTACAAACTCTGAAAAGCAACAAGTCTGGTGTTTTACAGGGACAGGAAATGTTCAGTGATGATACATCCATGAACAGTATTGTCTGGAAAATAAAAGGATGCAGAACCACAATTCAGACAGTACTTACACTGTAGCAGGTAATAAAATCTATTTAACCCTAGGTGACAATAACCACAGTGATATTAATGAAAAATCAAATAATTATCTTAGATATTAAACTTTTAAACAGTCGTTTACATAATTAGATGACAATGTTTTGTCAGTATCGTCAAACTAACTATCCTGAAACAAACATCACTGATGACTGACTCCAACTGTCAGCCCAAAGTCATGTCTGTTATGCCAGTGATAATAATGCTATGTCAACTGTCACTTTGTGGTAGACTAAAATGTATCAACAGTGTTAACTGTGCAGATGGTGAATCTTTTAATTTAAGTGTCTTCAGTTTAGCTGGAAGGTTATTAGTTGTTAATCCTGCTTTGCTGCTCTGGAGGTTTTGAACAATAGATTATTTTATGAGTTATTAAACCAATTCGTAAGTTCTGAGAGGCTCCCACTGTCCTGTCAAACAAACATCCAAAGGTTTGGAAAGAAAAACTTGACAATGGACTGGAAGCAGACCTTGGTCAAGTGTTTTTTCCACATATTTTAAGACTTATCCATCTTAAAGGCAGGTGAGGTGGACTTAAGCTCTTGGGATGCTGTAAATTCCACATGAGTATAAAATCATGCAGGCTTATTTAATGCTGCAGGAACCTTTTTCCAGTATTTGTTTTATTTCTCTATTTGCACAAAAATCCGGGTGTGTAAGGACACTGAAAGCAATTTTCACTTCTTGCAACACACATGTATTTGTAAAGATTAAATGTAAATTTTATTGCTACGGCACCAATGCACGACGTACACTATCACAAGGTAACGTTTATCATAAGTTCAAGACCATGTTACAGAAAACCCACAATGCTTTCTCAGTACATCATAGGAGCTTTAAACTAGTTTTATCACAGAGAAGTTTTTAAGCTTAACCTTAAATGTAGTGTCTTGTTACACAGTAGAGGAATGTGGTAGCTGTTAACTGGAAGAAGCCACACAGAACAAATAAAACTCAATCATTATAATTAATTTTAAATATATATATGTATTCATTAGACTTTTGCTTTTGACTTGAGGCATTTACAGCTTTCTACAACGTCTTGATCCAAATACCTGATAAACTGTAACATAAGCATGATTATAAGCGAGAGGGAGAAGATACAGTTTTATGCCTGCTGTTAAACATCAGCATGTTTGCATTGTCACTGTGGGCAGGTCTATACTGAGCTCAGATGGGATTTGCTTCACCAAAGATAATCCAAGGTAGAGTTTCACAGGGTTCTGGGCCTCGGTCCAGGAAGCTCTGTCTGGTTCCTTTTACTGTAATTCTATTGGCTACATTCTCTGAAGGCGTCTGAAAACTTGAAACCAAGCCAAGGCTGCTCCTGTTTATCTAGTCTGTTTTTACTTGTGTTTTCAGTCTGCTCTCCCTCCCTTTGTGCAGCTCACCCTTCTCCCCCTCCCCATGTCCTTTTTTTCCTATTACTGCATGGGGTTATTTTTATATGCATGTGGGGGAGTTTGTGATGAATGATGAATAGAGGGATGACTAAGAGAATTAGTATTTAAGTTTAACATTGGCCGTACATGTATGTTTTTAGTTTACTTCATGTTTCTGTATTGTTGAATTGTAATTGTATGAATTGATGTAGATCTGTGCATGTTGTGAGAAAGCTGCAACTCATTTAAAGTTGTGTTTGGGAGTTTTTCCACAGTGTGTTGTTTGCCTGGTCTCTGTTATTAGCATGGGTTTACAGCAGATAAACTTTCTGGCAGCAGAAAATGCATTGTTACAGTTTGTGCATGCTATATATTTGTCAGTTTGTCAGTGCATTTTAACTGGAGCTCACATACAGCGTTAAGTGCATATGTGTGTTTGGAAAGACTGAGCGTGATGTGAGAATGTCAGTGCTTTAAACAGTCACTTGAATCGTTACATATTGTTTTCTTGAAGAGCCATGAGCTTGGCGGCCCACTTTGTTCTGTATATTCATAAGTTGATGCTGAAGCAACATCACTGATGAGATGAATGCAACTATAAACAAAGCTGACAGAGTGAAAAGTGCTTTCTGCATTCCAGAAATGCCTCCTTCTCTATCTTGGGTCTGAGTCAACGTTTCACTTCACACTACATGTACATATATACAAAAACGCAAAAATGTCCAAATCCAGTGTTAGTAAGGTGCTTTTGAGCTTTGTAGTAAATGTTTGTCTTTCGAGAGTAAAGGGCCTTGCTCACAGATGTGGCACATAAAGTATTAAAATCCTGCTTAAACGAAAATTCCTTGAGTATTTTCAGCAAAACCTAAAAGAGTAATATTTATGTACAAGTATGTAATTGTAGACTTGACTATTGCTTTAGTGGTTGACAACTAGTCTAACCAAAGAAAACGTATTTCCACTAAATCTTTTTCTCTTTGTTTCCATTCAATTATAACCTGGGGCGGGAAGTTGCATAAGTGATAGATTGCTGAGATGATATGTTAGTCAATAAAGACTAAATTAAATGAAAAATAGAGGTAAAAGGCTGTTTTTTTTCAGATTATTAAACAATTTCTACCTAATTAATATACCAAAGCTGATACCTTTTACTTTTCAAAGACCAAGTGAAAGTTGATTGAGTGCTTTATCAAATGCAGAGTAAGCCTAACTTTTTAAGTTAATATGCCATTTTGATTTTTGTGCAACGATGTGCAAACTGGTCGTTTGCAAAGTTTGTAGTGAATGTTCAGGAAGTGAAAATGTCAGGCCCTAACTTATTCCACTTGCCACTGGAGTCACATATAATTACTCAAACATTTTGTACCATCTGCCTTGATTTTAGTCTAAATGAGTGTGTACACAGCACTGCACCCACAAATATGACTAGACGAGGTTCTCACTCACACTTTTCTCCTCTCCTCCTCTGTGACCCTTACCCCTTTTACCCCTCTAATCTCCTCCGCCACGACCTCTGACCTTTGCCCTCCAGGCAGCTTGTCAGACTGAGAGACTCTCATTAGAGAAAGCAGAGGAGGGTGGTTAGCACAAACTCTTGTATAATAATGAGTCGTGATAACACACGTACACTGTGACAATAAAGTTTATTTGCAGTTGTTACCATATGCATGAGTATGGGCACTTAACTCCCACATTTCATCTGTGTGCACAAGAGAAATTCACAGGAAGCGAGGAGTGTGTCACATCCATGTTGAATGGGGTTTTGAAACCCACACGTATGAATCACTTGTCGACCATGACAGCCCCTGCTAACTTGAACCAGATCCAAAAGAGTTTGTGTGTGCGTGTGCTTGTGTTTGTCTGTGTGTGTTTTTGTGTGTCAGTCCAGAATTAGTGGCAGTCGAGACTGAAGTCATATGGCATCTCTGCAGTCTTATGATCATGTGCTTGGCAGACCGGACCTCTTCCCTTTGGGAGCAACTTGATTTAGGCAGGCAGGGTTAAATAAAAACTTTATTGGCCCTGAGGCTGAATGGCGGTTGCATCAGCGAGACCGCCAGTGCTAAATATAAAATTTGTCATTTTACTGATAGCTGTGTGTACGTGTGTGTGTGTCTCTCAGTGAATACATGAACACAAACACACATGACCATGTACAAATGTCACATACACATGTGACAGGTTGATTTGTAGCCGTTGGCATTATATTGCGTCCTTATAGGAACCTTGGCATGTCTGAATTAAACGTCTCCACCATGTTTATCTCTGTGGCATTTCCAAATGACTTGTTGTCTCAAGAAAAAAAATACTCCTGTGGCGTCTTTTACTAGTGTGCTCAGAAGAGCTTTTTTGCTGATAGTGTTTTTGATAAAAGCATTTAAAAAACTGCATGAACGCAAATGCCAGAGCTTGAACAGTTCTGGTTGTTTCTGATAGATTCCTTGTATAGTGTGTTTTCTTTTTGCAGAGCTTCGAATCAGGCAGGGCTCAACAACAGTTAGAGTTCAACAACATACTGAAATTGTTTGTAACTATGTCAGATTGTGTTGACCATTGCTGGGTTTGTTGCTTACCTTGTCGGCCTTCTGTCAGATTATTCGAAACTTAAACATGTTCTGTTGAACATTTAGTGTTATGAAATGCAGATTACAAATGTTGATGCTGTTTTAAATGACCTCAGAATAACAACTTTGTGTACTTCTTATTGTGTTTTTTGTCATCTGACATACAATCATATGCTGGTATACATGTCTGTAGGAAATACCATCTGATACATCAGTGAGATTAGAGTGTTGGGGAATGCCGCACAGTTCATGTGAGCAATTCCATAATGGTTTTTATTCACATCCAGTCATAATGAAAATCTGCCTTTTGTATATCCACTTACTTTTTTGCAAGTAGAACACTTAATGCAAGCATATAGATTCCTTTAATTCCTTATTATTATCATTATTTTTTATAAAGTCAGTGTTTTGAACAACAATCCTACGCAACATGTGTGAGGATTCAGTTCTTAGGGCATATGTCCGAAGCCCCTTGTGACAGTCTGTTATACAAATTGTGTTTTTTGCTTTCTGCTTCTCCCTGCAGGATGACAGGCCGAGAGTTTTTCACTCGTTTTCCATCCCTCTATCCGTTCCTTCTGAACCAGCTGGAGGAGGCTGCAGCCACAGTGGAAAGGTGAGGCGGTTTTCCTTAATCTGCACACATGCACACTCCGCATTCAGCCCTTGCCATGGCTTTTCACACTTCCTTGATCCCATTATAGGTTTAATTTTGCTGGCATTTAAGCCATTTCAGGCAGCTTTTTTTGTTTTGTTAAGATGGTCACGCAGTGGTGCGTTTGTGCTCCTGGCAGCAGCAAGTTGGCTCAACTTATAACTTGATTTACTTACTAGGAAACATAAACTGTGAATTCAGCTCTTACCTACAATCAAGGAGCATTGCCCTGGACTGAGGTTCTGTTTATGCCTCTTTTGCCCAAGTTTCATTTGCACAATTGACTATTGACTCACAGCACAAGACTTTACAACTGAGTAAAATTTTTTTCCAGGAAGGAGTTGAATCCACCGAGGTTCATTGGCCTTATCTTTTTCAGCTCGGCACAGACTCCCTTTTTAAAAGCATTGGAGTTGTCCAGCAGCTCCTCAGGCAGCCTTATCTTAATATGGATCCAATTAATTGAATGCTCTTTCAGACTGCCTCTTTCACAATTCCCCTCAGTCCCGACGACCCTTGTTAAAACATCTGCGAATTTCCCACGGAACCAGATCCCACGGAACAATTTACTGTATCTCACCACCCAAACAGACTGTTCATGCTATACTGAGGCAGGTTACCGCTGCTGTTAGTGGTTTTAAGCAGTCTGGTGAAGGCTGCAGTACAAGTGTATTCTCAAAATAGGTCATATATGCAGGATGATAGTTATGGATTTTGCAAGTGTAGAGGTTCTGCATAATAGTACATCATGTACATCATGCAAGGATGTATTCCATCCATTCAACATTGTTTTTGCAGGATGTGGATTGAACAGATTTACTAGTGGCACTTGATGACAGAATCTCAATATTCACCACTGGCACACTAAAACATGAAATTAATCAATGATCAGACAGTTTGACATTACTGTGCTTTTTCTGTACTTTGTAGATCCATGAGTAATTTATTTCTTTATTTTTTTAATTAACTACAGGCCATTCCTAGGTTAAGTAAATGGTACGTGTTGGGAGATTTTTCGGCGGAGTACCAGAATGTTGTTTGAGCTGTATATTTATTGATTGAAAATGTTATCATTTCAGTGTCAAAAGCTCAAGCCAGTTTGTCTCTGATGCTATTTTAGGTCACCCACATTCAACCTGTCTTATCTGCTCCTGCCTTCACTTCCAAAGAAAACACTTTTCATATCATGCCCTGAGTTCTTTCCTCTAATTTCCAAAACAAACTGATGATTTATTTGTCTGAGAGCAAACTCAATGATTCGCTAAATGTTTAGTTTATGTTTCAGCTTCTTCTGTGTCTGTGCTACTGTGTCTCTCCTTTTTGTCACTTTCTAAATGAAGAATAAAACGACTTAAGGTCAGTGTTCTGTGACCAGTCCCTGTAAAAGATGCAAAACAAAAATAAGCCTTTCATCGCACACCCGGACACTGCAGATGATTGAGGAGTTTAGGGAGAGAGGGCAGACATTCATGGAAGACCTCAGCATGGAATTTAAGAGTGCCATTAAATGCCACACAGTCTCTTTTTCATCCTGTCAAGTGTGTGAGCCTCCAGCTGTATCCCAACATGGCCTAATATGTTTGCAATTTTCCCTCTATCTACCCTCCCGTCCTATATCTCTGACATCACATCCTGTCTCGCTGGGCTTGACTTGGACTCTGACACTAAACACATTGGACCGCTAACTAATTGGGCCGCGATTACATTTCCCATCTTGCCGATCTGCGGCATTCCCAGTGGACTGTCCTTTAACTAAATGTAGTAATGCAAAGCACAAGTTGTTTTTCGCAGGGGGTCTGTTGTTCTGCCTCTGTTCTATGAGATTTTCATGACTAATGACAAGGCCCGAAGGACATTCCACTCTCCTGACACATCGCATAAGCAGATCCTGCTTACGTACAATACTTACAGACCTACACACAACTCGACTCTGAGTGCTCGCTACATCGTAAACACTGTTTTCCCTGCGCGTACCGATTTCCAAAGATGAAATTTTCACCTTAGACACTGGTGAATGACCACTGCTAAAGTTGGAGTGGCTTTTCTAAACCGATAGATAAAGTTGAAGGGCCACTTTCAGCTGCAGATATACTGTGAAATTCAGTGATCCTTTTGCAAGTTAATATCTGCTTTATTTCTCTGTCAGAGACTGTTACAGAAGGACAGGAGGACCTGATAGTCAATCATTTTAGTCAGCGATGTTACTTTGTAGCTTTAGCTCTTGTCAGTTTCTCCCTTTCTTTATTCATTTTCCTTTCTGCTTCCTTCAGTGCGTGTGTGTCAGGGCGAAAATGTGAAACCGCTGGCACATGTAGACAGTTTCCATTCTGACTCAGTTGGCGATGATGATGATATTTGGACGGAGGGAAAAAGGGGGGGTGAAAAGCTCAGCTCAAGGACGGATGGGGAGATGACTGTATTGGGTGTGTGGGTGGTTTTACATATGCAGTGTGTAAAAAGCCAAAGGAATTTAGGCCTGTTATATTTTGTGTTGGAATTTTGATTACATGTGGTCGTCATTACTCTCTAGTTCTGTTTCAGAGAACAAACTACAAATTATAGCTGCATCCACAGCTCTGTGTTTCTCATACGGCAACTGTAGCTGCAGCATATAAAAAAATTTAGAACCAAGTTTTCTCTTCTGTCTCTCGAAAAGTGTTTTTGCCAAAATAGCAAACTGTTCTTTTAATGCTCTGCAAAAGGTTTGCTCTTAGATTCATAATAGTTATAGTCACTCCCCAGACACCCGTAGGTCACCCAAAGAGACTAGTTAATATGACTAATATCACACACATTCTGCATGAAGATGCATTTTGAAATGAAGTGCAGATGAAATCAATTAATAAAAAAGCTTTTCCCACAGCGTCTATAAAACTTTTTTAGTCCCCTATTGAATAATGGTGAAAAAAGTGGCATTTGGATGAAGTACAGGCTGCTAAATATGTATGAGACTATCTCATTAATACATGCAGTATCTTGTGTTTGTGTGTGTATGTTATTCAGTGACAGTGGTCAGGTAAAGCTACATCCCAGTCTGTTCCTGCTGCTCCTGGTGCTCAGTCGACTCTACCCTTCGCCCATGGATGGATCGTCTTCGCCCCTGGGACTCGCTCCATTCATGCCTTTGATCATTAGGTAGGTGTCAACGTGTCACACAGTCACAAACATACACTTATTATGCTGTAAAATGATTTATCTTTTATTTTAGATATAATAAAATCAAGGTGAAATCTATCTGTACTGGGAACATGTTATCTGCTGGTGTTTTTATATATATGTTGTTCTATATTTTTAAATTAATATTGATTTTATTAATTTTATTTTTTGATGCTGTTACTATATATATTTTTATCTTGCACCCTTCCCACGTAAGGACTGACTGTCTTTGTTTTGAAAAGGGATTTTAACCTTTAACTTAGGTTTCTAGGACTCGCTTCAGATTTTCCAAAAAAAAAAAAAAAAAAAAAGAATTTCCAAGGAAATGCACTATCAAATCCATGAGGGTCACACACCTGCTCCCAGCAGCGATAAACCTCTCAAACAACTTCTTTAACGTCAACCCATACTAACTATAGAACTCTTCACAATCACTCAGACAAAACACCTACAGTCTAAACAATGTGTGCTCTTGTGTTTTGCTTTCACAGGTGCTGCCATATCATTTATGTAAACTTGTGTCCTACATAATTTCTCACGTCACATTCTCCAAAGTCCTGATAAAACTGTAAATGTCGTCTATATTGTGTCAGTGTTGGCGTGTGCACCTCGGTCTGACTCTTGTGTTTCTACACTAAGACATGACACGTGTTTTCTGATTTGCTTTGTACAGAGGGGTTTGTTGTTGTTCGCAGTAGTTGATGATATTTTGACTGGTTTTATCTGATTCCACTCATTGTTTTGTGTTGAGGTTTCGCTGGCCACTGGGAAACTCTGGTTACACTCTTGTCTTACATTCCTCAGATGGACAAATCTACAAATGTTTTTGGAACATGTTCATCTGCATGTACTGCACCAGCAAACAGACCTCAAGCTTCTCTGTCCCACATACTCGCTTTGTGTTAGTGCTCCACAAATGGCCTTTGCCGGCTGATAGTACGGGACTCATACTTGAAATGCGAAACATCATCACATCATGTGGTTACACGTCTTTTCGTGTCCTTGATGTTGAAATGCTTTACTGGCAGTGTAGATAACTAGATAACTTACCATTGTTGGTTGTTCAACCATGTGTCTATTACTTTGTGTGCTGGTAGTTGGTAAACACTGTCCCGTTGTCTCTGCTGCACCAGCCAGGTCAACAGGAGTAGTTACTAGAACTAAAGCATAAAGTACACAAATAAAGAAACTCAGATTGTCTCTGATTGACTTGTAATGGAATGAATCAGAATGGAAAAGTAATTGCTTAATTCTCCTGTGGTTGCAGATCTTATGATGAGCTGTGACTAGCAGGCTGAGAAGGTATGCAGTGCTCCACCCAAATGCAGCCCACATGTTGGAGATGTTAAATTTAGCCCAGCCCAACTTCTTTGGCTCCTGTCATGTTTCTCGACACCACCCCCACCCTCAAGTCCCCCAACCCATCTTCCCTAAGCGTGTGCAGACGTGTGCAATGAAGTTGATGACTGTCGCCCCCTCCTCCCCCTTTTTCTCCATTCCATCATATGATCTGAGTCACCACCTCCAACTTTTTAATGTAGCTTAGCTCCTTCTTTGTAGACAGGATGGAGCTTCATACCAAATAATTCTTCCCTTACATCCTGCTATCACACCACGCAGCATTTTGTCTTTCGACTCTTCCTCCCTCGTGCATCAGTTTTCACATTCTTATGCTGCTGGGCCTCTGCATGCGTCACACCTGCACAGCTAACGAGGAAGAGCATGACAATGACAGAGAGGCGGAGGCTGATGATGAGGATGATGAGCAGACACATTTATTTGAGTAATTAATGTTTCTTCATTCCAGCTATTGGTGTTTTCATCTCATCTCCTGCGGCTTGTCTGTCTTGCAGATCCTCTCTTTTCCCTCGTCTGCTCTCACTGCCTTAGTGCTGAAGCCTCAGAGTGCTGGTATCGAGATTTATGTCCTGTGATATCCCGTCCAGGCATCTCTCCTCACCCTCCCTGTCTCCCACACGCCTTTCCTTTCCCGTCCTCGCTGTCTCATATCTTATTTCTTCTGAAAGGGCACGGTATTGACCACAAACTAAAGCAAGCAAGAGAGACCAATTTAATTTCCTTTTCACAAGAGATGCTTTATATTTCCCCTTGCTGCTCGTGTTCATATCAGTGGAGGGTCACTGACAGTAGGCAGTGACAGAGTGTTGGTTGTTTACAATTTGTCATTGTCCACATTGTTGAGCGAAAGCCTAGCGATGTGAACTTGTCAACAGTTGCCGAGCCCTGCCAGACACAAAAAAAGAAATTGTTTACTGACATGTGCCCCTATCGAATAGCAGAATGTGAACTGATACTGTGCCCCATGTGGCTATGTGTGCCCACTAGCATTTACATTTCCAACAGGGCTTTGGTTTCTTATAAAATGCCTTGATGTTAGCAGAACATATTTAAGTAGATTTAGTTGCCCCAAAATTGCATATTTGTCATGTATATAGGACCAGGATTTAGCTCATGCCTTAAGCATTGTTAATTTATGAAAGTTATATAAGTAATTCTTTTGATTCTTTTCATTAACTCCTTTCACTTCACATCTACAAACTATTTAATGTGTATTTATGTTTTGGTTTTGGTGCAAAACATTATATGCATATAAAGCAAACATGTTTACTTACTGATTTGTGATGCAAATGCACTTACATGCAAATTGACAAATTTATCATGTAAATAGGTCTATATTCTTGGAATTAAGATTATGAAATACAGGGGGTCCTCATGTTACGACGGTCTCGAGGTACTACATTTTCGTGGTTACGACACATCTCCCATGAACTTCCTTGTTTCGGCTTAAGCGGTTTGCCCCGTAAATACGTACAGACTTCGCATGGGAACTAGTTGGTGCCGGCTCTCCAACACCTCCACAGCTAGGCTACTCTGCGTTGTGTTTACTTATGTGAAATGGACGGCTGGTGGGGGGTGCAGCGGCAGCCTATAAGGAGATGCACACGGACACAGATGGGTTTGTGATCGTGGCAATACCGTAGGTTTATTCACAACACCACAGGGGTCACCAACGCGGTGCCCGCGGGCACCAGGTCGCCCGTAAGGACCAGATGAGTCGCCCGCTGGCCTGTTCTAAAAATAGCTCAAATAGCAGCGCTTACCCGTGAGCTGCCTCTATTTTTTAAATTTTATTTATTTATTTAGCTATTCTTGTTTAAATCACACTTACATGTAACTTACAAATGACAATATATATATAAACGCTTAAAATGTAAAGTGTTTTTTGTGTTTAATATAAATGAACTCTGACCTAGTATAATTCAAAGGTCAGTATTGTGCGCATGACCAAAACGTAGCGTTTGTTGCGCTCTTACAAACAAGCTAACGTGGAGGTAAAGTTTTTTTTTTTACCAATGTGAAAGGATCCTGCGTGTGTTTCATTTGCGGGGCAACTGTGGCAATAGCAAAGCGGCACAATGTGGAGAGACATTTCACTACGTGTCACACAAGCTACCATGCCTGGTAGCCCTTAGCATTAATCAGTACCCAAGAAGTAGCTCTTGGTTTCAAAAAGGTTGGTGACCCCTGGTCTACACGGTTGATATCAGAAATCTAAAGGAAATGCTCACTACACTCGTGATATCAACCCCTACGGTGTGTCAAGAGGGACAAAAGGCAATTCACCCAGTAAACTCTTATTTTAGCGTGGTGTTATAGTGACATCTAGTGGCACAACTTAGTATCTACCTTACATATGAATGTATGTTCCGACTTCTGTCGAAATTCGGTTACGACACGTTCTCGTGAACGGATCTCCGTCGTAACTCGAGGACCCCCTGTATTGACTAGTCAATATTTTGCAATATATAGTGAATATAAATTATTCTGGCCACATCCTGGCGAACACTGGTGCCAAGTATCTTGTTCGACGCTTCAAAAATTAATTGTTGTACAGTGAACCCTCATTTATCGCGGGGGTTACGTTCCAAAAAGAACCCGTGATAGGCGAAATCCGCGAAGTAGCTTTATTTTTTACAGTTATTATACAGTACTATAGAACGAAACCAAAGATCAAAACCTGTTTTCAGGCCCAAGCATTTGTTTAAGAAAATAGAAGCGTTTTCCAACAAATAACTATGATAGTTTTTAGAAATACTGTAAAATAATCATTTTAATAATCAACCTACGCGGTTGGACACATTGTGACTGACGCGTATTTCACAGTTCCTCTGACTGTGCCTCTTCGTGCTGACTCCGCTCCGCTGTAGTGTCTTTTTCTGCTGAAGGCCGCGGTGCAGGTGTCTTTGTCGGTGCAGAACGTTTCGTCGACATTGTGGGTTTTGTCGTGGAGACAATATGCAAACATGTAAATTTGCCAAGCCGAACGCATTCTGTACTGGACAGAGACGAGGCACGGAGGAGATTGATTGACATTTGCCTACTGTCCCTTAGCCAATCAGGACACAGAGTAAAAGATAGCGAATGGGTAATTGATGCTGGTGGAAAGGTGAATCACTGTGGTGAGTCCGGTTAGAACTCAAAAAAAGACTCAGTTGCTGTAGTATGCCAAATTAATGACTTTAAACACTACAAACAAACTTTCTCCTATTTCTCTCCTTCCTGACTCCTCTGCTTGCGGGCGAGACGGTCGGGTCTAAGCTAGAACTCAAAAAAAGACTCAGTTGCTGTAGTATGCCAAATTAATGACTTTAAACACTACAAACAAACTTTCTCCTATTTCTCTCCTTCCTGACTCCTCTGCTTGCGGGCAAGACGGTTGGGTCTAAGCTCCTCCCTTTAAAGGGCCAGCGTCTCCGTCCCGAGCACAGCCTTTTCCACACAGAGCACAATGCGCGTGCATATACTGTAAAAAAAAAAGCATAACAAACTGCACTAAAAAAATCCGTGAAACAGCAAAGCCGCGAAAGGTGAACCGTGTAATAGCGAGGGATCACTGTATTGACAGAAATTCTGATGGACTAATCTTTAGATAATTTATAATGCCACTGTTGTTTTTATGCGACCACCGGGGGCACTTGCTCTGCAACATTTTCAAATTCTTAACTTAGTTGTTTGACAGCAATTGAATCTCATACAAAAATCTTTTGCTTGTAAAGTAAAAGAATGGCTGAATTCAGACAGCTACATCTCGCCTAATCATTTCATATGTGAAACGCTTTAGCATGGCCACATTTTTTTAATGACAGGCCTCGTCACTTACGTGTAGCTAAAATGCTACAGTGTCTGTGATGGAAAACTGTTCTCCCAATTCTGTGAAATGAGGCCCAGATGAGTCTCGTCCATGCCAGTCAACAGTCTGCCTCCTGACCCCACAGGGGTTGGCCTTGTTTCTAAAATTACACCCCTCCAAACTGTCATTTCCTTTTGCAAAAGAGTTCCAATGGGACAAATTAGCACAGATAGTTAACATATGGGCCCCAAATGGTGGCTGGCAGGGGTGGAAAGCGAGGAATGGACATGGATCTCGGTCATTAGACGTGTTTGTGTGTGTATGTGCAAGTGTGAGTGAACCTTGGGCACACAAATTCACATGTACAGGTGTGGGGAGCTCAGGAATGCAAACTGTTGTCTGTGTTTGATACGGGGTCCTTTGGGTGTCTGTCTAGCTGTCCGTCCGTGTGTGTGCGTGTGTGTGTGTGTGAGAGAGAGAGAGAGCAAGAGAGGCATGCTCACAGCAGGTGGAAAAGCATTTGTTGACAGTTGACCTGTTGCTCCTTACAACCCCCTTTTTGTTTCGGTCCATAAAAATGTGAACCTCTTTTTACTTTCCCCCCCTCTCTTAGTCTGACCAACAGTGGATTTTTGACTGCTTATTTTATTTTCCCACAGACAATTTTAAAACATGCTCGTAATTATTTGTAAGTTGTTATTAGCTTGTTTCTATCCCTCACACTCTATTTTTTTTTCATTTAAGTTATACACAGCTGTAAGTGTGTGTCTTTAAACTTGTCTCGCCCTCCAGCATACCAGAGCCAAAAAAGCAAGCTTCCTTTTCACCCCTGCATACCACTGTAGTGATGGATAGGTGTTTCACGTTTCTCTGGAACCCTCAGCTGAATTTTCCACAGTGGAGCACAGCCTTTTGTTTGGCCATTACAGACCCTATAAACAGACTGCAACCTACACACAGCTCTTGTCCTCCTTTGACTTCTGCTCTGCATGAATAAAGTTGCTTGTGTGCTCGGCTGTGCTCAACTATGTATTCCAGCAGTGCTCTCTATACATATGTAAGACCCATCTGTTGCCCTGAACTGACACTCTCTCAAAGCGTATTCCTTGGCGGTATATTCATTTGGGCTGTACGCAGCCTAAAGCCCAATCCATACAATTTAGAAACATAAAGCAATTACACTGTATTTTATTCTGTGCTGTGTCACTCACAGTGAACAGAAAGCACATCAGAATAAGAGTGAGTGAGAGACAATATGGCTCTTTCATGTTATTAGTTTAAAGAAGATATCAGTTTATTATTTAGACCATATATATATAGACCTTTGGAGCTGCTGTAAACAACAGGCTGTTTCAATCCTTGTGTGCTGTTTTTTTTACGCTGCTGTATTTGCAGGTAAAGATTAACCTTGTTTAAAAAAAGTTGCTGTTTTGTATATTAGACAATTTTCCACTGTTTTGACAGGTATTTTTAATAATGGCTATTGGCATGCATGAGGCTTGGTGATGCTGGTGTGATTCTCATAATGACAGCAACCAACCACAGCAACCACCTGATCTTACTTATGTCACTTACTGTGTGTGCCGTGCTACCTGTCAGTGCACTATTAGAGGGAAATATTCAATGGCATCAATCTTGATTTTTTTTTAAGATACCAACATTTTTTCAGTAAAACTATTTTTCTGCACAGTTTTTCTAGAAATATAAAACAGTCTTTGCCCACTTCTTTTAGTAGCAGGCACTCTTACTCTGCCCCCTCTGATCTCTCTCAGTCATCTCATCCCATTCAGGTCTTGGTCACGTCCTTCCCTCTTATCTGCAGTGGCAGTGTTATGACACTGGAGATGGAAAGACTATCAGCTTGTAAACAAGGTTAATTTTAGCCTGCACTCAGGGTGACTGGTCACATTCTCCATTACTAGTGAACACTGTAAATTACCATATGTATGTGTGTGTGTGTAATGCAGACATCTGTGTGTGGGCAAAAACAAAATGGAAGAGGTTATTTCCTGGCTGGTTAAGTAATGATTTTAAAATAACTGATTTTCAGATTGTTGGTCGTCTGCAGCCTGTCGGCTGTTTTGTTTGAACATTTTTACACAGACAGAGAGAATGGAAGTTATACAATGTGTAATAATGTAATGCACACATAATAATAGAAATAAATGATTGGTGGTATTCCTGTCTGACATGTTCATTACATTATGTGACTGAAGAAAACAATAATAGAAAATGTGGAATGTTAATAAACATCCATTCACACTGACCGTCATTTGAGGGTTTTGGGGAAAGCTGGAACCAGCCATAGCTACACACTGAAGATGTCATCAGTCTGATAAGAAAAACAGAAATGAAGATATTTTTCATAGTGACAGCCACAAAATGAAGTGAACCCTAACAATTCCAATAACAAACCATGACCTCGGGGAAGTCAAACATACACAAATGTTATATAATACAAGATTAAAGGGTAGTGACAGCTGTGCAGCTTTCCATTGATTTTTCATGATACTATCTTGTCTGTCTGTCTGTCTGTCTGTCTGTCTGTGTGTGCATGCATTCTGCAGATGTGGCCACTCTGCAGTTTACCGGACCAGAGAAATGGCGGCAAGGGCCCTCGTCCCATTTGTGCTGGTCACTCAGGTCCCGTCCACAGTGCACTCTTTACTGCAGCGGCTTCCTCCACAACCAGGGCCCAGAATCCAACACAACCACATCCATGGGACTCTGCTGCAGGTCTGGACCACACACATGTCAAAGTGCAACCACTACACTCACATATACAGATAGGAAACGGCTAGAATGTTCCATCAGTTTAAATGCCTTTTCATTTGAATCAGGCCACAGGATTGTTGTGGTGCTGAGGCCCACCATATGTTGCTCAATGGTATGGCTGTACTTGAATCCCAATTTACATAATACACTTACACATACCCAAACCACACATTTACCGGTATACTGGTCTGCATTTACTGATTAAGACTGTTGTTATGCACATTTACATACAAACAGTGGGCACATTGTTTGCTGGTCTGAATCTTTCATCTGCATCTCATTGTCTTCCTCAGTGGATGGAGTGTAATCATTTGTCATGTCATGGTTGAGTCATGTCACGTGCCATTTTTCACATGAATCTCGGGATGATACGTTTTGACACATGATGGCATCTCCGTTTATGTCTCCGTGAGCAGTCCTCAGTAGGCATTTATTGTCTTTTGCTTAAACGCATTTGGGTAAAACAATAATAACAACCTACCAAATCTGTTGGATCCAGACATGTATGAAATCGAGGTCACAGCATTGCCTGCAGACACATAGTCCAATCATCAGGTTATGTGATGCAGCCATTTCTCCCCTTTTGTCTAATACCGCTGCCCTGACATAGGTTTGATATTATAAAAGGATAGTTCTTATTGTCAAAAATAGATAAATCTAATATCTAATCTAATAAATTAGATTTTTAAAAAAATAAGTCTGCAAAAAATATCAAACATAAGTTAGTTCTTGATCCTCATAAGATACTGTTTTTTGTAAAGTATGAATCAGATTTTTTCAGTAACAATCTAGAAAATTATAAGGTTATGCCCTTAAGCTGATGTTGTAGTAGTTTTAATAGATAGTTTCTGCTTTTTAATTATTGACATTTAATAAATGTTGTGTTTAAAATGTCCATCTCTGTAATGAGATGGCACTGTGTCTTACAATTTAAAGCTTTACAAGCTAATGAATGTAGTGCTACATTTGAATTTAAAATCCAAACCATCAAAGCAATTTTCATGCATGTGCACACCAACATGGAGACTGTAAATATGGGACATCCAGCCTTAACATGCATGCACACACACATGCACGCATATTTTTATTCCTCACTAACAAACAAATGCGCTCTATTCTAACCCGAAACATAAAACCAAGTTTTAACCATCAAAAAGCCCTTTAAAGTTTTGACAAATGAAATCCCAGTGATGGTTTTAAACCAAACTTTTTCCGGACAATCATAGAAAGACACACACACACACACACACAAACACACACACACACACACACACACACACACGCACACACACACACACACACACACACACACACGGAGTTAGTCACTGTCAGTACCACACACCCAGTTTCTTCCACACAGAGCCTGTCCAGACAAGGCGGTTATCGCAGTGTAAATACCAGTGTTTAGTTCTGTCATCACACTTTGACAAACACAACCAAACAGTCTGCCGGTAATATCAACACACACAGAGAAAAAGAGGGATGGGGGGGTTTCCCAGGCCTTTTATTGACCAACCGTGATGGGGTTGGTGAGGGAGCTGGGGGTGTGGAGTGGTAGCACCCGGGCAGAAGGGTCACCACAGGGAATGAAAACCACATCATTTTCTGCAGGATTTGTCGGAGCAGTTATGGTTTGATAATGGTCTGGACTGCAAGGAGGTCTGTCCTGGAATGAAGAAAGGGATGATGAGAAGGAGGAGGAGGAAAAGCAGGAGGGGAGGTGGGCCTCTTAAGGGCTTACAGGAGATTTCAGGAGAGTAGATTTTATTTTGCTCTCTTGTCATGACTGCCATTTGTGGAACTTCCCCAGATGTTGACTGAATCATCTCTGCGTTGGTCTCTTCTTGTTCTTCGCTGTTTCTTTAATTTCAGTCTTTGTTGGTTGAGTTTTACCGTCATGATACCCCGCCTCTGACAGGCTTGTGCCATGCCTCATGAGAGAGACTTGGCTTTCCAAACAAATCCTATTTGATTTGGCATTTGAAGCCCTTAGCAATCGCATGCCCTTGCTGACATTGGCGTTGGCGGGAATCAAACCCAGGTCTCCCAGGTGAAAGACGAACGAGCTACCACTGAGCCAAGGCAACTCTTTTTTTGCCATTTCCATCTCTTTTTGCATTCTTGCTGTTTTCTATCTTTCCACCATTGGTTTTTCCCCCAATTTAATGATCCTCTGCCCCTTCCTGTACAAAATGTTGAGATCATAATTGTGGAGGATTATGTACCTACATGTCGTAACAGATGATAGTTTCTTTGTCCTGCCATGTATGCCCTGGTCATTATGGTCAACATTTAATAAAAGTGTTGTGCTAAATACAGGGAGAGGAATAGAAGAATTTAAAGACATGACAAGACAGTAGCTTCTTAATAAATTGTGGTGAGGTCAGATTATGTTCAACTGTATCTGACACTTCAACACCGGAAGCGCAGCAGTTTATATCAGCTTGTGCTTCATCTGCAGTTTTTTTTACTACTTAATTCACTTTATTATCATTTTAATCCAGGAAAAAAAATACAAAGCTCACATTTGAGAAACTGGAGCTAGTAATTGCTTTACAATTTTGATTTATATGCATATAGTGATTTATTGACAAATCATTTCAGCATTTATATAAAGTAAAAATCGCATGTACACTGTTACAACGTGGGTTCTTAAATTTTTTTAAGCAACCTGACAATCGTATCCACCCGATGTAACCACAGGTCCCTTAGATACTGTTGCTATGTTGTTTTCCACCCGCACTGTGATGACAGCAACTTTGGCAGTCTGTCACTAGTTTGTTATAGTCTTTCGAAATAAAATGGTGTTGCTCCATCACTGTATATGTGAGCGCATCTCTGAGCTGTCTTCAAAGTATATCTGTTTAGTGTGTGCATGTAATTGAAGACACTCAGCTGTGGCTTTAGAGCAGAAGATTTAGAGAGAATGATCCATGCATTCAGGAAAAGGGGAAAGAGATTATGACTTGTCCTTTCATTTTGACCCCATTTGGCAACCATGTTCTCTTCCTGTCCCTCTTTTTAGCTAACCATCCAGCGGAGCTGTATAATACATTGCATCAGGACAGTCAGGAAAATGTCCGTGTGGGATACAGCACAGCTGACGCCTACAGGCCTTCCTTAGACATTTCATTTCTTTTTTTCCCCCACCAAAATCACAGCATTCGGTTTAACCTCAAACACTATTCAGCATCACTGTATCCCTGCATACAGTCTCTGTTGTTGAAGTGTTGACCATTATTTCCCAGATTCTACACTGTAGAATTTTTTTTCTACACTGAGAGAGTATAAAACATGAACCATGTGAGTCAGTGGTTATTTTCGGGTTCTTCAGAACATTCCTCATAGGTTGTTTTATATCAGTACTGATAGATAGCAGGTGAGTAGGTAGTTGTGTGGAGGCATGATGGAGATGATGGAGCCAGATATTTGTGGAGTGCTTTGCTGGGGGGGAGGAGGGTGGCACTGTTGTAGCAGGAGCTGCAGAGCTGTATGCAGGTGGAGTGGTCTAAAAGTACGGACAAAGATACAGGTCTGCAGCATACGTGTGGAGAGAAGCATCTCTCACACACGGCCACTGATAGAGAAGATAGGAACCGTGCATGCTATGAAGTGTGTGTGTGTGTGTGTGTGTGTGTGTGTTAAATATTCTGTAGTGTGTATGCTGTTTAGACTCCAGTATTGTGTGTCTCTGAGCATGCATACCACATACTGGTTTTGTGTTTATACTGAGATGATGAGGACATTGTGCTTAGCCATGGGAGCTGTATGTACTTTAATGTATTTTTTTGTGTGTGTGTGTGTGTCTGTGAGAGAGGGAGTGTGTCTGTGTGTGTGTAACAGGTAGCAGATGTTTCTGCTGGAGGGAGAAATGACTTCCTCTGTTATTGTCAAAGAGCAAATGTTAGTGGGCCAAGTGTGGAGCTGGGAACCATCACATCTGAGGCAGACTGTACCACCCTGCTGACTCTCTCTCTCACACACACACACACACACGCACACACACGCACACACGCACACACACACACACACACACACACACACACACACACACACACACACACACACACACAGTAAAGAGGCTGGATATCTGCACACAAGAAAATGGTTAAATCCGGAGCCCATTTTCAATCCCAATTAATTCTTCCGTGAATGGGAGTTTAAATCTTAGGCCAGAGGCATTATTGTCTATTGTCTCTCCCATTCTCATGAATGTGATATCTCAACAACACATTGAAGGAAATTTTTCAAATCTGGCAAAACATAAACTCAATTATTACGAGTTATGGAGTTAAGTTTATTGTGACTTCACGGTTTTGTGAAAAGAAGACAATTTTTTACATCTGGCAAAAACTTTCTCTTGGACTTAAAATGAATTGAAACCACCAGCTCTTTATCTGTATAAACTGTCTTCTAATAGTCACATAACTCCTGTAAATAAAAAATGAATTTGCATGTACTCATTTTGACCTATAGTGAGTACATAGGTCAAAATGATCACTGTAGGATCAGTACAGTAGGATATAATGAATTGCATAAAATGTGCTGTATCTGGTCAATAGTACAAGATCAGGTAAAGAAGTAGGTGTGTATAGAATTATTTTACTTTTTTTTGCACTTTCTCCTGCAATTTATCATGAATGTTGATGCAAATCAGTCTTTTGCCAGGTTAAAGGTCGAGGACATCATCCAATATTGTTTCTCCATTTATATTTGGGATAATAATCACAATGAGGTGAACAAAACTACTGGAGTGCCCATCAGTCAGACCGGCACTAAACCGACCCGACACCAATCTCCCATCTTGACACGCGCCAGCAGCGGCCGTGTCCCACAGTGCCTGGTACAGGCCAGACGTATTAAAGCTGTGGCCTGTGGTGGTTTGAGAAGGGCCAACTCGGCGGATGTAGCCCTTTTGTGTATTTCCACAACAGAGGCTAAATAAGACTCAAAGGAGGAGTCTTGAGAATTAGGAGTATTGCTGGCGTTTTATGTCTGGCAGCAGTAACGTCAGTATTGTCTTTCCAGATGCATTCTTTCCCGCTGTCTTCCAACATATTTTTTCTTTAATCTGTTGTTCCAACTCTTGCCGTAGGCCAGTGGGCTGCCTGGGCCTTCTGAAAACAAACCCTCAGGGTTGAACCAGTACAAGAATGTGTGGGCCTGACAGCCCAGAGAGGCTGGTTTTAATATGACATATGACATTATCCTATGCTAAGGGTGTTTAAGGCTTGTGTCAGACATAACCCTAACGCCGTACAGGCCATTAATGATGAATCAATTAGTAAGGGGGATTTATTTAAACACACAAATTAAAAGCAGTTACAGCCCTACAGAATTAAAGCATGGCCCTGTGACACATGAACATCACTTGGGACTCATTTGTTCTCATTATGAAGGTAGAGCTCATCTGATCATAATATTGGCAATTCATTCAACACTATAAAAAAAAATGTGTTGTCAGATTTAAGGGAAAAAAACAACAACAGTTAAGTGAAATTTAGTTTGAATATCAAATAAATAAGATGAAGATACGGTGAGTGAACTCAGCCTCACTGTTGATTTATTTATTTTATTAATCTTTTATTTAACCAGGTAGGTCAATTGAGAACCCATTCTCAATGGACAACAGGCAGCTTAATGTAGCCTTGATGTAGCATTTCCTACTCCAGTAAGAAATGCTACAACTAGTGGTGGCAATGGACTCTACCGATTGTCAGCCTCACATACCCATACTTCATGCTGTTAACACAAAAATGCATACATCTCTCTGGACATATGAAAATGACAAACAGCTCTCTGGGGACTCTTTGAGTTGCACTGGTCAGACTCTGAGATGTAGTTACATAGTTTTTGCGTTTACACACAGACAGACACACACACCACTAAATTACTTGGTTGTCACACCCATGTGCATATGCATACATGAGGGAGTATGACTTGGTGTCTTGAGTGCATATGAAAGTTTTGTTTGTGCAAGAATATGTCTATATAGAGTAAGTGAGTGTGTTTATTTCTTTTTATATTTAGACTGTCTTTATTGGGATCTCTTTTTGCCTAATTGGGCGAGTCCACACTTTGCCTTCCCCCTATCTGGTTTTATGTGAATGTCGATTTATATGTTTCTTTGTGGATGTGTTTTACTGGACTGAACCACGAATTGGCATGCAATTATTTGCACTTGCACTTGCTGTGTGTGTGTGTACATTTGTGTGCGTGTGTGTGCACTTGCTGCCGTGTGCGGTCAGTCTGTGGTTGCGGCAGTGGGAGGGACGGCAAGGCAGGCTGATAACAGAGTCTGGAGGGACCTCACATCCACCACCACCACTATTTTTACCGGGCCCAAAAGTGGAGTAAGGCTTGTTGCAACACCAACATGCACGCGCACACACACACTCACACAAACACCCACATAACCATTTATACGCCTCACTAGAAAACAAGGCATACAAATAGGTTTTGATATTTTCATACTTAGCACTACCGCATCAAGTTTTTTTTCCCCTCCAGCAACCTAAACCTTTGAATGTTGAAGTTCCCACAATATAAAGCAACAAATCAATATCATTATATTAATAATAGATCAATTGAACTTTAATGTGAAAGATGTTGTTTGTAATGATTAATTGATAAGCATTTTATTGTTGCAGTTTAGTTTGTTTGGGCTTCTAGTTTTTTTTGTTTTGGTTCAGTTTTACTCTTATCATCAAGCCTATTTCTAGCTGCAGCACTTGTCCTGGGCCTAAAGAGGTCTTACATAATTGAAAAAGAAATTTTAATTAACAAAATGCAGGGATGCGCACAGTGCGTGCAGATAAGTAACTAAACTGAAACTCTTTTTCTTGTTGTTGTTTTCATTAATTAACATTCACTAATTCAATTTACAGATTCTCAGTAGAATTTTTGCTTTCAACACAAGCGTCATGCCCTGAAGCATAAATTAAATTCTTTATTAAGCTAAGCAGCAATAACAGAAAAACCTAGCCAACATGAAGCCTCTGTGCTGCTGTCTTATCTACTCCCATTCATTTTAGCTTGATCCAGTCCCAGCATCTCCTCCCACATGGGGTGTAGTTCAGTACTCTGTCTTTGGAAGGAGGAACAGGGAGGCTGCATTTTCTATAAATATTCCAGTTTTCTCTGCGCCAGGCTGGATTGAGCTGGTTGAGCCTCCCAAACAGGGACTTCCCAACCCAATGAAGACATTGGGTTCTGGTACTGGCATTCTTGTTGCTGATGAGCAGGCTTTGGCTTTGGACTGAGTGTATTCATTTCCTAACTGCATGTAACAACACTGAACCCATTGTTTGCCAAATACACCCCAGGCCCAATACTTACTATGCGAGAAAAAAATTGGCACACATTCAAGGCCACATTTGATTCAGACATTTCATATCATATTTTTGGTATGAAAAAAAAAAACAGTTTTGGTAGTTGCCCTACACTACCAAAACAGATGACATTGTTCCAGTGTTATCAAGATTGCTGTAGTTTGTTATTGAACAAACAGGTAATGGGATTTTTGTCAATCGGTCAGATATGTAGACTGGCAGATTGTTTTCCACTGGTGAGCTGCAACCAGGGAACTTGAGCAGAGCTCTCGCTGAACCTAGAGACATATACACTACTTACAAAAAGTTAGGGATATTTGGATTTTGGAATGATTGTTTTATTTTTTCCCGTTTCAAGAAAGTGCTTGATATTACATTACCATTGCATGCTTGTACTAAAATTCCCTAATTTCATGATATAATATCACTGTAGCATGAACTTTTCACATTTTCCATAAATCTCACCCAAAAGCCAAATGTCCCTAACTTTTTGTGAGTAGTATACTTGGAATTGATTGTGGTATAAGAGTCATGGAAGAGAATGAGAAGGGCTGTGAATCTTTGCACAGACTGTTTCAAATGTGAACAATTCTTCAGAACCAGTTTTTGGACAGTGAAAATACTTGGATCCTGTGTTTGGTTTGGGATTCGGCTCCAACATTGGCTTCTTGTCGATGGAAAAGCCCTTAGAGAGTAACAGCAAAAAGAAGACAGACCCAGGGGTGTGGAAGCTGTTTGCGCGAGCCAGTGGGTGTTGCTTGGGCGTGGAGACGGCAGAAGAAGAGAAGGGGTAGGCCAGGCCTCGGTGGCCAGGCTTGGTGCTACGTGGTCGGCCTGGTTTTTCCCCACGTTGCCTTCCCTGCATGGCGTAATGAATGGCTTCCTACTGGTCTGTGGCCGTGGGCCCGGCTTAAAGAGTATACTTACCAAGGCCCAGAATACACACCCCAGCCAGCCAGCGAGTGTCCTGGCCTCTGAACACTCCCAACCACCAGTCCACCTGCTACAATCAAGCTCACTCACACTGTCACATTAGCCACAAAGAAGCGAATGATTTGCTCCTCAATGGCAAACGGTTTTTGACTTTTCCTATTTTTCATTTTCTTTCACCAAAAACCTGTAAAGAGACTTCAGCTCTTTTAAGTGACACATGTGAGTCAGAATTCAAGTACGAGAAAGGATCGTTCACTGGTGGAGAGTAAGATGGCATTTGTTCTCTCTTCGGTCTGTGTGTATAAATGTAGAGCTCCATTGTATTGTGGTTTTGTTTTCTGAAATGAAAATAGTCTTGGTCTACAGTCGATGACCGTTTCCTAAAAACAAAAAAACAAAACCCCACCAGTGGACAAGTCACGACTGATAAGAACCAAGCAGGTAGAGAAAGAAGGTGTTGAGGTCTTAGTTTCCATATGTCTCCAAACGCTGGTCCACACAGCTGCAAAGTTTTCAAACTATTATATACACACTATAGAAGTGTTAATAATCCCCTGGCAAAAGGCTTTCAGACGAAAGGATTTTTGCTCCTGTATTAATCATCTGATGTTTAAAATGTTGTGTGTCTGTATTTGTGTGGGTGCAGGTGCTGTTTCTCCTACGCTCCTACCAGACAGACTCACACAGACCCCTGCCAGCAGGAAATGGCATCAGTGAAGCCGTCACTGAGCGCCTGTGGCTCGCCTCTAGGTAATCCTATACACACACACACACACACACACACACACACACACACACACACAGAGAGAGAGAGATAACCATCCCTCCCTGGCTCCCAACTCGATCACTAAAAGAATGGCTCCTTGTCTCGCTGCTCATCCCCTGCTTGGCTGTGTCCACTTCATGTCCTGGCCAGGCTTCCATTTCAAAGAGACCGCCTGCTGTCCTGTCCACACACCCCCACCCACACCTCTGGCCCTCTCACCCAAATTGGGAGCATTGAGATGGGACATAGATTACCCTATCAACCCCCTCCTTCCTGGCTGAGGTCAGGCCCTGGTCTTCAGTCTCCCCTGTGCTCTGGCCTGCAGCAGATAAAGCAGGGTCTCTGGGTTAGCAACACTAGCCCTGCTAGCTCCGCTTGGTTACACTGATGAGCCTTTATTAAGATGACGGGGTGAATTCTTGCTCACCAGAGCACACCCACAACTCTTCTGTTTGATCATCACAACGCTCAGCACCCAGATCTAAGGACATCACAGGTCAGAGGATCTCTGTTTTTGGAAAAAGAAGAACCTCCTCTCTCGTCCAGCTGACCACTAATTTGCAGCGGCCACCTTCCAGAAAGGATGGAATGCATTGTTCGTCTAGTGAGAGACGGTGTTTGGTTTTGGTCTCACACCATCTCTGTATAGTGTCATTTTGGACTTTTCCAGCCTCCCAGTAGTTATCGACACTGCGATTATGACTACAGGCTCCCGTTCATCTCGCTGCCGTTGACTTTGGCTTAGTGGCACTGCAGCAGACCCATTACCAACCCATTTATAGCAACTCCAGTGTATTGTTTGGAGTATGATCTAAAGAGTCAGCTTAAGCCTGCAGCTAATGATATAAAGTCAGCTCATCTTCATACACACAAGCACACCAGAGCCGCTATACAGGACTCATCTCTTCCCAAATGTTCCCTTTTAGAGGCACACAAACACTCACAATCCCCTTGCCCCTTTCCTCATACTCCATTGTGTGCATGCGTGTGTGTGTGTGCGTGTGCGTGTGCGTGTGCGTGTATCTGACTGATGAAAATATGACGCCAAGATCACACACTGTGTCCCTTGTTCTTTCACACACTTTCACAGTGTTGTGGTCATACCCTTGACTGAAAACACACATAAACTGAACACACACACTTCTCACTGCCCACACATGCTACTTCACATACTGACCAAAGGCTGACATGATGTAAAGATTTATGGCACCATTTGTAACTAATGTAACATACCGTAATAATATTGTAATGAAAAAGTGAGTCAAGGGCTTGGATGTAATTAATGAATTAGTTGCATATTTATAAGAGAGAGAAAACAAACGCAACTCGTTCCTTGATTGTGTAGCCATCGGCATCTCATGTGATGGGTCCAAGTTCTTTGCTTCAAGGATTACGCATCTAACGCTGTGAACCGTTGACTCATTATTGACACTGACTTTTTGTTTGAATGAGCATTCATTCATGCACTGACAGATATTTAACTACAACTACATACCTGATATATATCTAATATCAGTTTAATATCACCGACAATATTATTTATTGTTATTTATTGAGTAAGTGTGCCAACATTAAATGTGACATAACACCTTCTGTGAGTTTAAAATTTCGGAAAATGCCCTATTAAGTATACCATGGGTCAGTGTAAATGTATCTAAAATTTACTTTAGTCAAGGATGACCGTAACTATTAGAAGTATATTATAATTATAAACTCATAATAAAACTTATTTTCCCATTATACTGACCAGAAACATTAATTTCTGTTTTTAGGCAGATTAAAACCAAAGAAGGAGGTCTGATAAGGACAAGGACAAGTCTGTTTTAGAGCTCGCATTGAATTAAATTAAGTCACAAATGTTTCTCAGAATCAATAAATTCATTGAGTTACACATTTTCTTTGACCTGATTCAATCGTTTGTGGTGAGACATGAGTCTGTTTCTAAAAGAAAATCTTTGTGATCTTCATGGAAAATGGATAATTAATGACTGGAGGCATTAAAGCACTGGAACATCACCTTAAAAAAAGGAACCTTTATAATGCCTTCGTTAAAAGAGATTTTATATTTTTCCTAAACAATTTCAAATCCAGAGTGATTAACACAGACAGAATTAATAGTCTGTGGGTAAATGCATTTTCTTCAGTTTTCTGTATTAGATCAACAGCCAAGGTAGCTAAGGTACGTTGGTTGGATGCAGTTTCTAACAGAAACACCCGTTTTGGTTGTTTTCACATTTAGACAGAATAATTGCATGGTGACAAGAGGAGCCTTTCTGGACGTGTTGGTGTGTCTGTGTGGGCCAAAGATCAGTCTTTTAGAAGGTAAGTAGTTACTCTGTGATCATTACTTTCTTCTTTTCAGCTATCATAGATTACTTCCTTGCACACTGCATTACAACACATCATATTACATCACATTTTACGTTAGATTACAATTTATCAAATCACATTACATTTTATTACATTTTAACACATCACATTCTGCCCATTTGTCGCCTATTACGATCGGAAAGAGGGAGTAAGGGATCTATTTTACCCTGGGCACCCACAGTGTGCCACTACATTCTTTAATGTTTTAACAAAGAACTGCCCAAATACCTGAAACAGACGTTTTCAAGAAACAAACCATTATGTGAAACACACAAGTTTCCAATACAACTGCTGATCCACTGCTGCAGGATAATCCACTTTTCCAACGGGGTTCTAGTATGGTTAACTATAATAGTTTTTCTATAGTAAATCCTGAAGCAGACAGAGCATTTATTATGATGGTGAGTATATAGATTTTAGGATAATAACTATATCATCTCAGTATTTACCAGAAGATTTAATTAGGATGATTTGTTTATGTTCTTTCATACGGACTAACAGATAATGTTCAGAATTAGTATTTTTGATTGGAGTTTGGTGTGATGTTCATGGAGAGAGTGAAGGTAATGTACCATAGTAAACAAGTCATTCATCCAAGCTACTCAGTACTAAGTACACAAACAGCTGGTCTGACCATACGTCCTCATCCGGATCTACACAGTGACTGACAGAAGAAAAAAGAAAACCAAATGCCTGACTTTGAGAGTCAACTGAGGGATCTCTGGCCAATAATTCAAACCATGGACTTTTAAGGGGCCACCCAAATTGTAAAAAGTTCTGAGTTTTTCATTCCATGTCTTATAATAATAATTGAATTATAATCCCTAACATAATAATATAATCTCTGTTGAAACGTTGGATGTTTGTGTATATTTATCATTTTGATGTTTTTTAAGTGACAATGGTAATTTTTGGTAAGTGTATGATGTCCTTCTAATTTTAGATCTTAGGTGGTCATTTGCTGATGTCAGCCACTTGTTTGGGACTTTATAAGCTCAGTAAGCAGCAACTGTGTGCTCTGCATTTGCTGTGAGTGTGACTGCTTGTATCTCTGAGCAGACAACCCTGCACCGTTTGCTGGCGAGGCTGTCTGCAGTGCTCTCCATTTAGACTTATCGCTGACAGAAGTCAGCTTCATGTCTTAGCTAATTCAGAGAAGCCCCCTGCTGTGTGTGTGTGTGTCTGTGTGGGTTTGTATCTGTATGTGGTGTGGTTGTGCGCACATGTGCGCAGTTTGGCAGGGGTCTGCACGGTGGAGGAATGTGAAACTGAAGGCGAGCAATCTCTGACAGATGGTGGGACTGTGCCTATGACCCAGTTTATAGAGGAGTGCTGTACGGAGAGGGAAAGAGAGAGAGAGAGGAAGGGGAGGCACTTAATGTTTTCGGTCGGCCATGTGCTGAACACATGTTCATTTTGACAGTGGAAATACCGGGGATTTCTCAAAACAAGCCTGTAGATTGAGGACCCGGCCTGGCCCGAATTGGCTCTGCTCCTTACATAACTAAATAAGCACCCCTTAGCTTACACACCTTTAATGTCTGTCTATTATTATCATAAGTCTGTCTTTGGCTTCATTACTGAGCGGCTCTCTGTTGGGGTTTAAGACATCTGTTGCTCTGTCTATTCCTCCTTTCTTCTAGCCTTCCAATATGAAAGCTCTTAAGATTGCCTGGCTCTGAGGCCAAAGGTAAACAATTGGGGGTTTTTTTTGATATTACTACTTTTTCCCATTTTAACTGGCTACGTGCATTAAATAGGAATTTTGTATTTACCAGCCAATTCCTCTTCCCTCTGAACACAGGTCTTGTCTGTGTGTCTGTGTGTGTCCGTGTGTGTGTGTGTGAGAGTGTGTTATCCTGCCTCAGGCCTTTGATCCATGTGGACTCATAAAAAGGCCCCTGCCGTTCATTGCTTCATCTCTACCTCCCCCAGTCTTATATTTCTCTACCCGTAAAATGAGAAGAAAGTAGGAAAAGAAACTTGACACAGATTGCTGGAAAAAATCTGATGAAAGCATTTGAAGTATTAGTGAGTTTGCTGGAATTTTATGTGTTTCCATTGGAGTGATAGCAGATGATGATGCTGATGATGCCAAGTCTGTTTCTCTGTCTGAGAATTTTGAATCAGCTTCAAATCACTTCTTCATAATCCTTCAATCTGATCTAAAAGTCTGTAGTAAATCATCTTATTTCACATGGCAAATGTTAAAGAACATTAAAGAGTTTTCCAGGTTCATGTTAATACAGTATTTACATATATTCTATGTATATATAGAGTTATTGACTGCTGTAATCATACCTCATCCCCATATAGGGCCAGAATGAAAACCCTTTAAGACATAAGTACATAAGATCCACGGTTCCGCGTTGTCAGTTTAAGCTTAAGTACCTTTATGTTTTTACTAGTGGCCCCCTATTGTGGTTTTATATGTATGTATGTATGTATGTATAAAATGTCAAAATCGTTCCTTAAACGAATGATGACAAAAAGTGTGAGCCAGAAAATATGTAAACAAAGTGTTAAAAAGTGTTTATATCATTTTGTTTATGTAGAAGAAAAATCCATTGGCCACTTTCAGGGTAAACAGATATTAGTGTCCTGAGAAAAAAGAAAACATGTAAATCTTTATCCTGTGTTGTGTATCTTTTTTCAGCAATCACCATCTGGGCAACCATGACACGAGAAACTCATTATAAAACTCACATAATTAAAAAAAACCTTTTACATTTTTTTTTACTGTTTAAGTGCACCGCGGCAGGATATTTTACGTATGAAGAGGAAGAATGTTAACACTACTACACACGTTCACATCAGCTACACACATACATCAAGACTTGAGTGCAACATGGACATGAAAAAAACTATTCTTAAAGTGTTATTTGCTTTAACACATAAAAAGTGTGTTACCATAATTAGTTTTATAGTATCTTTACCAGATGGGATTGATGTTCATCTGTGACAGCTTGGTAAACCATGTACTTCCATATTTGGATGCACTCATTTAACTTTAAGATGTGATGTAGTCATAAATATGCACCAACCACTGCAATCCAGTGTCAGGAGAAGAACTTTGTAGTTGTGCTTGCCCTTTTTCTGAAACATTAAATGATAATCCACACAATCCACACAGCAACATCCTAAACAGCTGTTGATCAGGATGACCCCTCCAGAATACAGGACACAAGCTCATCCTGCCTAAAATGATTTCTGACTTTATTTATTCCCATTGTGATACTCTTTTTTACCTCAAGAAACTAATCACATAAAAAATAGGGCAGATCACTTTTTGGCGTTGGCTGTAATGGGCGGGTGGTGGGTGGTGGGGGGTGGGGGTCACAAGAAGGCATTGCTTTGGTTCTACAAAGTCACAAGCCTACATGTGAGGAAACCAGTGGCCACAAGGACTCTGAATGAGATTCAAGCCTTTAGAACAAATAAGATAAAAGCACAGAACTCTAATAAAATGTGGTATTGAGTCCTTGCAAGAAGTCTAAATACCTTGGAACATTAATCTGCTGTTAGAGGTTATCTGCTAAAAAGTTTTATGCGATCACTTTGTCATCCCTTCTGTGTGATCACTGCCTTTGTCATCATTTTAATTAGTGTAATTTAACAGTCATTGGGTCAAAAAAGTAGTAAAATGTCCTAATGAATTAAAGATTCATCAGCACAACTGTCTGCCAGCCACAGTGGCTGGCAGACAGTTGTCTGAGTTTTTTTTTTCTGTTATTCATATCATTTAGACACTTAATGGATCTCCCCCTTATTACACACATGTGTATGTATGTATATACTGTATATATGTATGTACGTATGTGTGTGTTTGTGTTAGACAGTTTGTAGGGACAGTGTTTAGGGTAATTAGAGGGAGGGACCCCAGCAAATTTTAAAGCTCACCATGAGAAGGAGGTCAGCTCTCTCTCACGCACACTCGCACACACACACACACACACACACACACACACCCACGTAGCGTCTGGGGCTTGTTTTTCACAGTTTCGGTAATGACGGTGGAAGCTGATGTGAAATCCAGCTGTGTGCTTGCATGTGAGAGCACGTGCAAGTGTCTAGCCAAAGTTCTAGCTTGACACAGCGTCTTTACTGCCAGTGGGTTGTGGACAGGGCCAGTGTAGAGCCAGAAAGCTTACTGACGTACACACACACAGACAAACACGCACTCACATCTACAAGCACTGATCCAGCATGCTTTCTTTTTGTTTCTGTGGTACTTTTGAAACAAACCAAACTCTTAATTTTCTTCATATAAGTATAAATATACCTTTATCATAAGGCGTGTTTAAATATACAGTGTTAAAATGGTGGCTGTGTTAGGTTTTCATTAAGATGTTCTCAGGCCATTTGATTCTTCATCCAAACCTGATTCAGTCATTTTTGTCACTTGAGGAGAAGACAGACTTGGGTTAGTTTGTCTCAGGTCCATTCAGGCCAGATGTTGTGGTTACATTTTGTTTAAATATTTAACCAGTACTGTAAAACAGGCCATCGCACATACAGCACTCACCAGGACATGTGAGCAACAGATGATATCTAGTCTAGTCCAGTTTCCTGAGCTTTGCTTTTTTAAGGGGATATTTAGTTTTCATCTGTCTATGTACACTTGGGATTTGGTTTCACAGCATTAGTCCAGAGTGGAGGGTTAAGGTTAAGTATGGTTCTCTCAAGTTTCCAGTTTCATGTACTGAAACATCCCGATGTCACAAACTACAACATCATCACAATCTAAAAAGAGCTAAGATGAGCGTCAGTTCATTGATGAGGTAGGCCATCTTATGTGAAACGTCACCATATGCATAGTTTTGCACATGAAATTATTAGCGGATTAATTGAGAGAATAAAAACAGATTAACCTGGGAGAATAAATGTATTGTTAAACTCTTAAAAAAAATGTCACCCATATTATTTTATGGGGTGGATAACAAGCCAGGCCACCACTAAAGATTGTACAGTTTATTGTCAGGGGAACATAAATAGTTGTTGAGTTTTCGCTCTGTATTAATGGCAGGAACTGTAATGATCTAACCCCAGAACTAAGTCACTAACATGGCTTCAAATATAAAAGGTTTAACGTTTGAACCATAAACTTCTGTTAAGTAAAATCCCCAAAACAGCATTTAAAACAATCATGTTGCACCACTACTCTCCACTGACACCTGAACCAACATTTATTAACACACAACGTCTGATGCTTTGTTTACATTGTATTCTCCTGAGCCAGGCTTGAAAATATATGCGTCCTAAAATATCTGCAAGCAACCCGCAACTCACTGAAGTCCTGGACTCGCTCCAGCTGCAGGTTTGCACATGAGTGGCACAAAGAGACACAAGTGTAGTAGACCTAGATTTAAATAAACACAGCTGTGGAAGAACAATGGCTACTTATGATCAGACAAGAAAAATCACATTGAAAATAACAGGACCGCCTTTCATTCGCTGTGGGACTGAATTACCACCCTCCTCCTCCACACGCTCTTTTAATAAAGACCATCGTAAAGAACAGCTCTGCATCCAGACTAATTATGTTTTTCCACTTTCTCTTTTAGTGCTCCCACCAGTTATCTCAGCTTTAGCTTTTTAGCTTTTTTTCCCTCCATTTTAAAAATGTTCTTGAATGTATGCATGTAGAGTTCAGTTTTGGCATCCTTACTTCTTGATTTGCTTATTTTTTGTGTCTCTTGCTAAGAGTCAGGTATGAATGAAGGCCATAGCATTACAGTTGACGAGTTAATGAATGCATGCTGTTTCCGCACCCATTTCTCTCTCTCTCTCTCACGCAAACACGCAGGCACACACACACAGACACACAAACGATCACCGCGTATCTCTCTGTTCCACCATGACAGACAGCCGTTTTCTCTTTGACACGCTCCCGTTCACCTTCAGTCATCCTCTCTCCCCTCCCTTCATCATTGGTGTCATTACTGTGCCCCTACCCCTTATTATATCCATTAGGCTATGCTTATTTGGCCCAGGACCCCCCTTTGAGGATCAGGTTCCATAGTAACCTGGCCCATCTCCACGGTAACCCAGACCATCACTGGAGGAATGCAGCATTTAGCGCTCTTTTGTTCGGCCATGTTTTGAGTGGTGCTGCAGGGCCAGATTGAGTTGCACAAGTTTCATAAGCCTTTTCTCTCTCTCTCTCTGTCTCTCACTCAATCTCTGTGTGTGTGTGTGTGTGTGTGTGTGTGTGTGTACTAGTACTCATATCATTAGGAGTACCTTTTTGAGTATAGACCTTACATTGGATGATTGAACTGTCTACTTTTTCAAAGGGCTGTAAGTTAGATTAGGTTTAGGGTAAGGGGCTAGGGAATTCATTATGTCAATTACTGTCTTCACTAAGGTAGAAGTACAAGAGTAAGAGTGTGTGCATGTGTGCGCACATTCCCATGCATGCCAGCATGTATGTGTTTCAGACTAATTGAGCTGGCTGTCAAAGCAGTGTCTGTGTGGAGTCTTGGAGCTGTACTGTAGGGAGGAGTACAGCTTTAGAAGGGCATTGGGTTACTCTCACTGCCCTGCCACTGGATTATACTTATATTTCAGAGGAAGTGCGCGTGTGCGTGCACATTTGTGTGTTTATTTGTGTGTCTATCACTCCCCAAGGATGTATGTTCACAGGTGGCTGGGTTTGGCGCGGGCACTTCCAAACAGGCACTGATGCAGCCTTTCCTATAAAAGTCAAAATAGAAAGAAATAGAGGACACTGATTTCTTCAGTCTGGTCTGTTGTCTGCATCTGTTAGCTTCACAAAGGAGTGTTTGTGTGTGTGTGTGTGTGTGTGTGTGTGTGTGTTTGTGTGTGTGTGTGTGTGTGTGTGTGTGTGTGTGTGTTCAGCTTGTAGAAGAAACATAACCATTGGGTACAGCGTAATAAACAAACATCCTTATTAGTATTATCAACACACCGTCGGATGTAATGCAGTTTGTGGGGTTCATTGGAAACTGGTATAATTTAGCTACTAGATACAAGATACTACAACACAAAATAGAGTTGACATGATATTCGTAATGTGTGTGTGTGTGTGTGTGTGTGTGTGTGTGTGTGTTCAGCTTGTAGAAGAAACATAACCTTTGGGTACAGCGTAATAAACAAACATCCTTATTAGTATTATCAACACACCGTCGGATGTAATGCAGTTTGTGGGGTTCATTGGAAACTGGTATAATTTAGCTACTAGATACAAGATACTACAACACAAAATAGAGTTGACATGATATTCGTAATACACGGTGTCTGGGAAATAAATGGCTTTTTAACATAAGAACATATTTCTCTCTTATGTAAATTAAATGCTGCATAACATGATGTTATTTAAATATGACAAAACCTTTGTGGTTAGAGGCTGTAATGCTCACACTTGGGACACATGGAACTTGTTGTATGAGAGGCAGCTGTGAACAGCAGTGATTTGAAATAATGATTTAATGGAAGAAGAGGTTGGTTTATTAAATTATTATTTGTGATTTAGAAATTTCTTGCTAATGAAATAATTACTTCATTAGTTTTCATAAAAAGTAGGTCAAAAAGCATGTTATTTGTGTGTTACCTTTATTAATTGTATTACCCTTCAATTATACTTGTAGTACGTGTTTGCAAAATGAACGTTTATATCTAAATTGTCCATGTATCAACAGACAAAAACACTTTAAAGATGGTTGAGCGCTCAAGTCCTCAAATATTCATCATTTTCCAAAGTTTCCTAAGTGTAAATACCAGTTTTTTTTATAAAGTTTGTCCTCATCCTCCGTTTTCAGTCGAAATATTTGTGTTTTTCAGAGTCGGAGGTCAGTGAGCTCCGTCAGAAGGCTTTGTCCATCCTGATGGACTCAGAACTGGTCATCACCAACCCTTCCTTTCCCACCTTTGAGCCTGGCAGCACCCAGTACCTGCTTAGCCTGGCACAAGTGGCCCTCAACGCCAGCGTGGAGATCCCTGAGCTCTGGAGGAGCCATCATCTGACAACACATCTGCTGAAGTGTCTCCTGCATTTCCCACAGTACGAGGTGAGGGAGCTGGCGCTCCAGGGGCTCTGGACAAAGCTGCAGGAGGAGGAGGAGGAAATGAAGAGGAGACCTCAGTGGCTGAATGAGACCACCATGTCTGACCTGACCATCCTGGCTCTTCACGAGACGCAGCCCCAGTGTCTGGCCAAGGTAAGACCACACACACAAACACACAAAAAAAAACATCATGAGAAGTGTTTGTTGTGGGTCTGAGAGACTGTATGTATGCATATGTGTGTGTGTGTGTGTGTGTGTGTGTGTGTGTGTGTGTGTGTGAGGTGAGAGAGAGAGAGAGAGAGAGAGACAGACCATCGTCTTACCACGCACATAGATGAACACTATGCAAGAACAAAAACAATGTTTTTTCTTATTCATCACATTTTCACTGAACATCACTAACATTTGTTATAAATTGATTAAATGTCCAAATCCATCTGGTAGAGGCTTGCGTAAGAGGCTAATCGGGCCGCAGGGTACATGCCAAGTACACTGGCTGTCACACACACTCATGAGAGGGCTTGGTAGATCATCCACTCCACGGGTTTTGAAGGGGAAAATTTCTGTGTTTTCAGACAAGCCGGACAGGCAGCCAGCAGACCTGCTCTGTCCTGCTCTGTTACTCCACCAGATCTGCCACGAGTCACCGCTGTGTGTTTGCAAGCTGCTGCAGACCTGTTTTTCTCTGCCTGTTTGCCAGGCAGTGTTTTACAAGCCAGCCGTTAATGTTTAAAATGTCGGGCCTGTTAAGTGGATCCACCCCTCCACCAAGGACACACCAGCCCGATGGGCCGGTTGCCATAGCTCGTCCAAGACTGCGCTGAAGCGTTCAGGGAGACGAGCAGGGGCAGCAATAGGCCAAGGACATAATGTTGGTCTTCCACTCTGCCAACAGTGATGCTTTCAAAACATAAAACCTGTCATCTTCAGTCCACGTTGAAAACATGAAAGAAAAGACTGTAGGCTCATCAGCACAAACTTATATTTTTAAGTAGTTTTTAAGAATATTGAGAATAATCAGGAAATAATCAGCTGTATCTAAAACTGTATGTTGCTGTTGATAGTATTTATAACTTTGGAGTATGATATTTAGTATTTCCTTTGACATGCATGAAATGCGCTTATCATTCTGCTAAAGATAGATGGTTGATGCAACTGACCACCAGTTGTTGCTACACTTGGAATATGTAGATTTTGTTAGGTCAAATGGCCACTGACAGACCTGCTAATTGATTTTGGACATAACTTCCCATTTAAGGTTCTTTCAGCTCCTGATATACGGTAGCTGCTAATGTGGTAAAAATAAAGCTTTGTCATCGATTCTTATATGCACAAACACAGGAAGATTCTCATATCAGATATTAGGGTTGGGTACATTATGTATGTATACAGCACATATTGTAACAAGCAACTGAGGCTGAAGCTTCAGCCCTGGAACACTGGAGCATCTAAAGATGAAGTTAACATGAAGATAATAAATAGCTTTACTATAATACTGTAGTCAGTGTCCTTGAAAAATGACAGGTCAGACTGGTCATAACACAATCCTGCCTTATTTACATATTTGCTCAAACTCTGAAACAGTATGATTTCACTCCCTTCATTTATGTCGTGTACTGTTGCTGATAAAAATGGTCTATAGTGGTGGCCTTGTGTATTGCAGCAGACCGGGAAACACTCTTGTATTTTTTATTTCTGTTTTTGACTTGGTTAAGCCATGAAACCATGGAAACTACAAGATCTGTTTTAGGTCGCATTCCTGATGTCTTAGAATGAACTCTTTTAAAACAGGCCATATGTCACGTAACATTAACAACAAGTCCTCAAAGTTGTGGCTGATCAGTGTAAACTTGCACTTTAGTTCTCTGTCTAGACAAACATGCTGATTTGCATGTCATCGGTTGTATTTTCTTTTTCTATGACTCTTTGAGTTCGGCCTCTGTTGAATCCGTCTTTTTACTGAGAGAAATACAGACAGTCATCACTTGGTTTTATGAGTCACCACTTATGTTGTCTGCCATGATTCCATTCACAAGCATGACTTCTGTGCCAAAAGAGAGAGGAGGAGGCTAGCAGAAGAGATTGTTTGATTATATCGTAGTGTGAGGCAAATGGTACTGAGTCTGTCGAGGACCATGTCTTCACATCACTGTGCTATGAAAATGATTGTCTCTCTGTCTTTTTATATAAATATTAAGAAATGTTCTGGTTTTGGTTCAGTGTGATATTTTTTGACATTTAAAATGGAATTGATGCAGTGAAATTTCAGTCAAAACCTGTGTGGTATGACATTGGATCTGCTTTGTCCTAAGATGCCAGAAGATATCAGTGAAGAGCTGCTACTCCTTTAGTCTGTTGACACTCGAAGACAGAAAGAATGAGGGTTTGACAGCACTGTAGAGAAGGCTGGCTTTTGTGCAGCCTTTGTTGCATTTGTGCCATCTGTTCATACGTTTTGGGCGTCGCTGTTTATTTGCATGTTACAGCTATGAAAGTCTGTATGCGTCTTCGCTGGAGTCTGATTATTTTTTTCTGTGTTGCGAGACGGCAACTCATTAAAACAGTCTTGAAAAGTCTGAAGCACCAGAGACGGTCAGACCAGGTCGAATACCTGTCAGATAGGTGGTGGGATGAATGGTGACAAACATGGGGAGTAGCAGGGATTTGAATTTCTAAAATATTCTCAATACTAAAAGGAGAAAGGGAAAAAAGCATTGTGAGATTAGCCATATGTGCCTGCACTAATGGATCTTATTGGCCACTTTGGGGCATCGGCACAAACTGAAAGCACAATAATGATACTGTGTCACATTAGTAGTTATATGTCTTGGCAAACAGGGGTCTATTTACACAGCGGACACAGAGCAACAGTAGAATAACAGTCACATTTGCAGTCATGATTCAGACAGATTTTTACTATAGGTCCGGCGTACTGCTGTGGCTGGAAATGAGGCTCGAGAGAGTGGAGTTTGCAGGCCCCAAAACCAAACCAAAACAAAGAGCTTAAAGATCTTTCATAGGATTTGTTGATAATTCTCAGTGGGTATTAACCACAACTGGTCCTTTTTACACCCTGCTAAGTTTTATGACTCATTGCTAATATTATAAAAACGACAAGTTCCCCTTTGAAATTCTCTACATGGTTAAATTGATTCCTGTCTAACTAGATTTTGTTTGCATGTGAGGTTATATAATATGTCTGATATGCATGTGTGGAGCCAGATCTGATAGTTAAAGAGCTTCTCTTTGCTACCTTGTTTCATAGTGCTCACATGCACATCACACACTTACACACATGTTTACACACAGACACTGAATACACCCACTCGCCGTGCTCTCCACCCACACAGATCCTGTAAAGCAAGCTTTATTTTAAAGCTATAATAACAGGTTGGACCTAGAAAGAAATAATAATCATTGAGATATGCAGGAGGAATGTCAACATGTGTTCCCGGCTGGATGTGTGTTTTTAACAGGGGTCTCACGTGGTGGAAAACAAGTCTTTTTCTCCTCTGACTCGGTCAGCTGCCTGCCTCTCTGGAGGAGTGACCGGGCAAAGAAAACAGTATGGAGAAAGGATGGAGAGAAGGGGGGGTGACTGATCAACAATGAAAAACAAGTCCAGTGATGCTTAAACAAGACAAGGTCTGTCATACTTGCTAAAGTAAAGAAGGAGAGAAATTAAAACTTGCCTTCAGTCGCACTCGGCTTAATGTGCCTTTATGTGCCCGAGTACATGCACATAATTGTGTGCATGCGTGTGTGTGTGAGAGAGAAAGAGAGGCAGCTGTGTACCAGTGGTTAGGGTGTGCGTAGGGAGGATCTGACCGGTGTGGTAAAAATACCCTTAGGGGCAACTTGCCAGCCTACTGCAAAGAGGACACCAAAGCTGTGTTGATGCATGCGCGTGTGTGTGTCTTATTCCTCTGACATTCATCTTTTTCCCTGTCTGTTCCCCTCTCAGGTCCTTCAGGTGCTGTGTGCGTTGAGCTCCAGTGGTGATCTCCTGTGGTGGGATGGTGCTAAGATTTTGTCCCAGGATATGGTCCTTGTGCATCTCCTCGCTCTCGCTCAAAAGTCTGTTCACAGGTCAGAGAGAGCGCACACTTATAAACCCCACGTGCCAAATATTGTCTGACATTGTCCTCGACTTATCTCAGAGAAATACTTTTATTTTCTTTGGATCACAACTCGAGTAATTAAGCAATTTTTTTTAAAAATTACCTTAATATTTGTTATGCGCTCAAAAGTCCATTTCAGTCTCGCAAAAATGCCATAGATATAAAATAAAAGGTTAATTATATTATTCGGCACAGCTTTAATGTATTGCAAAACATTCTAAACAGTTAAACTGTGAAATTCTTTTAAATGTGGAATGTAAAAAACCTATTAAAAGACATGTCTAAGCTATTTCACTCGATATATCAATGGGTCCACTGAAAATAAGACGCTATAGTATGTAATTGTCATGGATATTTATTTGTGCCTACAGTAGCCAGCAGCGTTGATCATGCATCACTCCACCACAACATAGTTGCCAATGACAGCAGCTCAATATAGAAAGTAATGACAACATATTCTCCTCCATTATTGAGTACTTCTCACCACCACAGGCCCCGTGACTCGTGTTGCAAACCAAATTCCCTGCAGGGATGATCTAAGTACCTAGCTTCCTACCTGCCTGCAGATTTAACTAACGATGGTCCTATAGTGCAAGGTGTATCTGCACAGTCTGTGGTTGTGAAAGGGCTACCATGCTGCTGTGGTTGTCAGGCCTCCATTCAGAGCCAGAATGCATGAAGGAGGAACACTCAGGTTCACTGGCTGCACTTTAACACTGCACCTGGGCACCTGGTGCACCACAGCTGTTCGTGTGCTTTCACACTGTTTATATAACCAAAGTGGCCAGCAGCCTTGAGAGACTGGTAGTATTTAGTGTTTTTAAGCAAACGGAAATGTGCACGAGGATGAAAGCTGATAGTTTCTCTCTAAAACTCAAACTGTCATCAAAATGGTCCACCTCCATTATTCTCAGATGTCAGGCTCCAGCTATTACTATAGTGAGAGCTTACACGTTCATGAGTCACAGGCCCTCGCTTACCACAAACTGATTTGGCACACACTCTTCCAGTGTTTCTGTGTGTGCGTGTACTATAAGGCCTTTGACATGCATTGTCAGGCACACACACACCTTCCTTGACAAGGCACTGCTGTACTTTTCTCACCCCAACAAGAGAATACAGGCTTAAACAAGGATTGGATTACAAAGGCTTTTGCCCCTCTAAAGCCTTTTCCTGGCCACAATCTCTGGACCTGGGGATCCACTTTCCCTTTGGAATGGCCTCAGGGTTATGATTAGAGCCAGGGAGGGACGAGATTGGGTTGCTGGCTGCCCTTGTCTCCCATGTGATTGAATGGCACTGGTGCTATTGTGATCCATAATGCAGTGTTGAGTACCAGCACACTTCTTTTGTGGATTGTAAGTCAATACAGTTGAGTGATGTTTGTGTAGTTGACCGCATTGGAGTGTTATGTTTGCTGGAGTGCGGCTCGTCCTGCATACTGTACTTCTGTCAGTACCCGACACAAGTCCCAGAGAGTAGTAACCGAACCTGACTCAACTAGTCCGACACAGTCAAGGCAAGCTGATGCACTGAGTTGGTTGTCCTGTCATGTACTTTGTAGATTGTTTTATACACAAAATGATGCATTGTCCTTGTCAGTTCTTCACACAGTCAGTATGATACAGATACAGTCTGGCATCGAACACTTCAGCTGGACTGGATTTGTGGACTGATTCAATAAATCATTCTTGTTTTTATCACTACCTGTATTTTATTGAAAAAGAACGAAAGAAGCTGAGATCCTTCTAGATCCACCAAGATGAAAATAGTCAGATTTATTCAAATCACTGCTTTGCCTAAGACATTTGTATGGTGCCATCTTTCTTCTCACCCCTGTGTTTGATAAGAAAACAACTTCTCGAATCTTGGATAGACAATAAAACATAAGCTGACTGAGTTCATTCACCAACATTTGGACACCAAATATGTTTGACGTTGTGTTTCAGTGTTGAGCTTCACTGTGCTGCTCTGACCCTGATGTCTCAGCTGGTGGTTCAACTGGTGAAGTCTGACCCAAAGGTAAATACAAGATGTGTTTGTTGTTTCTGCTCTGATACAGAGATATCTGTAGACTTGCAGTTTATACCCACATCCCGTACACAAATGAACATGAAATATTTGTTATTACCACTGGCCAGCAGTCCAGTGATGCATTGCTTTAGTTATAGCAAGTAGTTGGCATTCTGCTTGTTGCCCTTGTACAGAACAGTGTTTCTCAGACTAGTGGAGAGAGAACCAATCATCAGGTAAACAGAAAATTGGAACACACATTTTTTCAAAACGCACTTTGACTCTGAAACACAGGTGCAACTAATAACACTACGTATTAGTCTGAATTGCAATAATTATTGAAACAAAGTCATTATCAGTGTTATTATTTCCACCTGTACTTTTCAAAATGTCTGCCATGAGAAAGGTCAGTGTAAAAAAATGTCAAACATATAGATGTTTGACAGATGGGTGAAATTGTATGCATTTTTTCAACCTACAAAAAGTGATGGAAAACATGCATGAAAAAATCATGTTGTTTTATTTTCACAAACTTCATCTTGGCTCTTTTTAAAACTTGCCTGCACCACCATATTTACTGCTCTTAGACTATGACATTTTTCAGCCGCCAAAGGCCACTTCTTACTGTTTTCCCTCTTGATTTGCATTGTTCAGTTCATTTTTACTTTTATTTCAAGGATAATTTTAACAGGTAAAATATAAAAATTATTTAAGTTAACATTAGAATAAATAACTTTACTGGTGACGTAAACGACCAATCAAGCACCTACAGGCAGCCGGCAATGAACATGTCCTGATTTTGATTGCATGAATGTGCAGTAATTGTGGACATCTGTTGAGTGTTGTATTATGTAAACAATGGAAGTGGTTGAAAAATGTAGTATTTATTATTTATCTGATGTGGTGGATAACAGTGAAACACAAATGACTGCATTACACAACAGGATTATTTTCTGCATTGATCAACAACAAAAAATGTGCCAATTATTTTCTAGGGTGCAAGTACATTGTCATGCTTAGCTCAGTGGGGGGAGCTGGTCTGCTCATGCTGCAGCGAGGAGCAGCCAGTAGAGGTGAAGCTGATGGCTGCCAGGGTGTTAGTCAACAGCACAGACACTCTGCTGACCAGCCCTTATCTGCCACTGGGTGAGTCTCTAATTTTATATAACTGTTCTCTGGTTCCTGATGCCAGGCCGACCAGCTGCTAGATGACTCATGACCATTAAACATGTGATTTGGAGCAAAAAAAAAAAAGCTAGCTACCAGTATTTACGTTTGTGTGTCTTTCAGGTCTGTCCATGACAGTTTCTTTATGGGGGAGTCTGTTCAAATTGCTGCAGGATGAGGATCAGGACGTTCGAGATTCAGCCTCCGATTTCATCCTAAATGTGCCAGCACCTCTTCTCAGTAAGTGCACACACACACACACACGCACCCACGTTTTACATATTTACTTACTAGGAATTTGAATGCACACTGACTTGGATGCAAACACATTCTGAAGCTGAGACCACACTGGCGTATTAGGCTACATATTCAATAGAATATGCACACACACAAAACATTAAACAGACACATTCAAAGATAAAAACCCACTACAACTACACTCTGTTGTCGAAATTGGTCGATTATATCATTTTCTGCTAAGCGTGGTAAAGCATTCCTGTAATGAAGGGCAGTAATTCTAGCTGGTACAACCCAAGAGTGAAAATTGTATGTGTTTGGTTATGTGTCATTGTTTTGGGAATGTCTGAGGGCAGTTTCTTTTTCATGAGTTATATGATGCCCAGCCTTACCAAAAGGACTAGCTCGCAAATACTTCAGGACAGACAGCCATAATGTTACTTCCTGTCGTCGCCGTTTTCACTTCCTGTATAATGCTACTTCTTCCTGAACCACCCTTGTTTTGTCTGTAGTCACTGATATTATCTCATAACATAACACGAGATAGAAAAACATCTCCTCAAAAGTCTCTGCTGCCCCACATAGAAACACTGTTTATGAATAAGAGGGGGAGTGTTATGAGGGAAGACTCAACTTTAAGTTATTTCAGCTGAAATGGACCTTGTGCGTGTGCGCGTACGTGCGTGTGAGTGTATTTCTGTACATAAGGCCAGACAGGTTCAGATAAGCTGTCAGTTAGAAATCAGATAGAAGCCCAACAACATGACTAAGATGAAGAGGTTTTCTCTACAACAGGAAGAGAACACAATAGGCATAATTACACACAGGGTGTCCACATGTATGTGACTGAGTGTGGGACTTGTAGGGACAAAAAGCCAAGACAAAAAGTCCCCATGTTGTAAAGCAGTGATTTTGAAGGTGTAGACCTGTGTTTAGGTTAGTGTGAGGCAAATTAATGTCATGGAGAATCTTCAGGAAATTAATGTGAGTCAACACAATGTCCCCTGAAGTCACATATATATGTGTGTGTGTGTTTCTGTGTTGGGATGACAGCGGGTAATTCTTCTCCCTCCATATCCACTGCTCATTTGGAGAGCACCGTTTTCTATGTGTGTGGGAGGCTCAGAGTGTGTTACTTACCGTAAACCAGCCCTACATTTCCTCCTGGACACAAATCCCCACTCTGCATACTGAGCATGAGTGTTTATCTCTATTGTTTTGTGTGACCATCACTTTGGAGCCAAGCCGCTGAGAAACCTACTTCAACCAAAATAAATCATGAAAATTGCTTTGAATTCCCAGTTTTTTTAACTTAGGGATGTTCACACAGCACAAAGAGTGGAAATAATCTTGTATCAGATGAATGAGTTGAGATGGCCAGAAAAGTTAAGTTTGTCATGAATGAAAAATGGCAGACATTAAGAAACAACATCCTACTAACCAACTAAAAACCTTTCAGTTGGAAAAAATGTAATATTTCTACTTATAAAGCATAAACTCTAGAGATATGTTCTAAAATTAAATCCACAACATTAGGCAGGGAGGATATTTTGGTACATCCGCTATAGCAGTACTTGAAGTCATCTTGTCTTTACTGTGGTCTCCAGGAGAGCAGTTGTATTCCTTGGCTAATGTGTCTGTGTAAAGGAGAGTCTAATCAGCAGTATGTTTGCTTCATGTAAGTCTGAATGAGTGTGCACAAGCTTTTACTCTGGAAACTATATAAGTAATTTTGATACATAGCTTTGAAATCTTTGGGTCAGGAGACTTGGTGACACAGTGTCTGAGCCAGATGGTAACTAATACACTAATGTTGGTCATTGACAAAGGCTCGAGGAGGATCTTCATGTCTCTCTCTCTCTCATGGTGACCTATCAGAGTGCTGAGGAAATAGAAATGGAGTGATGCAGCGTGCATGCAGCTCCACACCACAGTTACATGGTGTGATGCTGTGCCAATGGGAAAAAAACAACATTGCTGTGTGTATGTATCTGTCTGACCTTGTAGGTCACTGTGAAAGTGTGTGTTTGTTTGCATGTATCTTTCCCGTCCCCGTGCGCGCGCGTGTGTGTTTGTGTGTATGTGTGTGTGTGTGTGTGTGTGTGTGTGTGTGTGTGTGTGTGTGTGTGTGTGTGTTATGACCTGCCATTGCAGAGTCAAGTATCTGAGGTGTTAGCTGCTTCAGATGGAGGTGACAACTCTTGGCCCTTTGATATGGAGGACATCCAGAGATGTGAGAACGGAGACGGGTTCTGCTACACACACAGACACACATGATCACACAAAAGGACAAAAAGGCAAAACAACTGTCCCTTTTCAGAAAAGGAAAATGTAAATTTCAAGGTTAAAATGTTGCATTGTTGATAATCTAACTAGTTTAGTGTGTGTGTGTGTGTGCGTGCGTGCGTGTGCGCGCGCGTGCGTGCGTGTGCATAGCTGTTGCAAGACCTTCCTTTGATAAAATGTGTGAATCACACACTCATTTATAATAAATGTACTGTAGCAAATACCTATTGTACTTGGTACAATAAATTATATTATATTTTATTAGATTACAAATGAGTTGTAGGCCAGATAAACCTTTTGGACACATATGAAATGTGTTCACATTCGTATCAAGTTATTAAAGTCTCTTCTTCCCAAAGTTGTGAACCACAGTCGAGCCATTGTCCTGGACAGGAAGAGCAAATCTAATTTAACCCCATCCTGCCCTCCAACACCCCCACACCCCCACCAGTATCACCACCACCACACAAATACCTCCAGAGTAATTGGGTCTGAAATCAAACTCCTCTCACCCTTGCTGGACCCTGAGCACCGTGACATAGTCAGGGCAGGAACAGAGGGATCACTTTATATATAGAGCACTGAGGGATTTGGATCAGACAACATTGGCTAAGAAGGCAATGATTAGAATTGTGATTAGTAACACGAAAGGGAAAAGTAATGCTCCAATTTGATTAAAACATTAAAAATGAAATTTAAGCAGTGACACAGACCACACAACTGTTCACAGCCAACAGACATGCCACTAACACAACACCATTAAACCAATCAGGTCAAGTAAAGTATGTTAGATGTTATTCATAAAGGGAAAAAGAAAAAACCTAAACAATCTAATGTTTCACCACCCTCCTCTGTGTTGCATTTGAAACAAAATGGTTACATTTGCAATTCATTCAGTCATTTAATACTGAGGCTTGTATATTGTCTAAAAAGGATTGGCTGATATGTGCTATTAATGGTACACACACACACACACACACACACACACAAAAATAGAAATAATAACCCCCTGTTCCTTATTCTCAGCCATTGTCAACAGTCATATTCTGTTTTAGCAATCAAAAATATAATTTTGGAAACCAGTTTGTATGTTAAATATAAATCTGCAGCAGCTGTGAGTGTAACAAGGGGAACAACCAGGGGGTGTGTGTACAAAGGTAACAAACCCTCTATAGGGACCTTTACGGCTCTGTCTGCCATGTTATATCATGTTTAACTGTCTGAGCTTAAAAACCTTCATTCTTTGCCTCAACCCCGAAAACCAGTCCTCATGTTGCCAGTTAATCTTCGGGGCAGCGAGCTGTGACTTCATGTTTACCATGCAGACGAGAGAGGAGTATCAGTCCCCTCATCTGACTCTCTGCCACAAGGTGAATAAGCATATTCCAGTTTGTTGACCTATTTCCTTAAACGATGCAGACTTTCCATTAGTGAATAAACACTCGTCCTGTGTCTGTGTAACACGACCAGCTCTCGCACGCAGTGCATCAGCAGCCTCACAAACACTGCTGACGTGCCCTTATTTTCCAGGGCATTCTCACTGAAGCGTTATCAGGCGGCTTGCCTGGAGTAACCTACTTTACTGACTGTAATGCCAGCAAATGCATGTGCAGAATGTGCCATGTGTGTATCCTTTCCAGCTCCAACCTTTACCACTGATACATATAAGTCCTTCTCTCCTCTCCAGGGGAAACACACAAACACAAGTGGTGTTTTTCACTGCTCTCGCTCTCTTTACTCAGACAGCAGTGTGGGGAATGAAATTTGAATGATTTGGTGTGAAAATAAAATCACATGTGTGGTGTCTGCAGGCTGTGCTGATGGAGTTTGTGTATAGCGTATTCTTCTGCCAGAACTGCAGGTTGTGATGCTTGACTGAGATGTGTTTTGGAGACAACACAGAACTGCTATTCTAATCTTGGCGCGACTGTTTCACAATCCAGCCGTGTCAGAGTGAGGCAGTCGAGCACAGACCTATATTTGATCAAAGTTTTAGGTCGCTGGGTCACAGTGACATTTGTTTAACATCAGATTGCTCTGATTAATGCAGGACAAGACAAAGTGTGTACATGCAGAAAGTTTTCCAGAGATCTAACTTAGACTATTAATTTTTATTGTTGTCGTCGTTTTATTTGTCAGTTCAGCTTTAACGAAATGCTACACTCAATGTCTCAGATTTCCATTTAGCAGATAGAAGGCACCAGTGCTGGTATTTGTTCCTTCACTGAAGTGGCTTTAAAATCAAACCACCAGATTTAAGGGAACAGCATCAGCCATTTGTAAATCAACTTTGTGACATTATGCCACTCGACATTGGTGATTTCAGAGACCAAGGGCAGACTGTCCTTGAGGTTGCCATTGACTTGTATATGGCCCTGACTGGGCTCACTGTCAGATGTTAAAGTCAGATTTCAGGTACGAGCATATTCTCAGACCATTATTATTATGTTAATGCTCACTCTTGACTTGGGTTTGTTCTTTTATCTTCATGTTAATGTTTCCTGTTGTTGTTGTTGTCGTCGTCGCTGCTGCTGGTCTCTGTCTCCGGAGGAAGTCTGGGGCTGTAAAGTGTCTGTTTTTATTTCACACCTCTCGCTCTCAATCTCACACCTGTGCTTCCTGGTGTCCCGGCCCCACTGTAACTCCTGTAGCCTACACTGTGTGTGCCTCGTGTCAGGAAGTAGGAGCGAATCTTTGAGCCTCTGTGAAGATTCATTTTTGTGTTTTTACTGTTGTTGGCTGAAACTTCTCTTTGTCGTCTGTCAGATATTTTGCGGCTTGTTTTCATACTAGGCAACAGCACCCAGCTCCTGGCCTCATCTGCTCAGTGATGAAACCCTGGACATGCAGATCTCTGTGGGCCCCCTGTTTGACAGACAGTCTTTGTGCAGTCTGTATGGAATAAAGACCCAACTGTGGGACAGGGCAGGTGTAGCTGAGGGACCCATACGGTGGTCCGACAGCAGTTTACAGCCCCAGGTGGGATGGGTGCCCCCTCAACCCCTTCTTAACGGTCACTTGGAGAGGGTTGTGTGTGTGTTGAGGAGGGGGGGGGGGTCTTACCCAAATCCTTTAGATGTGGGTGGCTGAGCAGAGGAATTAACTCCCCCTATAGTGTGCATGATGACACCAGTAACTGGAAGACTGTGGGGGTGGGAAGTGCTAGGGATTTCTCTGATTTCACTGTCCCAGCAGCACAACGAATCCCCCCACTGCCTCCTTCTGGATAGATGAGGTGGATAACTAACATTACATAGCACCTAAAGGTTAAACTCTGTGCAATAAATAGATAAACTAAGATTATGGGAGCATAAACAAAATGACTAATGATCGACCTGTAACTATGTTGTGTGCCATATGTGCACTGCACAGTGGTGGTAATACAATACTGTATACTATATGGAGGAACCTTGAAAGGTAAGATTATTCTGACGCATGTAACAGATATGTAAAGCCCAGGTGAGCTCTTTGTCCTGTTACAGTGGAAAACTATACAGTCCCCTCCCCTGACACACAGGTGAATCATTGTACAGCGTGATGGCAGCTGGCAGTGATGACTTCCTGCAGCTGTCCGTGTCAAAGCTGAAAGCTGCCCGACCAGCAGGACGTGGAGGGTATTCATGATGCGTCCTCCGGAGAAGTACCCTGCACAGACACAGGATAACCTCTGACCCTGATCCCTTTTTCACTCTGTGTAAAGAAAAGACAGTCGATAAGATATAATACATCAAGTAAGATCGAAGTGGAAGTAGAGAATACAATTAAATTGAAGTGCAACTGATCCTTTTTGTGAAGACTAAGCTTGCCTGCATATTGTACACTCAGTGAATTGGAATGCACCTTATACAGCCCATATACATGTGTAATCATTAGAGCCCATATAAGTAAGCTATAGGTTTAGTTGTCTGTGTGGAGTTTATGTCCAAGTAAGAGGTAGTTGGCTGTTCGGAAACCTTCTTTTGGATTTTCGCTGTTTTAATGTGGGCCTGGTGAATGGCTTGTTATGCTTCAACCAGATTTACATATAAAGTACTTGAGAAAAGCTCAATTGCCATAGTCTCTAACAAGGAAACCAAAGATCTTAGCTCTTTTTTAAAGAAAAAAAAAGGAAAAACTCCTCAGAAGCTCAGAATGGTACAACTGTTGTACTGTTTCCACAAGAGGCAGAAGGTTAAGTTTTTCCCTCACATCCCAGCCCTGCCCAGCTCCAGTGCCAGTGGATGCCAACTGCACAGCGCATACACACACACATATTCATTCTTCAACTGGCACTGATATTGTCATTTACGGAGACAAGAGTTTCCCATACACTTAACACAACATAGGCCAACACATACCATCACACACACACGCACACACACACACACACACACATATTTCAGTGTGTAACAGCATGAAAGACAATCCCCTTGAGAAACACAGTACTTTGCACCAGCAGCTTTAGGGAGGGAAATTACGTTAAGCAACGTGTAAAAGCTCCATAGATAAATTGAATGCAGCTAAAATTTCCCATTAAAGCAGGGAAGACGGGAGTCTGTGGAAAACCCGGCTGTCCCTGAGAGAGTCAGCTTCTGAGTAAAGAAAGGAATTTGTCACTCAAGCTCCTAAACACTTAAATCTCCTCTAATACGGCACAATCAACAGCCTCTAAAGTTCACAGAGCAAGTTTCCGCTCAGACATCAGGCTCTGCTCCGATTTTACGCCTCCTCTCTGAAGAGGAAAAACAATCTGGGTCCCCTACTGACTGTGTGTGTATGTGTGTGTGTGTGTTATACTGTATGTGTGTCCTAATGGGGGTCTTTATTCACGGGCCCCACCCTCCCTCCCTCCTCTTTTCCCATAGTGGTAGTGTTTTGGCTGGTGGCTCTCAAATCTTTTTGAAGTTTCTGTGTTATCAGGGTGTCAGCTGTGGTGATGGTCAAGGTGGGAGAACAACACGCACACACTCTCACACAACCTCTGTGCCACATAGTTGCTGAGTGGACAACTGGAGAGGGTAAATGAAGTCAAACATGATGTTTCCCCTTTTGAAGTGTGTGTCCTCCTTTCACACTTCCTCCTCTGTCTTATACAACACAGGCCTGCCCCTGAGTATATGTGTTTATGTGTGTATCTATAGAAGGATTATGGCAAATGCATATCTGTTTTTCATGGTTTGGATATACAGTGACTATATTAAAAGAAAAAAAATCATTGTGAGCATTGCATTGTAACATGTGGGAAGCCAGTCCATCCATCTATTTATTAACATGTAAACAGGAAGTTAAGTGCAACATTGGCTCCTACTATGTGTGCATGTGCATATTGGTGCAATGTGCAGAATATTTTGGAATTCACTCATACACACCCTGATGGTGGTTGGTGCTATGAGTTATAGTTTTGTTTCCCAGAAAGCTGTCCAAGCCCAGAGAAGATACACATGCGCACACATTCACACTAAGTTTGGAACAAACTGTCAGATCTGCATCATTCAAACAACGCTACTCCACAAGCTCCAGTGGTTACATATCCACAGCAAAACAAGGGCCTTCATAGAAATTGGTTGAACGCAGAAAATTTGGATTATATTTCCAAGCAGGAGCCCAATAATCAGATTTCTCCCCATCGCCTGCTGTATTGACCCAGATGTAATATATTGATTTTACTTTTGATAATCTTGTAGACTTTGAGGTCGTTCCTTGTTCTGGGACTTGTGGCGGAATGACGTCGTGTACACACACATTTTTTCCTTCGAGGCAAATCTGTCCGAATTGTACAAACAGTGTACTGTTCAGCTGTGGAAACTGGCTTTTTTGGAACTATTTATTTCAATTCGAATTTTAGTCAGAACTTGTATTTAATTATTTTGGATAAAGGGACACACCAACACCAGTCATGGTTTTTCCTTTCATGCCACCCCATCACATGATACTCAGCGAACTGAGACTATGTCATTCACATAACTGTAGAAAGCCATTTAGAAACTCATGCATGGTGTTCGTGACTGAGAAATCTGTTTTCTCTCACCAAAATGTAGCTGTGACAACCATGTCCTGCCAATGTCCCTGCAGAGGAAACCATGTCTCTCGCTTACAGGATTACGTTTTTGAAGAAGCCAGGTTGTCGCAGATGTTCCTCCTCTAAGACCAGCAAAGTAATTTCCAACATCAATTTAGGCTTTACCCCAACATTTTAGTTTATATCTAAACCAGTAGCCAGCATTATTAATATTATTCTCTAAATAAAGAATGCAAGTACCGGGAGCTGAGCTTGTCATTTATACTAAATAGTATCTAATAAGTGCAGATTCAAACATCAATAAGTTGAATGAATGAATGAATATATGGAGGATACAACACCTGATACTTATTACAGTTTCATCACATGTCATGAAGGGCTTCTATCTGTGATATATCTGTGATATTTCATTGTTTTTTCATCCTGTGGTGTCCATAAACTATTTTTGTGTGTATGTAATGTAAAATAGTGTTTACGGACTTAATAGAAACACACTGTCTGTCCTCAGATATGGCAGGTATGTCGGTGTGTCCTCCAGTAGCCATGGACTGGGGCGCAGGGCTCATGTGTCAGCTGTTCAGGCTGTGGGGGGAGGTTCCTGCGGGGATCCTCGCTCTCACTGAGTGGCTGCTGGGAGACGGTGATGCCAGTGACAGTCCGGTTGCAGAGGGAGCGTCCAGTCTGGTGAGCATATGTCATGTAGCTTTCTCACTAAGGATTAGCATATCTTTAATGAACACAACAGGTTCATATCGACAACTTGCACTGTTACACTTTGCAACAAGAACATCAGAAACTGTCCCAAGACATTTGTCACACTAGTCTTTAAGAAGCCTCATAAGATACTGCTACTTAAGGAACTTGGCAACAGTTGGGACAGTATTAAAGAAAAGCAGTTTTATGATAGAACCCTGGTTCTGTCATATTAAGCCTCCGATTTTCCAGTGTAAGTGTAGAATCACAGGGAGGGATCTATATATATTTTATTGTTGCTCTTCTTCCGTTCACAGTAGCAGACAGAATAGCAGGGCATTTTATAGTCACTAATGTTTCTGCTGTCCGACCACTTTGTTTAGCTGCTTGTATTCTTTTGGTGCCTTTTTAATTGCCGGGTTCTTTCTGCTCAGACTTGAGTTAAACAGTTGATTGTAGGATGCAGCCTTGAGCAAGTTACTGAAAACATTGGCTTTGTGTGGCTGATTGTAAAAAAAAAAAAAAAATCATCAGCTGTAAAGCCTCTGAAAGCTGCCCCACTCTAATGACAAATGACTTTATGAACAGTGTCACTCATAGTGATGAACCCACTATGTGATGACACCCAACCAACAAGATGAAGGTTTCACCTAAACCTTCGCCTTGTTCTGTGCAGTACTATAGTGTCGTTGTTTTGGTTCCAGACCACAATTTGTTTGTGGTGTCACTGTCCTCATCAGTGTTGTTTAAACTAGAGTTTAAACTCTGACTTCAACTGACCGCTATTTGCCCAGTAGCACAGTTAAGCTTTTAGCTGGCGGTGAACAAAGTGGAGCATCTAGCAGCTAAAGAGACAGATACTGTATTTTCCGTCGGGAGTAGAAACTTTAAATGAAACTTCATTAAACTGACATTTTGCTCATAACCAGAATGAGGAAGACTTCCTGTTTGAGAAGGGGGATCTGAACCTGTGGGCTGAGCCTGTGCAGTGGGTGAAGCTGCTCCACAGAAATCTCAGCTGCCTCATCCTGACCTTTAAGGAGACCCAGCATCAAAGAGCGGAAAGCCTGGACCAAAGCCAGCTCCAAACACTGTCAGCCCAGGCCCAAGCAATGGCCCTGAGCTCCCAGCAGGCTCTGAACTCCCTCCCAGCCCTGCCCCAGTTCTCCTGTATGGTGGAGCATGCCCGGCTGACACTGCGGCACCAGAGGGCCACACTGGCCCTGGATGTACTGGAGAGGCTGAGATAAAGGAATGACAAAGGTGCATTACTAATACCACTTTTTTTTTTTAAAAAAAAGGAACTTCCCAAGGAAAGTTACTTCACTGAACCCACACACAAACCACAGACTGTCTGTGTGGTCAAGTCTTGTCATTTGTTTTTTTTTTCTGTACATGTCTCTATGTTGTCCTCACTGTTCATCAGATTTGTTCTTTTATCATTACCTGATGTCTTTTGAATAAACATTGTCTCAAATTACTACACAATGTCAAAGTTCCCTTTTGTCGTATAGCTGTATGTCTCACCTCTTTCACATGAATCTCTGAATGAAAATATTAACGTTATGTGAATGCTTGTGGGAGAGTCTGACAGTTGTAAAGCCATAATAATAATTCATCCCGAGACTCTACACAGCAACACTTGGTGCACTGTTCTCTTATCAGTAGGAATGTGTCACACGACGGTATTGACTATTCAGTATTGAGGAGTCAGACCATTCTGCTTTCTCCGTGTCGACCGGAGATTTAAAGTTTGGAACAAAACAGCTCAGGGCCCAAAGCTTCGAACACTGACTTCAATGGTGCAATTGTGCTGCATGTGAGCTTTTATGACCAAGGCATGAGATTGTGAAAGCAAGTGTTTGCGTTGACACGTCACCAAAGTTGTATTTCAGTGTCCGCTCTGCCTTCTACTGTATGTTTATACGAGGTGTTATTTTCCTGTGATATTCAATTTACTGCAGGATTCTTCCCATTGGACTGTGTTTATATGCTTCCCTCTAGTTTTCCTGGTTATGTAATTAGGAGGACGGCACAATGGACTACTGTCCTCTGTGTGTGTGTGTGTGTGTCTGTGTGTGTGTAAAAATGCGTGTGTGGATTGGTGCTCCCTGCTCATACAGCTGGACCCCTCTCTCTCCCTGGTAGCCATGTTCCCTGTTACAGTAAAACTGACGTAATGTTTTGGAACAGCTCGACATCCCCCCAATAAAAACAGAGCCGTGCGATGGGGGGAGCGGTTTCTGCGGACGAGGACATGTTCAAGGGATTTCTCAGGAGCCTCGCTGTGTCTGTCCTTCACATTAAACTATTTATCATAACTTGCAAAGCGCAAATAGTCCCGGGACAGCCCTCAGCCTAATTTTAGGGTCGGTAGTAGTAGATTCCAACCTCTTATGTCACTTGTTTTTCGCCTGTTGCTATTTTCCCCCCCTTTTTTATTCCAACCAAAGCATTTAGCACTTAAGAGAATATTGAATCATGTCACAGAAAGAAAAATCATTTTTCAAACCACTCTTTCAATTATGATCCTATATGGAAAAGACTTAATGGTTACCAGTGTCGCACAAACCTGCAATTTTTGGTGATATGTGTTGCACAACGCTTTTACACCCTCCGGACCAAAATGTCAGCCTTTGGGAGCCCTGATATAGACTCTCCTTCTCTGTCGCCAGCTCTGCAGTCTTTCCACTGTGGTTTTTAAAACTCTACTGACTGAGAGTGCAGTAGTTTGACATTATCCTGTGAACATGTTGCCATCCTGGGAAGGTTACACCATGCTGAGACACAGGCAGCTTATTGCAACCACAGACTTTACAATGAAGAGCAGTGTTGACTGGAAGGCTTGTTATTGGGAAGAAAGGAGTTTTTTTAAATGAAACCTGACGGAGTCAAATTTACTTTTCAAACAAATAAATTGAGAAGATTATTTGCATTCTATTCCGTACACACCTTTAAATCATGCTCCATCTATGCTCAGCAGGTGGCGCTCCAGTCTTTCACACCCTGTTCTCTCTTTGCTCTCATGGGGGCAGTGTTGCGCTGCTGTACAATGAGGAAAACCACATTCCTGCAGTCTGGGCCCTGGCTCTGACACTGGGAAAAACAAGTTAGAGAGAAACTGAGAGTGTTTCAGAGAAGAAGAAGGAAAAAACAACCATCATCCAAAGCAAGAAACCATTTGTTTACAGTGACTCAACGGGATGTGTTCTACAGGTGATATATTCCTAATCCTGGGATGGATGTGAAGTTTTTGAAGTTGAGTTTTGAGACAGTAGAAAAGTAGGTCATGTGGGTACTGTAGGTATTAGCTGTCTATTTTTCCATGTGTAGTAGACTGGAATAGGAGGCTTGTTGCACTGTGGAAGTCGATTATGCAACCAGCGGATTCTAAAAATTGTCCTGCACTCTGCCTGGACTCCTCTCCGCTCATACTTGTGGTCTCACCCCATCCACTGGGAGAGGGACTGCGAGGGAGAGGGAGGGAGAGGCAAGAGTTTCCTTCCATTACAAATACATGTGTCAGCTTCCAAGTGTGGTGGTCCACAGGCTGGAGGGGTGGCCCCTTGTCACTGGATGGGAAGTTGCTGGTTCAGACTCCTGGGACTTTGCTCCATGATGTTTTGAGGAACAGTTTCCCCCAACTTTTTTTTAAATAAATGTGAATACAGTGAAGGAGCTTTTTGAACAAGGCAACCACGCACACACACACACACACACAGGGAGAGGAGCCAGGTGTGAATGTGCCTGGTTAATTGGCAGGAGCGCAGCAGCTTTCCATGCGAATCAGACTTCCCCCTGATGGCTCCACATTCCTGCTCAGCGAGAGGCGACCCGAAAGCAAAACCAACTTCCACAAAATTGGTTGTGTGATTAAAAGAGAAAAAAAAACTTTCAGGGGCTTGTGTGGAGGATGGTGGCGCTGGTGGGGGGTGGGGGGCTGGAGTTAGATTTCAAGGCGTGGTGTTGAAGAATAGGCGGCCAACCGGTGAATGGAAGTTTTTTTCTGTTGTTTTTTTTCCCCCTCCGGAGGGGAGGGGACGGAGGCGGCTCCTCTCGAAACTTTGCGCCGACTTCGCTTCGCCCCTCCCTGACCACCGCGGATGGTTTATATTGGCGCGGAGGAGGCGAGTGCGCACAGTGAAGCACTCTGGCTCAGCGCTTCTCGAGGGGGAGGACACTAAACCACCCACAGCTCCACAGTAGCCGCCTGTCCCCTCTTCACTCGACTTCCACGGACTTTTACACAAACTGCGCGTCTGGCCCTTCCGCGCAGCTCCCCGACACTTCCCCACAACAACCAAAACCAGTCGTGGCACAAACTCGCGCGCGTCGCATCCAAGGATCCCGGTCGGTCCTCCATGAAAGAGGGAGCGCGACAGCACACTTGGGGAAAAGAGATGTCTGCGACCGTCTTGTCAGCCTTCTACGACATGGACATGCTCTACAAGGTAAATGCCGTGTGCCGTGCGTGGGGTGTTGTGGCGCTGCGGTCAGAGTGTGGCCGTGGAGCTGTGCGTGTTGGCTGTGCTGTGGCAGAGTGTGTTCGTGTGCAACAAGTTGCAGACAGTTTGTGTCTGTGTGTCTGTGCGCAGCCATGTGCTCTGACTGGCTCTCGGCGCGTCGCTAACCCGTCTCTCTCTCCCCGCAGCAGGATAAGAGCATGAACATGAACGCCCTCCACATAAACAGCATGCTGGACAAGAAGGCGGTGGGGGCCCCGGTCACGACCCACGGCTCCGGCGGCTCCTTCGCGCCGGGATTTTTCCGCAGAAACTCCACCAGCAACGCGGAGGCGATGAACAACGGTAACAAGTACTCTCTGGGCTCGTACGGCAGCCTGAAGGAGAACACGCCGAGCGGCGGCGGCGGCGGCGGCAGCAGCGCCACGGCCCTCATGAACAAGGAGAACAAGTTCCGCGACCGAGCCTACAGCGAGAGCGCCGAGCGCGGCGTCATGCAGCAGAAGCCCGGCTCTCAGATCAACTCCACCCGCTACAAGACCGAGCTGTGCCGGCCCTTCGAGGAGAACGGCTCCTGCAAGTACGGCGAGAAATGTCAGTTCGCCCACGGCTACCACGAGTTGAGGAGCTTGTCCCGCCACCCCAAGTACAAAACCGAGCCGTGCCGCACCTTCCACACCATCGGCTTCTGCCCCTACGGCCCCCGCTGTCACTTTATCCACAACGCCGACGAGCGGCGGCCCGCTCCGGCCGCCAACGCCAACGTGCAGCCGGCGGAGGCCAGAGCGGCGCGCGAGCTGTGCGGCTTCGGCCACAGGGAGGTGCTGCCACCGCAGCAGCTCGGCTACACCCAGCGGGACAGACCAAAGCTTCACCACAGTCTCAGCTTCTCCGGCTTCTCCAGCCACCACGGCCTCGAGTCTCCCCTGCTCGACAGCCCCACTTCCCGGACCCCGCCGCCGCCCGCCACCGCCTCCTCCTGCTGCACATCCGCCTCCAGCTTCTATGAGGAGGCGCTGTCCCCGACCTCCGCGTCCTGCATCAACAGTGCCTTCTCCTTCCCCGGACAGGACCTTAAAGCCTTACTGGCCCCGCTGGCCGTGCACACCGCCGGCGGCTACGCCAACAGCCACTCGACCGGTGCCTACTACTGCAACCTGCAGAGCAGCGTGTGCCCCCCCTCTCCCCCTGCCTACAACATGAGCCACCTGCAGGCGCTGCGCCGCCTCAACGAGTCGCCGGTGTTCGAGCCTCCTCCCAGCCCGCCCGACTCGCTCTCTGACCGGGAGAGCTATGCGAGCGGGTCCCTCAGCTCTTCCGGGAGCCTCAGCGGTTCCGAGTCGCCGAGTCTGGACGCTGGAAGACGTTTGCCAATCTTCAGCAGGCTGTCGATTTCAGATGACTAATGGTGTTTTGTTTTCAAACGGATTTCCGGGCGGCTCGGAGGAGGATGAGGAGGTGAGGGTGGGTGCCAGTGAGCGACCCCCCGAACCACCACGCCATCCAGCCCGGTGTCAGCAGCATCCACCCTGCTGAAGTGCCTTTGAACAAGACATTGTAGAATCCCTCCCAGCTCCGGTGGTGCTGCCCCTGCTCTGACCTCCCTGGTGGGGGGCAGAGAGGAGAACCTTCACCCACAGGGATCAATAAAGCTTCATGCGGTTTAAAGTGTCCTTGACCTGGCATTAGTTAGTTTTTGTTTTTTTTTCCTTTTTGTTTTTCTATATGTAATATAGCTGTATTAAAAGTTAGCTAGCGAACAGAAGGCATTCCATCAGTGCCTTGCCCAAGGGCTCATGGCAGCCCCCTCTCCCTCTGCTCTAACAGGCAAGCCACACTTTTCCTGGGATTAGATGTGTGTAACATGACTTGACAAGAAGAAGAGACTGTAAGCGGTTTCAGATTTCCTCCCATCCTGCCAAGAATATGCCTTGACTCAAAGTAACATTTTTTTCCCTTTATCAAAGTGTGTTGTATTCTTTTTTTTTTCCTTTTCTCTTTTTTAAGGTTTTCCCTTTACTCTGAAAGCTTCAACTTCCATTCCAGACCTGCCTTCTCCTAGCGCCACCCAGTGGTTCGTTTGGTTAGTCTAGTTTGTTGCTTGGATAAAAAGCACTCTTGAGTTGGGTTTGTTTGGGGAAATCACTGCTGATGGTTGAATATATATTTTTTTAGCTGTTTTTGAGTGATTTACATAGCGGTGCATAACTGGCTATGGACTATTTAACTTATTTATTATCTTGTGAAAAAAGTATAGGCTACATTGGTAATTTGTGTCCATACTGTATTTATCAAGTATGATGAAGCAATAGATCTATATTCTTTTATGTTTAAATTATGATCGCCATTATTAATCTGCATAAAGTGGAGTGTATGTTCTTTTCACAGTAATATATATATTTTGTTTTTTTTTCTCCTTTTTGTAACTTCACTTGGTTATTGTTATTGTAAATGAGTAAAAAAAAATCTTAATTTAAGAGAACGTATGTGATATTTATTTCATTAATTTTGTTTTCTTGTTTACGTTTATTAAAGTTTGCGTGATTGCTGTTTGCTCCCGAGGTTGTGTGTCAGTGCTGTAGAAGGCTTTTTTTTGATCCCTATTTAGATGTATCTGTAGAATGTATAAACAGTGTGGTTGTACAGACCGTCCAAACCTTACTTCTTTTGTTGATCTAGATCAGACTTCAGTGACAAAGAACCCAAGTCAATAAATTAACCAAAAAGTATTTTTTCTTTTTGTTTTTTTTTCTTTTTCTGTTTGCACGAGGTCACACTGTGATTCCAGCCACGTGCTAAAGAATGTAGCAATCCCTTGTGCCCCAGTATTATTGTGTAGTGCCTAAGGGGTTCACCATCTTGACATGCCTTAAAATTAACCAAATAAAGTATTTTTCCTACATGGCATCTTTTTATACACAGGTGGAACTGAATGTAGTGTTGGATTCTGAAAACTTTGTTTTTTTTTAAAGGTTGTTACCACTCAGACACTCTGATAAACAACCGTAACTTCTCTCTAAATCCCCATTCCTCTTGTTTTGATTTCCTTTTCCTGTTTTTCTTATGATATTGAAATCTAGTCTGAGTCTTGAGTTTGCTGGAGAGGGAAGGGGATGAACACATTTGGTTTGTACATAGTAGGTACAGGGGGATGCGCACTATGTACTTTTGACTACTTTATCAGAAGTAAAGCTTTTTGAATGTAACAAAACGGACAAAAAGACAACGAGAGTTGTAATATTTTTTGGGGGAGTCAGTTCACTACAAATTGAGTGCGAGACTGTTAACTTTGTACTGTACATTTTTTGTAGTTCTCCCAATAAAAATCATTTTGGAAAAAGCTCCATGCTGTCATGCTGTGATTTTTCAGACGTTGGAGTAGAACAATGCAGAAGGTGTGACGTGTAGCTCAAAAACATGATGAGCAGTTGATGTACAGAGCCGTCTTGTGGTTCTCATGTTGCTCACATGAACATATCAGATATCCCAGCATGACCAAAGTCTTCTCCCTCCAGTAAAATAGAGCCTGGACGCAGGCAGGGAGTGTGGCCTTTTGACACTCTATGTCCTGCAGTGACCCATTATCCTCATCATACTGTAAAAACAGTGATCAGCTGAACGGTCGGCATGCACTGTGATAAAGCAGAAATCTCAAACTGACAGCCATGAATAAAACGTAATATTACATAACGTGCAATGTGTTGCTATAAACAGGGCGTCAATGGAAAATGTGTAAGAGCACAGATTGCGTTGAAGTTGTGTTTTGCTGGTGGTTCAGGCTGAAAGTCTCTCTGGGTCCTTGCCATCAGGAGTAGAATCTAATGTTTCAGTAAGATGACCATTATAATCCCATTTTCTGACACTAGACACACTGGCACTCAGAATAAACTTTTCAGAATAAACACTCGCTTCTAGTCTGTATGTGGACCTTATTAAGTGATTTCTCTTTTTTTAAAGTTTTTTTTTGTTTTGTGTGTCTTGTAACATCACCCTGATTAATTAAACTAACAACTTATAACTATCTCTAAAAACACAAGCACCGTTTCCTCTGTCGTAGGTTACAGGTCATGAGTATTGGGAGTATTTCAAGTTACATCTTGTGTTAAATCTTCACCTGAAAAGTAACTGCATCAGCAAAACAAATGTTGTGTAGTAGACAAACTGGAGTACCAGGAAATATCACAGTACTGCTATAGGTCTATACTACATGGATTTGTTTCTTACACGTGTTACAAACCAATGTGCTTTAGTCTAAACTGATCTTTTATGGTGCTTTGCTCACTGATCTTCCGAAGTGATCCATCAGAAACTTGTCAGTGAGCGTTACCCCTGAGGTCGGCCACACTGAGATGGATGCATCAGTCTGGGAACTGAGCACCAGCCATCAACTCATAACTGATTAACCGTGCAGCTGTAAATTTCTTTCTGCTATCAGGAGTTTGGGAAGGTAAAATGGAGTTTTGCAAGTCACCGGCCTGCTGTGGGGCCAAAGAAACCCTTCCCCTGCTCTGATAGGAACATCCGATTCGGTCATGTCTAGACCAAATAAAAACCCTGGCCTGTTTTTCAGCATGAAGCCCCCAGTGTTGTGGTCTGTCGATTTTCCAGGAGCCTTTCAAAGAACAACTGTGTTCTACAGGCTATTGGGCGAAGTTATCAGTGGCAGCAAAGGCATTAAGAAAATAAAGGGCCCAAGAGTCATGTGGTGCCTGGAGTTCATGCCAAGATAAGGCAGGCTGATAAGAACCCTGGCAAATATTTACTGTGTCCTCAGGATTTCATAATGAAGTGTTTATCAGGGCAGAGCCAAAGGGCTGCACAATGCGTCGGGCCCTGCCAACTAGTATCCACGTACCTGTGACTTTGTGTGTGTGTGTGTGTGTGTGTGTGTGTGTGAGTGTGTGTGTGTGTATGAGTGAGGGTTATGAGTGTGTGTCAGTCAACAAACCCACGCGTAATGTTCGACAGCATTAACATTTCTATATGTTATGTCTATCAAAGATGAACTTTTTCTTTCTAAGGATGTAGCGCAGTGTCGGTGTGTGCACACGGGGCTCTTGCTGGTTAATGGGCCCTGGAGCTGCTACAATGAAAGGAAACGCTCTCTGACTTGTGATTAGGGCAGGAAGAGTCCCACTTCCTGGCCACCACCCATTTCCACCTCTTCTTCGTCCTGCTGTTTTTCCTCCTCCTTCGGTTTCCCTTCTCCTCTGTAGTGGTGGCTTCGAGAAGTTACTATTTGTGTTCCACTGCTGCACTGGGAAGCTCGGCTCGTCCTGGTATTGTTTTGGCATGCTAAGGCCAGGCCGGGGGTCAAGTAGTAACAGCACATAGTTTCTGGACTTTGTTTTGCACCTACATGGGGGCCAGATGGGTGGCGCTTTGCCAAATGGAAAGTGGAGAACATAGGCCGTAAATCATCTTTGAGCCAGAAAACCCAATTAGCCTGAGATAAGGCCTTAACCTCCATTTGATCTGACCCCTCTGGATTGGTTCTTGTTGATTTAGTAATAAAAGTAAAAGATTACAGACACTTAATAAATATCCTTCTGTCTTTAATGAGCTATAATTACTACTTATAATCACAATGAAAGTAAACAGTTCCTGGTTTCTGATAGAGGACCCTCCTGCTTGCACCGTTCTGAGTCACTGGTGAACAGCAAATATGGTTTCCAAGTCCCTGCACTGTGTTTCTTTGTGATTCTCAACTGCATGTGACACTATTCTGGTCTCACAATGAAACAATGCGTGGCACAGTGTTGTATGTGCATGGCTTTGTGAGTGAAACTGGCTTGGAACCACACCCAGCTGCGGCTACTGCACAATTCAAACAAATAATCTATGTGATGTTCACTTAGCTGCTAACTGACTTCTACTGTTGTGACTTTATGTAATATAAAAGGCTGATGATATCAACACAGTCCCTCTTAAAGCTGCAAATAGACACAAGACAGTATCAGTTTGATGAGATTGTCCGCTCAGCAATCTGGAAGCAGAGCCAGTAGCCGGTCTGTGGGGACTGTAACATACGGCACAACCATGTGCTGTCTGAGCGGAGAAGTAACACATCCATCCTGTTGCTAAGGTTGAATAAATAAAGCGAGGGACACACCTGTTCACAGTGTAATACGTGCAGGTGTAAGTGATTTAAATATACAATGTTATATATTATAAAGTAATATCCTACTCACTCACCCACTCACTCTGATCATCAGTGCTGTCACTGTATCGTAGAGGCCGTAGTAGCCTGATAGCTCAGTGCTACAGGTGTGTAGAGAGAAAGAGAGAGAGACGGCTACAGAGAGGGATTTCGAGAAATATTCTATCTCTCTATATATATGTCTCTCTGTCTATCTCGACCCCTCGCTCGATCTAGCTCTATCACTCGCTCTACCTCTCTCTCTCTCTGCACTGCAAGTCTCTACGTATCGCTCTCTCTCTCTCTCTCTCCCTCTATGTCTACGTCTCTTGCTCTCCAACTATAACACTAATATAATACGTATGTCAACTAATAAATAAGAAAGAGATTAGATTGTTTTGCCATAAGACAGAGATTAAATTGTTTTGCCACTTCCTGGATGGACAGGTCAGATTAACTTGTTTAACTGGAAAAATGGCAAAAATCATAAAATGGTGGTGTGTTCCTTTAATGGCCCAGGTGGGCCATTTTTAGTGAAGCAGTCCTGTGTGAGGGTGTTTCTCCATTCATGAAGCCCAGACTGAGCACATGGGAGGAAGTTAAACTGTAGTGTGGTTAATAATGTACACACATATGCATGGCTTGTGTGTCCAGCTGTTATAGTTCAGAAAATTCTTTGATGCCCTTTACACTGGTACAGACACCACAGTAAACGTACCATTCAGGAAAAGACACTGTTTCACTGTCCTCAGCTGCAAAGGGCCGCGCAAATACAGTATACATGACAGAACTCATGATCCATTCTCATACTATGCTCACGCTGTCTTCACAGTCACACTACATCATCAAATGTATGCATCATAAACCTTATGTATTTAGCTTTCTCACACACACACACACACACAAAAAACTAAATCATTAAGTGAATAGAACCTGAAAATAACAGTGCCTATCTCTGTACTGTGCTGTGCTGTATGTGTCACTGACTGGCCTGTTCAGCCCTCGCAGTCCGACAGTGCAGAGAGAGTCTCAGGCCTGGGTGTTTGACAGACACAGCTGTAAAATTTCACGTGTCCCGTCTAGTTCGGCAAGCGGTTTAGTCCAGCCGTTGCCTCTAAGCACGTGATTGGCAGTGGAGCACAGAGGGCGACGAGGAAGTATCTGTGAGGTGAAAGGGTGGGATTGATGACGGAGTGAATGCTCGGGGCGCATGAGGCCTCGGCCGTGATGAAGCTTCACGGTCAGTGCTGCGGTGTGAGAGTGAGAGTGTGAGTGAGGGGATAGTGTGGCGGTAAGTGAATGAACTGAAGTGAAAATATTTCATTGGGGTGTTTATTTGGAGATGATCTTGGCCGTGAGCATGTTCCCGTCCTCTTTCGGTTCCCTCTGTAAAATCTTTTTAACATAAGAGAGAATCCCCAAGGTCAGTGTGTGCAGGTTTGTGTCTATCCATACATGAGTGTGTGTGTGCAGGTTTGTGTCTATTCATACGTGTGTGTGTGTGTGTGCGTGCATGTGCGTGCTTGCTAAGAGTCGAGGAGGTGGTGTTGGTTCGTACTTCTCGGTCTAGTTGCAGTGCTCTTACTCACGTCCATATTTCATATCTGCAGCTTTCAAACAAAAGCTGTATGTTGATACAATCTGCTGGCCGGCCAGAGGAAATGAGTGTTTGTGTGCTCACTAATGATGTTTCTGTTTCTCTTTCTAATGAGATCCAGTTTTTTCCACTGAGCTCATTAGATCGTCCTGTTTCATTTCTCAACATAACCACATATCTATTCTTCCTGGGGCTGAGAGTTTCATCATGCTCATGCGATGATGAAAGACACATGTGGTGATCTCAAATCGTGTCCGATGATTCAGCATGGGTTCAGTCAGTGAAACTGACTGGGATCGCAGTGGTCTGTAGGTGAGACCAAAACTGCTGCTCAGAGTAACATCTGAAGGTCGCGTGGAGATCAAACCTCACGACCTCTTGTTTTCCATTATGCTTATGACATCATCCACATATTCACATTCTCCCCTGTAAACTGTTCAGAACGAAGCAAACAGCACATATCCATGTGCTCATGTTCAGCAACTAACCTCTGCAGCTGGGAATAATTTAAATGTAGGAATCTTCATCCACCTGGTTCCTATACTAACTGGGATCCAACACAACAAAAGAACTGGGTTGTGTCTCTGTTCTGTTTAATCCGGTCCAGTGTCTTGTCCTGTTATTGGTTTGGGGTCTGTGTGCCTATAGCCAAGTGGATCCCAATAGTCCAGATATCATGAGTGCTTACGTCAGCTGTCTCAGCAGAAAAACATGAGATTTAAAAGCTGTGTGTGGAAGTTCTGCTGCTTTCTTGAGGCATTTGCTTGCCAGTCAGTGGCTCATTATTCCGCTGCTTGTTGTCGAGTCGACTTGATGTCGAGTCTGTTCAGGCTGAATCCATTTTGGGTAGAAATCTAATTATCTGGAAGTCTTGTTTTGTTCTCCCATGTTGTACGATGAGAGTTGAGTCAGTTAGGTATCTGTTCATTTGTCTTTTCCTTATTCTTTCATCTAAGTTTAGAGATTAGTGTCAGGTTTGAGGCCAAAATAACTGATGTTCTTAATCAGTACATAAACACAGTGAATCAGACCTGGTTGCATGATTGGCTGTATGCGTCATCTGTTAATAAATAACAACCGATTGGAGGAAGGTCCAGATCTTGTTTGTGACTTGCTGTATTTTGGTGTTGTGGATTGGTATTTGCATATTCTGGGACATGTGGCAGCCTGTGTGGGCCTCACATTCTGGAGGTCTTGACTGTGTTTAGACGTTAAAGGATCTGATCTTTGGAAACCCTCACTATGTTGACAAACTCAGTGATAGAGATTTTATATCGTAGACTTGCTTCCAGCCCCAGTCTCTCCATCCATCCACAGCCGGTGTGTTGCAGGCAGACGCAAACGCCGGAGCTGCAGCCGCCTGAAGGTGCTCACATCAATGCTTCCTTTAACGGTGTGTGGAGCTGAGCTGCAGCACAGACCACCTTTATCTAGCACTTTCAGGACACTCATTCATACACCAGAGAGGGGGAGCTATCTCAATCAGCTTTCTCTCTCTCTCTCTCTCTCTCTTTCTCACACACACACACACACACACACACACACACACACATACACATGCACACAAACTGCGTATGTGTGGTGCACAAACGCCATTGGGGAGCAAGAAAACAAACCTTCTGCACTGGTTTGCCGACTGCATATGCACATAGATCTGTGTCCGCGTGTGTTTTGCATCGAGGACTATGCACACACTCGCCTCTGTTTACTGTAAATAAAGATAGATTTCACTTTGTAAACAAACTCATGTTTATGTGCACCATCAAATTCAAACTCGTGCGTGTGTGTAGTTATTCAGCCGTTTGTTGGTTGTTGTTTTTTTTGCTGGGCATCGTGCGACTGCTTCTCCAAGACGAACCCTCAGATTTCTCAGTGGTGTATTTCAATCTAATAATAAAGGCACTGGTATGTGGAAGATGATTCAGAACTATGTATATATTCACTGTTGGGTTTGGTTTGGACGCAAGCACACACATACCTCTGTTGTTACTATAGCTTGTGGTGCAAACCTACTGTTTAAAAAGTTGAGTCACCATATAAACACACAGTTAGAATGGCCTCAACTCACCCCGAATCCAAACAAAACAGGAACATGGATGTTACTAATAAGGAGAAAATATGCCCTAAAACAAAGGGGATTGTAGTTTTGTTTAAGTTTTGGGCAATCGTTAGTTTAGTGACGCACAAATCTGCTTTATACTCCCTTAAATTCAGATGCTTAACTGTACAGAAAAGAGGCCTCCCACCAAACCCTTCCCAGCGGCAGAACTGTCAAAAAGGTCTAAAAGCTGAATACAAGTCTTAACCAGAAACCTATGTCACCTGATGAGGGACTAACTCAGTTATGAACATGATGACAAATGGTGAATCGTCAGGCCCAAAGCGTTTTGACTGCTTGACCTAAATAACAATCTGCCTCTGTCATTTTTGTGTGTGCGCACGTGCGTGCGTGCATATTGCAGTCAGTGTAGAACCATAGATCAATTATTTACCCAGGACCAGAACTTATGCAACATCCATTTGCAGAAAAGACTGTTTAGGAAACTTCATAACCCTATTTACTGAAAGTGAGGTCTGCACAGAGTCAAACAGGTCTCTTCAAAAAATATTTTCCCTTAGTTGATCACATTTTAGAATTAAAGAAACTTACTTCAAGCTGAAGAGGGAATTTCCTCTCATTCCACTAAACACAGCAACATCAGCCAAATGAGACCAAACAAACTGAAGCCAAAGCTGCATGTGGCACTTCCTGATTGTTATTATTTATTATGCATCCTCACTGGCAGTAGAGAGACTTTTTTTTATCTATAAAACGTGGTGCTCAGGGCTTCATAGTATTGTGAGTAGTAAAAGGCAAACATACCATAGACACTATCTTTTTTCCCCAAGACTGAGATAGATTGATGCAGAGTCAGTGTAATTAACCAGCTATTTTTCAGCCATGGAATCATTGTATCAATAAACAGGAAATATAAAACAACAACATTGTTTTCATGGTAGCACATTTGGTTCAACTTTAAGACTTAAAGGACCCCCCCACCCCTCCGAAAGTCTGAATATGTGTAATATTGGTTTTAATAAAGCCCCATATATGCTGCTTCAACATGCGGATTGTTGCCAAATGGTTACAGTATGTACAATCTCCATTCGGGGAAGTTACGTAAGTCACCTCTGGAGGCAGTAACATGCATATACAGTATCACTGAAATAATACTGATGGAAGTGGACATCATACCTCATAGCCACCAAAAATCCCCAAGGGCTGCTACTCTCCAGAGGAAATTTGAGTTTTGAGATCTCGGCGTTGATAAAGTGGCAAACCACTTTTGTTTACACCGCGACACAACTTCTGCTGCTTCCCACTATCATGAAGCAGCCCTGAACTTCCTATTTAAGCCTTTTTTTCCACTGCTGCTGTTTATTAGTGTGTTATTAGATAGGCTGTTTATGAAAAAATAAGTTGTTTTCTTTTCTTCGGTCCCAGAGAAATGTGTGTAGTCATTCATTACTGGTCAGAGTGTTTAGCCACACTTTGGGCTCTGCTTTAATTCCCTGTCAAACATCTTGGCATTTGAATTCATGGTCATAGAAGTAGTTTCCAGCACTGAGGTTAGAAATTTACTGATGTTTTCTTTTTACTGTTGTAAAATTATTTCCAAATAAGACCAAGAGGCAAAATGTGTGATGACTCTGTGTGAGAGAAATTAGGCAGAGCTATAGGGAAGAGAGCTAGAGTTGGAATAAATAGTTGAACTATTTCTCACTATTTGATTTAGACTTAAAATATGTCACTCATGATAAATGTTTTCATTCCAGGATACAGAGGTGTTGAACCCTGAGGGTGCTTTACAACAGTTCCAACAACACTTATTTTATTTTATCTTGATTAAAGTTACAGAGCCACAAAGGTTGAAATTTATGATAAATCATATATTCTGCTACTAGAGTTCATTCCATATAGTTTGATCCTAAATCTGTGAAACATTGATCTGTGTGTAAACGCTGCTATTCAGATTAGTATTATGATGACGCAATACACACCATCATTCTCACTGATCGCCAGTGAGAATGAATGTGATGACAGATTGGTTGGTTTTCTTATTACCTAATCGCTGCACTAAACAATGGTCCAAATGATTATGCACAATAGGAAAGGGGTCACTCAGATGATTTTATCCTGACTCTGCTCGTCCTCTCAGCTCTGTGGTTCAGTCTCACCACTCTCATCAACAGGCAGCTGTTTCCAGCAAAACACATCACCGGAGAAGGTTATGATTAATTAACTACAACCACATGGCAAACAGGGACATTTAGTAAGTAGCAGGTGAACACAAGAGTATTTAGATATTTGGCTTGATATGAAGAACTAACACGGGAACATGGCTGATGAGAACTGGAATACTGAACTCACTGAACTGTTTGTTAGGTGAAAAGTAACTAATCTCTATGTACTTGCTAATTTTGCTCCAGGTCTGTTGGATTTTGAATAGACTTCTGCTTGCTCCTGTACCATTGTTTTGTTTTCATCTTGGGGGATTTTCTTTCCTCCAATGCTAAATCACAAAACAAAATAGCAAAAGTTATTGCAAACAGGCTCTCTCTAGTATACAGTAAGGGGTAGTGTTGCAAGCCATATTTGAAAAACGTTTTTGAGTTTTTGTTGCTGTTTTTTTTTCACAGTAAGCAATCACGTCCTGAAAGAACACTGACTACTTACTGTGAGTTTCCTACAAATGAAAAGGATCATGCGTTTATTATGTGAATCACTGGATTAATAAATAGCCTTCTGCAGTCAGCAGCCACAGACCTTATACAATTACTGAGCGGCTTATAAAGGCAAGTATCATTCAGCCAGGGTAAACACAATAAAATAGACCAGATCTTATGATAACTTCTCCACTTCCTTTAATCTGTCTCTCTGTGGCTCTGGGTGTAGAGAGGGATTACCCCACGTTGCCATGCAGAGAGGCAGTATTTGTTGTGGTAATAATTTCTCAATAGGCTTTACATGGCCTTAAGAGAAGGGCTGAGTCTGGCTTTCTAGTAAAACAAGTAAACGTTCTGCCCAAACCTTAGTACATAAGAAGAAAAGAAAGAAATATAAAGAGGACAAGTAGAGGGAGGTGTGATAAAAGCAATGGGAAGGAAATGGCTCAAACTATAATTTATCAGCTGGGTTCCCAGGCTTCACACCAGGATTTCACTCTTGCCCTGGTTGCAACACCGACCTAGTTTCCCACCCAAAGATTACTCTGTGTGTGTGTGTGTGTGTGTGTGTGTGTGTGTGTGTGTGTGTTTTCACCTGCACATGATAAGAGAGGAAGGTGGTCACGTCGCCCCTCCATCAGGTTCATTGAGCAACAGGTAGCTTTTCTCCAGTATCCTACAACTGCATACACACACACACAAATGCTACACACACGAACACGCACACACAAAATGTACTGCACTACTTCAATGTACTGCGGCTATTTTGTACATTTTGTTCTGTATTGACTCACTAATTCCATAAGCCTTGACCCTGCAAACAGAAAAGGTGCACGTGGTGGAACACATATGAACCAACCAAATCCAACAGTGACCTGGAAACAGAAACAGAAATGATGTGTGGGATGAAAGATGATGGGAAAATAAATTCTACAGTTCACATACGGTCATTTGTTACGGTGTACCATCGAATTCAGGTGAGAATATTACTTCAAATGTGATTACGTAACCGCAATCTAAACAATTTTTGAACTTTCAGTGGGACTGAGTGAGTTTGATGAAGGACCAAGTGAAAAAGACAGTGATACACACTAGTATTAGATCCCTAATGGTCAGACAGCATGTTAAAGTGTTTAAATTCTCCTTCTTTCCTCAGGCTGTACACAGAGGAATCTCAGGTCCATCCAATAAAACAGAGTGTGCTTGTACGACGCCGGCCTAGTGAGGGCTGCTTTGCACATTACCGAATACTGTACATTCCTCCAAATGGTAAACACATCCCCTCTCTCTCTCTCTCTCTCTCTCTCTCCCTCACACACACACACACAAACACACACACACACACGCACGCACAAAGTTGAAATACTGCTGTGTTTGTGTGTGAGTTGGTGCGCGGCACATAAATCTGATGAGTCACACAGCCTGTGTGCTAACTGGAATGAATGTGTGTGAAAGCATGTGGGCCTGTGTTTGTGTGTGTGTGTGTCATTAATGCTAAACACTGCCAAACCCACCTGAGGAGCAAGGTAGGAAACAGCTGGAACCTGGCAACAACATCTGTCAGTCGCGTCAGAAACACTCACCCTGTCTGTGTGTGTCTGTTTGTGTGAAGGCTTGTGTGTGTGTGGAGGGCTTGTATGACTGTACACCCATAAGTGTTAACCTCCCACACCAACCCTCACAAGTGCAAGACCTCGGCGGGTCTTAGGGTTAAAGTCATATCTGCCCGTGGCCCCTGATACTGTTATCAGCTGGAGTGTGTTTGGTTTCTGTTGGGAATGAGTAGATGCCCCTGGTGGCTGAAGGGTCACCTCACAAGGAAGTCGTTTAGAATAAATACCGTAAAGATTGTGATTAGACATTCAGGGAGATCAGATAATCCTTTGTCCTTAATAAAGTCTGATCAGCTTTTCTCACATCAGTGTTGTAATATCTTAAAACCACTGATTGCAGAGATATGTCATAGCAGCCCTTTTAAAACTAGCTGCTCGATCTTATACACATTTTCTTTTGCAGCTCAAAGGAGTAAACAAGGAGATATGCCTACTTTACCCTAATTGTATATCTATGCTAAATATATGAGTTAAAAGTGCCATATAAGTATGGAAATACATATGTAAATGTTAAGTCTGGTTTTTACATCAGTCTGTTTACAAGACCTAGCAGTAGTGTTGCGTATGTATTGTGTTGTAGATGTATTGCAACATGAATTGAAACCTCCTGTGCCTCAGGACAGAGCTGTGTCAGTTCTGATAAATTGCCTCGAGTGACTGGTTTGTTCTGAAGTTTGAAGATGACAAAGGTGCGGGGGTGTGGCATTAGGAAGAAGTGGCAGATCCCGTATCTCTGTCTCTCCATCTCCTCAGTCATAACAAACTAACAGATATTGAGAAAGAAGAAGAGTGTGTGTCATGGAAAAGTCATTTCTGTCTAACTGTCTGCTATGAATAGGACAATGTAATATAGGTTTGTTGTGAAATGAGTACTCTTTAAATTAAATCATGAAGTTGCCTCAGTCACTGAAACTGTATATTCAGTCTAACTGTGACGACTAAATTGTGCTGAAGTTGTGAAATATCCAATTCTACCACCACCTTTGTTATACTAGAGTCACTGCACCTTGCTTTGTGCTGATGGCCTTAAATTTTCCATTTCAAAACAGCCGGGAAATGATTGTCTTTTACACCTGTAGCTGGGGGGTTCAGACACTTTATACTTGCACTCAACTAAGTCCTTGTAAAAACTTGCAGCTCTGAATAATGGTTTATCCCTCTTACGGAGGTATCATGGGAAATAAGTTGATCTCCATGTGTATCACATGCTGGTTAACACAGCTGAGGCTCAATCACGTCACCACGTATTCATCTGCTCCATGAAGACAACGGCGTGTTCATTCAGTCGTTATCAGTGCATCGACGGTTGAGGGAACACATGGCTGTCCTCACAGCGCTCTGCTCTCTCTCTCTCTCTCTCGATCATATTTCCTTTTGTACCTCTCTTTCCTTTTCTGTCCTCACACCCGAACGGGACTGGTTCTGTGAAGCACTAGAAAATAGTTCTTTTGGGCCGGCAGCAAAACAAGGTCTGCTATCATACTGAACCTTTATGGAAAGGAAAACACAAGTCCTTGATTTGATTCCTCTGCTTTGAAAACAAATGAAAGGTTATTATAGCCACATATAGAACTACTCAGAAAACCAAAGAACCACTGACGAGCTCTTCCGTTCCTCGAAAAAGTATGTCTGACTTCTGTCTTTACGTTTGTCTAAAAAAGCTGGCTGAATCGCTCATTGGATGCACAGTATGGGTTTAGGCTGGGCGACTTGCTGCTTGCCACCCTTCCACCTATTATTTAGGAACGCTGTATGCGAGTATTTGCTTTTTAAGGCGCATGACTTTTAAATGACTATTTTTGTTGGTTTTGGTTGAGTGTTTGTGTGTGAGAGGGAGCGAACGTGTGTTTGCCTTGTGTGGTTTTCCTCCGGCTGTGGAGGGTTTGCCTCAGTCTACTTCATGGTCATTACAGCGAACAGAGCGGGCAGGAGACAGGACATTAAATATCCAATTTATGGAAAACTCCCTTCATTCAAGCAACACTGGAGGTGCCGAATTAGCTTTACATTCAAACAAATGCATAATCCTCCGTCCATACTATACATAACCACACCATTGTTGACATGCATCTATTGGGCCAAATATTAGGTCGAGCACACAAACCTGATGAGCTTTGAATACTGGGTGAAAGGAGTATGTGACAGATTATACTCAAGAATTTTCTTTGGGCTCGTATACATGGTATATTAAGGATATACATGTTCATTTTTTTTAAATATTATTTGTGCATCATCACTAATGTACAAACATACTACACTTGTATATACTACTATTTATTTATCCATTTAAAATCCTTTGTACTATTCATAGTCTGATAATGGGGATTTTATTTTACTGTGCTGCTTTGGCAATACAGCCTGTGCAGATCTCTGAAGCCGCACAACAT
>JAFBJQ010000421.1:249807-363113 GCA_016785345.1 Trinectes maculatus
GGGGGGGGGGGGCGGGGGTCGAGGGGATGGAGTGAGGGAGACACAGCTTTACAGCTGTAAAGTGAGATAGAAAAAAAGTTGAGGAGCGAAGGGAACCACTTCGAGGCCGAGTTCATTTACATTTACTGAATAACCTTTGACGTCAATTTTTCAATTACTGTCCAAACAGCAGTAAAGTAGGGTCTGAGGACTGTTGAGAAACACTTCTTCATTCTGTGTTTGTATATTTTACACACGTGCATCATTTCTCCAGAAACAGACAAACTCTTTCAGATTTGAATGGAACTTTTGAGTAAATGAAATAATAATACAATATTTGTTTCTATTTTGTTTGTACCTGTGGCTAACTTAGAGCAGAAGATGTTTAAACTGCTACCAAGCAACAACAGGAAAAACAAGGTCATCAGTTCTATTCTCTCTCCTTGTGACCTGCACTATACAGTGCAGTGTACAGTGTTGCCTTTACAGTATAGCTTGTGTACAGTACATTGCCTGCAGTCAATGCTGCTTTAATACTGTTCAGTGTCACCTATGTAAGGGTAGTGGCTGAGCCTCTGGCTGCAGTGTCCTGTGATAAACCACTTTATGATGCCTCTTATTTTACATAACATACTGCTGGATGCATGTAGCCTTACAGCTTAATGGGAGACACATGACAAAGTGTTGACGTATGGTAAGCTGCTCTAAATAAGAAGAGCTAAAGATCTTAAAGGGTTAGTTCAGTCAAATTAGAAAAATTAGAGAAATTCTTCCTCTCATTTGGTTTTATTTGTTCAGGCACTGAGGTATTTGTTAACATAGCATTGTGTTGTACTATTAACATTAAAAAAACTAAAGAAAAAAACTTTTTTCAACACATACCTCTTCCCCTTTATTTACATTTTTTAGCTAAACAAATCTATTTGAGGAGCTTCACAAATCTACATGAAATAATGCGATCATTTAGCAGCATTAAAACTACTTACTACTATGATCTGTCGATAACAATTCTATCCTTCTACTATGCTACAGCCTTATTGTATTCCACCCCCCGACCCCCCACCCCCCACCCCCACACACACACAAAATTTCAGTTTACCATTTTGGAGACAAGACCTTTTCTGTAGTCTCATTACAGTATCACCCTGAGGTCAGCATGTTGACCTTTACCCTTTTAGAGGCACGAGGGCAGTTAACATGACCTTTCTGATAGATGTATAATAGAATCACACGCTACTGTACTGCTTTTCTGATGTGCGTGTGAGTGTCAGACGGAATGAACTGGAAGTCTGAATGAAAGAAAAGGAACTGTGTGTGTTTGTGGTGGTAGTAGTGTCATATGATTACATTCATCATGAGTCCTCTGTACCAAACACAAATAACAAGTATAGCTTTGCTTCCCCCACACATGGTTTAAAGCAACTTATCTCCATGCACACTATGTGTGACTGTGACACTGAAACTGTGTATTTGTGTTTTGATTCATTTCTTTACCTTTCACACTTTACCCAGGCCTGTTAACATCTTTTCAAAATGACATCTTTTTTATACTGACCTGTGGAGTAGTATTTTCATACATGTGGCCTAATACTTGTCTCTGTGGTACATTTGCATTTGGTAAATTTGCATGTGAAACTATGTAGGGGACTGAACGTATGGTTAACCCTCAAAGCACTGACTCATATTAGCCCAGTAGGGCAGCAGCATTCTCATGCTGCTGCAGCTCTGCCGGGAAACACTAATTTCTCTCTCTTCTCAGAAGAGTCTGGATGGATTTATTAGAAGCAGTGTTCAGATTAGAGTAAAACTGAAAAGGGCTCTTGTGATAAAACTGTTGTGCTTTATCTGTCACTGATTCTGCCTGACTCAGACTCTGGCTTCTCACTTATTCATTTCTGCATGCAACAATACATAGTAATTATCCGTGTCCTAGCAGATGGTGGTTCCTCTGTATTTTCTTCTCTTCATCCTCTGTCATCTTGATACACACAGATACACACACAATACCTGAGCTTTATGAGTTTCTGCTTCAATGGAATTTGTGATGGTCGGATATTAAAATACACTAGTCGCAAAAATTTGATTTATTACTCAAGTGGTACGTTTACAATTTTGAAGATTTTAGGGTATTTTAGGCCATAGAAAGTCTGACAAAAAGGAAAATATATGACGAATCCACTACAGATAATCACTGGCAAACCTATATATTTTTTGATTAGCCTTGTGTACATTTGCATCAATAAGAAAAAGACAGCTCAATTCACTAATTCTGATGATGCCAATAGGGAGGATTTTCTACAACCATAGAGGACGAATGAGCACTTTGTCACAGTTCTCACACAGTGTAGATAAGACGGACACATTTATGAGGTGCATGTGTTGTCAGCAGCCACTCGCACAATACAGCCTCCGGGTGGGTGATGGAGTAATACAGCTGTTCTGTTCAATAACAACTCAGCCCTTCACAAACTACAGAGCAGCACGTTACAAAGTGCAGAAATACAGTGCGTGCAGCTGTTGTTGGCCATCACCTTGTAGCTTTAGTGTGTGTGTGTGTGTGTGTGTGTGTGTTTGATAGAATTCTTTACATATGCTTTCTGTATTTCTTCATACTGTTTCTCTGGCCACAGATATCTGCGTGTAACAGAAAACCATATAGGGGGAGTGGAATAAAAGTTGGATAACAGTATCAGAGCAGACAGAACCAATAATTCAGCATGAGGAACATCTCTGGCCCGGGGGGGTAAAAGGTTATGAGACAGTACTCTAAGGCTTTTTAATATGGCAACCAGCTGCCTACCACTACCTCGACCTGCCTGCTTTCCTATCTGTCTGTGTGCATGCGTCTGTCTGTCTAATATTACACTTTTTAAAATCTGGTGCTGCATACCTGATGTGCAGCTTGTTTATGGAAACTCTATCCTCCCTGATGTGACTGCTTCTTTGACTCAGACCTCCCAATCATGCCTGACTCACTTTATTAGGCGTCCCCATGGACAAACAGACTTTCATGCTTCACGTAGCCCTTTGTGTGTGTGTGTGTGTGTGCGCGTGTATTGGGAAACTTTTACTCATTCGTAATTGTTTTTGAATGTGCACGCGGGCACGTCTTGTGGCTTAGAAAAAAAAAAAGCAGCATTTTTGTGTTGTTTCAAGACACCGGAGATTAATCAGTGTGAGATATCACCTTGGGTTTCGGGGCAGTTTGCACGTAACACGTGGACCGTGAGAGGAAACACACATCTCCAAATGTGCAATTAGACACACATGTATCAATGCAACTGCCTCAACAAAAACTTTCAACAAAAAGCACAGCTGGACATTGATGAGCAGTAAAAACACATTTGCTGGTATTTGCAGCTCATTTGTGTCAGTTTGGCCTGATACACCCACACACACATATCCACACCTCCCCCTGGTCCTCCGACGCTGAGCACAGTCCAGTATGTAGGCCAGCTGATAAGAGACTCATTTTTATCAGACAAATTTCATACAATGGTGTTTAAGGAGTTATATCCACCCATCAACACAGTCCTAATAATAACTGACTCATTCATCCTGATAAATCTCCCAACCAGCGAGCTGAGCTTTTGTGAAGAGGCGACTTGTTTCTAAGTGTCTACTAGTGTAAGTGGAGTCTCCCCGGCCCGATACAGTAGAGCTAAGGTCAGTTGTCAAAGGCGGGTCAGGTACAGTCCAGAGTCCAGGGCTGATACAAGAGAAAATGAGGACCTGGTTAACTTTTGGTTATACATTATAATAAAACTCCTAGCTCAGCACTTAAACACAAAGTCATATGCACATAAAAGGTATAACGCACACAGGCACACAGAGGTGAACACAGTAGCTTTGGTTAAATTCTAACTCACAACCTTTGCAATGTCAGCTTTTATTTGTCTTACTACTGTAAATCCGGCACAGAAGTACGACAACGGAGTCAGCACAGGCTCTAATGAGGAGACACCTCACACAGACACAAAATCTCGAAGCTGTATTTTAGCGAAAGCTGATTTCACATAATGGAAAAGGGTTGGATTTTAAATCGTAGCGTTGCCGCTTGTTTTAAATATTAGTTGAGGCGGAATGTGATTTGCAGTTTTCTTTTTAACTCACCGACATCAGCAACGTCTCAGGAGAAAAACATTAGGAGGAAAAGGGAATATGCAGCATAAATGAAAACAGGAGGTTTTTTTGCAAAAAAAAAAAATGCCTTTGATGACAACTTATATAAGCACTGCCATTAAAGCACAGTGAAGGAAATGTGCAAAGTGTTAAAAAGACCATGCACATTTCAAAATACCACACCTAGTGTACCTACAGGTAATAATGTCCTGGATTTATTTTCCATTCAAATGAACAGTGAGGATAAACAGTCATATCTGGATCTGAAGGCATTTTCTCTGTGAAGTGAAAAAGCTAAAGAAAAAATATATTAACCACACCTTTCACAGTAAATAACCATCACAGTTTGCCTTCTGACTTCCAGACTTTGATATTTTGTACTTCCTTTATTGATTTATTATTATTATTAAGCACAAATAAAATGTAGGACATGTATTATTAGCAGCCAGAAAGCAGCTAAATGGGGTCATGGAGAAGAAACCTAACCTGATCTGACCTCATCCAGCCAACCTCCATGACGCAGCACCACCACTTTATCCAGTATTCATCACCATCTGGGGCCTGCTGTCACTGCAGGGCCTGTCTGCAGGCAGCGTTTACAGCGTTTAATATGGAAGTGCTGGAGAAACGCAGGCATGAGGGACGGATAAGGAAGGACTCTGTGGGAATAAACTGGGCTGGAAAAAGTGAATTAGTCATGTTTATGAAAAAGAAAAAAAAAGTTGCCTCTTGTAAATCTGTACCACTGGTCTAGACTGTAACAGCTCATAATGGGACGACTTAACCTTGCAATTATTTATTCAGGTAAGCGACACAAGAGATGGTGAGAAAAACTGAGGAAGTGACATCACTGCTGATGGATTTTCTCACCTGTTACCCAGACTTAGTTAACTCTGACGATGTATAGTATGTGTGTGTAAGTGAGGGACACTGAGAAGGTGACTGACAGGCACAAACAGCCTAACCAAACAATCGGTTGATGCTGTGTCAGTGTGTGTGTGTGTTTAGGTGGGGGGATCTGCCCCTCTTTCTGTAAGTATGTGTATTTGGCTCTGGTATGTGAATGTGTGTGTGTGTGTGTTTGGGGGGGGTGATCAGTGTGTATGGCGTCCCGCTGCGCTGACAGCAGTGTCCTGGCTGTGATGTGGATGGCTGAGGGTGCTGACAGGCCTGCTGCTGGGGCGCAAACCCTTCAGCCAGCTACACTTCTGTCCCCATCATGGCCGGGCCCCTCAGTTAAATATACAGCTCTCCTCTCCAACTTAACCCTTCATTGTATTCAACAGTGTTTTTACACTGAGCCTGAAATTTGTATTAGTGTTAATGATTTCCAAATTGAAAGCTGGACTTATCAAAATGTCTACATTAAAAATGGATTAAATGACTGTGCGTAATGTGAAAATGGGCATATATAACAATCCACCCATTAAAAAAAGGATGATTTGCTGCCTGTGCTAAATCCACTCGACTAAACGTTTGTTTTAAAATGGTTTGCGTCTCCTATGGATACGCCTGCCATCAACACTCCTCCACAGTTTCCCAGGTGCTAAAACGGATAAGTTTGGAAACGCTGCTGTCTCTGGCTCGGTCTGGAAACTCCAGGGCTGCGTTGTAGAAGGGATGAGCAAAACAGAGACCATTTAACACAGTGACGCAGTTCGCAGCAGCCTCTTTGTTTTTAGGCCCTTGTTGTGGTTTTGGGCCCAAACCTTGGCTGTTCAGCTTCACTGCTTTGATTGAACTGCAGCAGACAGCTGTTTCAAGTAAAGAAAGATCCTCCGATGAACCTACTGTGATCTATTAGCTTAGGATAAACAGCACACAGACAGTTCGAACAACTAACTAGTCAACATGGAAAAGTATGCGGCAGCGACACAACCAGACCAAACAGAGCTATAAGTACAAAAGTATATGTGAAGTTAAAGTTGCTCTGTGTCAACTTCAAAGCCCCAAACAGTGGAAGATCTTATCTTTTAATGTAATGTAAATGTATGCATGATGAACTGATGATAGGAATTTTATCTGTACTGTCATTATCATAGAGCAGCAGGCTTCACTGTAAGGTCCTCACTCGTCACTGCACACCTTGTGCTTCACCCCTTCATTAGCATTACATTATTTATAAGGTGTTTGTGTGCCGGTGCCAGCAGCATGTGTGTACTCGCTCTGTTGATTGTACCTATACGTTTGAACTGAGCTTGGTAAAAGAGCTGTATGTCTGCAGCTGCCTGTGAGGGGAGCCTCCTGCAGAATGAGTTACAGTTAGAGTCAGTACTTTCTCTGGCCAGACTCAAAGCTTTACCGCAGGAACCCTAGGCATCATCTATCTGTCAGTGTCAACACACTCGCCAGAGGGGTTCCAAGGCTTCAAACTGCAACTCACTTCAATGTTACTATGTTTTATGGTTGTATTTTCTAAATCGTATTTTTCCTTCTATTATATCTTTTATTAATGTTTTTAACGTTTTAACATCTGTCATCCCCATTTTTGTGTTTGTGATAACTGAATGTATATCTGCCATTTCCACCGTCTTGTCTCTTTTTCATGGATATATGGAAATTTTCCGTGAAGAGACGAGGGTTAATATCATGGGAAAACAATGATCCAGATGTGAAGTGACATTTACGGATAGAAAGCATTTGCTCACACTGGTTGCCTCCCTGACCTGTGAGTGTGAGACGCTTCATTTGCACGTGTTCACAGGCAACCCTGCCAGCAAGAAGACTGTATGTATGTATGTGTGTAAGTTTGTATATTTGTGTGGAAAAATGCTTTGCTTCATTTAGTTTTTCAGTGTTTATGTTGCAAAATGTTCTTCTCTGCTTGTTCTCCTGCAGGGACGATATGAAGCCCACCTCTGCTGTCAACGTACAGCTGCAGGAAGCAGCTGCAAAAAGAAAACTATATTTGCCTCAAGACTTCCTGTCAAAATTTGGTGCTTTCCTTTAAGCGGACTGTCATCACATGCTGTCACCCACATTGTCCTGGAGTCAGCGATGGAGCGAAAGGATGGAAAAAGGAGATGAGGAAAAAGACACGAGGGAAAAGACAGGGACGATGACAGATGCTGAGAACATCACCCCTGACTCACGAGAGGCGGATGAGCCAAATCTGACATTTGTCTCTGATTTAGCTCTGAGCTCCAGTATAAATCTTTTCTCATCTCTCCAACCATTATGTTTCCGCCCGGTTCACATTCGTTCACCACACCCCGGTGTCTGGTCAAAGAAAGCAAGATCGCTGTTTTTCTTTTTTTTTTAAGTGCTTTTCTCTTAAAATGTCTCTTTCTCATCTCTACCCTCCTCTCATCAGAGGGCTCACTGTATGATAAGAAATATGCTAATTATAGCAAAAGTAGGCCATGTGTGGCCAAGGACGTCCGTCCTGGTAAACGCTTATCAGCAGACACTGGCACAGAGACTCGTTACACATTGTGCTGCGCTGTTGAGGCTATCAGTGAGATAGCAGGCGAATAAACTCCACCTGCATGTCCTTACTTTATGACAGCTATGCTTATGAAGTGTGTTAGTAAGTCACTGGCTGCATTCCATTTCTAAAAATTTTACCCGGACGATGTTTCGTTAACTTCACTGATTCACAGGATTAATCTGGGATTGTTCATTACTGAGTGAGATATAAAAATTATGATCGCTCGGTGCACTTGGTTGTTATGGACTGAATGGAGGCAGTGAGTTAGGACACATTGTAGTGAAGTGTGTTTCTGTTTGGAATGCAGCCCAGGAGTCTGGGAGGCCATCTGGTTTGAAGATTGACCTGTCATACCTGCAAATGATCTACAGCCTGCTGGAATCTAGTAGACGCACGCACACACACACACACACACACACACACACACACACACACACACACACACACACACACACACACACACACACACACACACACAGTTGTTGTCCTCTTATCTGTTAGAGCTTTCACAAACCTAATAACATATTGCATACAAACCCAAACACACAACATGCATGCAGAGGCACATGTCCAGCGCACACTCCCACATGCTGCTCTGCTCATAATCTCTATGACCTTCACCGTGATGGCAGACAAACACATGCAATTACAGGCACACATAGACACTGGTCTTAAACACAAAGGAATGTACTAATATGATGCACTGAGGAGACCATTAGGGGAAGTTCAAACGTTAATGTCATTTCAAGACACAGCGTATTGTACTGTATGCACATTACTGAAAAAAAAATATTGTGATGATTGCTCATCAGTTTGGGTTTTTGAAGTGCAGTGAAAGATGCAGATGATAAAGGAAAACTAGGCAGAAATATTTAATAGACAGAAATCAGAGTGATGTCAGACTTGACATCTAGATATGACAAAAGTAAAACAATTCTTTTATTCTACCTGATCTTAATGAAAGGATTTGTTTTTTTGCAAAAACATTAAGTCTGGGCAGTTTAAGTTAATCTATTCCTCTTGACCACCAAATAAATATATAACATTGTTAAAAATACAAACTGACCAGTGACTCTTGTTTACATCCGGGCATCAGGCAGCAGCCATGACAGGAATGTTACCGGTGAAACCAGTGAGGGTCAACGACAGGTCAGAGGTCAGAACAACATTTGAGAGAAAGGAGCGATAAGAAAGCAGAAACAGAGTGGAGGGAACAGTGGGTAGAAAAATGACAGAAACAGAAGGAGAGTGGTACAAAAGGTGAGCATCATTCCTGCCTTTCTGCGTAGATCCAAGTGTGTTTGTGGGTTCATGAGTTAGTGGTTTTGTTGTTGTTGGACCCTGAATGTGATGCAATGTACTGGTTATTATTCAGTGTGACATGGGGAGCAACAGACACAAAACAGCTAACTAAACAAACAGCAAAAGGAGAAAGCTAAGTAAAAGTGCATCTCTGCTCTAGAAATAGCAAATGGCCTCATAGTGACAAGCCCAGATGGACACACACACACACACACCCACACACAAACACACACAAACACCATACAAAGTATCCCAGACTGCAGGTAGTGGTTTGATAGATGGGTGAGGAGGATCAGCTCTAAACCAGATACTGCTGTACACAAACACAGCAGCACACATGCGCTGCACACAGAAAGAAACAGTGAAAATGTTTCACAAAGTTACAACATCACACAGGTAAGAGACTTTACAAATGCACCGCTGGAAACTGCACAGTAAAGAGGAGGATTTTAGGAAACGGCCAAAACCGTGCATTTGTGTTTGTGGGCACCATTTACGCCTGAGTGGTCATTTTAGTAGACACGCTGGCAATTTACATCCCCGCCGCACATACGGGACACGGACAGAGCCGTCATTTCTAAACATAAACTCTGCAGCATGTAATATAGACTGTGTGCAGGAATGGGGTTGTCACACTGCCTGCGTATGTGTGTTTGTGTGTGTGTTTGACCGTCTGTTTAGTTTCAAGGACGGGTTAAACACCGCTGTCTTTTTATAGCACCGGCAATTCGGCCTGTGTGTGTGTGCGTGTGTGTGTATGCGGTATGTGATAGTGAGGAACATAGTGAATGAGAGAAAAATATTGTGTGTTTCTGAGAAAGCAAGTGTAGAAAGGAGGTGGCGATGCACTCGCACATGTCCTTGGGCCTTCCAGCGCGGCTCTGTGCCCCGCTGACAGGGCAGTCATAAAAGCGTATGAATCAGCCCGTGTGTGTGTGTGTGTGTATGTGCGTGTTTGCTCGTGCACACAGTGTGTTTTTCCATTCAAGTGTGAAAAAACAGACAGCACTGTTAGAGAAGAGAAGATGACTCACCTGACCTGCATTTCACACACTCATTGCACTTGCCTGGGAAACAAACATATCACTGTTATTTTCAACACGTCTACCTACCGTGGAAGGATATGCTGTGGATTATATGGAGGTATGCAAGGACGGGATGCCAAACTTTGTGGACAGCAGATTCTGTCGCTAACTGGCTGTGCTGTAGCTGTTGCATTTAAGTGCTTCATTTTTTATATTCTAACTGTGTTTACTTATATGTTCACTTGGTGGTCAGGGGCCTCGTGGTTGCACTCTTTCATCCGAATCCCTCCGGAGATCTTAGACATGAAAGTGCATCAGACATCAACACGATATGAACTGTGGCTCTTATTTATAAATGTTATCAATGACTCTCAAAAAATGTCAAACAAAGAAATAAATTACCATATTGTCTCTGGTCGAATGTTTCTGCAAGGGAACGACCGCCTGCTCAACCATGACATGGTGTAAGATGCTGATCTGGCCAATGATACGCATGCTTCCTTGTTCACCCAGGTGTAGCAGCTCCTCGTACTCTCTCTTTGGTAAAATAAGTTACCATAAAAAGATGCACAAATTAGTTCATGGACCATGGTCTGTTTTTAGAAACTTATTGTCATCGCACTACCACGTCTCTCTCATCAATGTGTCATCACTGGCATCAGCAACTTATGTTTGCAGACTACTCAGATTATAATTGCGCTGGTAATGTTTGAAGACTTATAAATGGATAACTTGTTGTCTAGTGTCTCTGCAGTGGCAAACAGAAACTGCTGTGTGTCAGTCACCTGACAGTCACTGTGCCTGCTCAGCCCAGGTATGTAAACAAACTGGCGCTCTGCCCCTTTAACTAACTCTTTGCCCCTGGCTGTAAGGTCATTACTAACACTGAAGCTTCCACTCAGCTTGTTTTCCCCTTTACTTTCTTAGTAAGCATATGAATCTTTTTGTTGTTGTTGTCGTCAGAGTTTCAGTGGTTGTTTTTGTGAAAGTACAGAAACTGGTATATGGACACAGGTTCTCATTTAAGAGTGCATGGCACCGACTCAGTGACAGATGCAAGCATTGTACGCACTGTGTCAACTGCCACATCGAAGAAAACCTAAACGAGCCCAAATGAAACACATTCAACCACAAGCTGACATTAGGATACACACCCACTCAGTGCATTTCAATAGTTACTCCTGGAACACCGCTGTCTCCTCCATGTCCTGTCACGCAGATTCCAGGACTTGTCTAAGTAAAGACCTTGGACGTTGTCACTGGGATGAAATACGAGCAGTTACAGGTATGCTCCTGTTAAGGATCAGTGGTGTGACAGAACACTGTGGTTATTGAGTCAGCCTGACAAAAGGAATTAAAAGGATACACTATTATCTTAATGCTGTCAGTCAGCTCATCTTCCCACGCTCAGTGGTCATTTTTGGTTTTGTGTGTGTGTGTGTTTGTCCACATGTAGAATGACAAAATGGTGGATCATAAGCTAAACTATCATTTAAATATGTTGAGTTGTGACACAAACAGAAAGTGAGTTATTGAACGTTATTGTGTAGCCACTGGGGGTGGTGGAAAGTACCAAAATACATTATTCAAAGTTTGCATGTAGGTTTAATGTGAGGTACATATCATTCAGTTAAAGTAACATCTAAAAAGTACTTTTTTCATTTTTTTCTACTTACATAAGAAATGAATAAACTAGAGTGCAGTCATTTTAGTGCAAGCTGAAACTTTGGACTGCAACACCCTTATTGATTTATTAGCACCAGTTTATGTCAGCAATATTTAGCAGCTTGACTTTGAACTCACTTTTGCTTTCACATGTTCTCAAATTGTAATTGTTGCTGTAATTGTTTCTGGTTCGTTCATCTTAACTGATTTAACTGTCAACACGAAAATAAAACAGTGTTGTTTTTCTTTACAGGTAAAGAAATTCATTCACATGACATAAAATGCATCACTAACCAGGTACAAATGCAACGCGATCTCTGGTTGCGGCATTTCCAATGTTCTGATTCTGAGATGAGGTGTTCATTTTTCCTCCTGGCACTAGCATGTTCATAATCCTCTTACATTCAAGATGTCTAATTTATTTACTGTACATGAGTTTCATGACGGTTGGACAATTGATTGATATATGTTTGTCTCTGTCTCTGTCACTGACATAAACACAGTCCAGTCTATGAAACACAGCTAGCTTATAATAGCCACACCCTATGTACTGTATTCTAGCAAACTGGCAGTGAACCTTACACATAATCACACTCACTAACTGGCATGAACACACACACACACACAGGCTTTATTTGTGGCCAGTGTTGCATGCCCGTGAAAACAATGACTGCTTGTGAGAAACAGGCGGGAGCCAACCTGTGCTCGATATGACAGGTGCAAAAGCAAAGCCTATCACATTACACCCATAATCATTAACTACTTGTAGCCCACATTCTGAGTTCTGTCTGTGTGTGTGTGTGTGTGTGTGTGTCTGTGTGTGTGTTAGTGTGTGTGTGTGTGTGAGAGAGAGACAGCATGATAGCATGCTTGTTTGTCTCACTCAATCACTTGGGCCTGCTATACCTTCTTATGCAACAGGTCAATGCTTTTGTTGACTAATGACCTTATCAGGCCTGTGCACACAATGATGTCATTCCCAGGTGTGTGTGTGTGTGTGTGTGTGTGTGTGTGTGTGTGTGTGTGTGTGTGTGTGTGTGTGTGTGTGTATGTGTGTCTTAGACTTGAGGTGATATCTGGTAGATATGTGGTTTGTCTGGCTTTAACGTGATATTAGGATTTGTATCTTCAGTGCACCATAGAATAGTCCTAATCCTTTGGTTTGGTTTAGAGGGTGAAAGAGGTCATTTATACAGAGGAACGACAGTAAGTACATGCTGGCCTCTGCAGAAGTCAAACATGTTTGGTGAGTTCCATGTATCTTATCGCTCAGCATAAAAAATTGGACCAGGAATAATGCTGTAATCCTTTAACCCAAACGCTGATAATATCGGTAGGCCGATACTATCGATCGATACTATCGATCGGACATCTCTAATATATATATATATATACATCTGCTCAGCAACATTGTTACTGTTAGCGTGTTAGCGTTAGCTTCAAGCATAGGTTTTCATTAAAGTATCTTAAGTTGTTTATAAATGACCGGAGCAGCTGCACTGTATTTTTAATCAACAGGAAATTGTTCAGTTCAGAAAGCATTTTAGTATTAAAGGGGCTAATTATAAAAAGATGGTTTCACAAAACCATTAGCAGGAGTGTGAACCTGTTGCCTGCCTCAAACTTTATTTTTTAAAATATTTAGATATTTTATCAATTTAATGCAACAGAATTATCTAATAGGAATTTATGTCTTAGAGATACAGGTATGTCTATGTGTTTGCCAAATACAAACACTTGTATGGCAACGACACTGGATAAGGTTTCATTTCTGAATGTGACAGCAGTATGTTTTGATGTTAAATATGAGCACACATTCTGATCACTTGGCAGCTTTAGATAACAAAAAGAGAGTTAAGTGCAGTTGGTAGGTGTTGCACTGGTTATTTTCCATGCACGTACTGAGATGTGGCATCCGATTAACCTGCAGTGTGTGTGTGTCTAATGTTAGTCTTGGAGCAGCATGGGGGAATCTCCAGCTGGCCCGACTTTGTTTCGTCAGACGTTTTAGTCAAACACCTGCTCTTTCTTGTGCACACACACACGCAAACACACACACTCACGCACACGCACCTTTCCAATACGGACGCACTCACCAAACAAAAACTTGAGTTGTCAAGAAAATCCTAATTGTAGAACTCAGGTAAATTAACAATGACAAGTACAAACTAATCTCTCTCTGTCTGTCTGTCTCTCCCTCTCCAGCCATCTGTCTCTCTCACTGTTTGTCTTTGCTTGGCCTCCATTCAGGTCTTACGTAACTGTGTTGGTGAGAACCTGCTGGCTGTTCAAACAGGTCCTCATCACACAGGATTAGGTGCTGATGGACATGACCCACATACTGAGACACTTCCCTGCAGGTAACACACACACACACACATATACAGAGAGACAGAAAGAGAGATACTGTATACGCACACACACACTCATGCCCACGTTAAGGAATCTGCTCCCGTCATGTTTGAGGATCACGGTGATTCACAGATAATACTTGGCTGCCAGCGATGAAACAGGTGACTGCACTGCTTATGTGTTGAGTCTTCTGTGAAACCAGTTTCAAGGCCACAGATAGACTTTCCATTGTTCTGCCTCGTCTTCTGTCTGAGCCACGACTCATTTGAGATTAATGGCAAATTCAGTTTGTGCAGAAGCCCCTTGTGACCTGCTGCTGCAAGTCACTGCTTTTATTTTATTAAAATATCCCTTCCCTCCCAGAGTGAATTAGTCAGGCTACATATACAGCTTATTGAAGAGCTAGTCAGTTTTTTTAAAGAAATACCATGAAAAATATCTATATAAAGATCTTTAATTTATTCATGTTGTAAATTGTAGACATCAATATCCTAAAATTACTGGGCATTGTTCTTTGTAGCAGACAGTACAAGTACTAGTGATGTCAGTATGGGAATGCTGAGGCCTATTTTCAGCAGCGGATTAATATGTATTGGAACCTCTAGTGAATACTTCCAAAAGCAACAGTGTGGCCCAGTGATATGTTCTGAGTAGCTTTAGCACAACAATGGAGCTTTATGGTACAGAGAAATAAGATACATCAGGCTGTAAATAGGGAAACACAGACAAACACACACACACACACACACAGAGGGAGAGGAAGAGAGAGAGAGAGAGGAGGGAGAGAGAGAGAGAGAGAGAGAGAGAGAGAGAGAGAGAGAGAATAGGCCCCAATTATCAGTGGATTAATGGCTTGTTGGGTTTGGGATTTGCTGACAATAACACATCCAGTTTATTCTATAATAGCTAATTTCCAAATAAAGCACTAAGTGGTTTAGATTTTTGACAGGCAGATAGCAGAATTTGAGATATAAAGTTGCCGATCACTTATAATCTTGTGAATGTTTTGTCTGACCTCAAATGGCTGGACCCAGACTCAAATTGGAGTTTATGATATTTGTCCATAAACTGCATTTGCTGGTGATCTGAGCTGGATGCTGGAGTGAAGGGTCAGTGGGTTCAAACAGGACTGGCAGATGTAGCTGCAGCAGGATGTGGCTGGTAACAGACGCAGGCAAATAAGAAGCAAACAAGCTGTCAAGCAAGTTAAACCTAAACATGGCTGTAACATTTAAACCACTTCGTGACTGATAATCTGATGAAGACTGGTAGTAGGGTTCAGGCTTTAAATACAGCAGTTAACGAAAAGTTGGCTGGTAGAGAGTTCCTTGTGGTTGAGAGCTGGTGAGAGGAAGTCAAAGGAAGCCATGCCCACCAACACATGCATAAATAATCCATACATTTAATCTGATTACATTCATTAAAATGAATAACAAATGTCTGGTGTAGGTGACAATAACAGGGTGGTTTATTGAAGATCATCATTGCAAATATCAGCTACAAATATCATCAGTTCACATTATTGGACCAACCCTAACAACATAACAAACAGACATGAAGCATTAGTCATGCAGTATGTATTTGTGCTCTCATTCTAACCCTGCCCAGAGAGCCAGATCACTGGGTTTCGATAAACACAGGTTGAATGTTAGTATTTAGCTCTGAATTGCAGCTACACTGACAATAGCTTAATTATCTTACCGACACCACCCAGCTGGGACTTCAGGTAGAATAGAACAAAATGCAAACACAATCCTGGTGTATCCCCTGAAAGCATCACTGTGCCCATCATTGGGTAGTCATGACAACGAGAGAGTGGGGCACAAGCGCTTCTTGTTTTCTTGACCTGTTGAACTGATATACAGTAGAAAAGACTGACAATGTCTCTCTGCATGTGCTTGTGTAGCTTGTGGTCATGTGTATATATGTTTATAAGGGTGTGTATATGTTTGTCAATGTACAGCTGAACATAAGAGGAAGCTGCTCCAGGAACAGTGAATCAGCAGCTGATATCATTATGACTAAATCAGTTTTGTGTTTAACACAGCAACTGAACTCTCCAACTTGTGTATTAGTCATAATAAACCATGATTAACTGGTGTTAACGTTTTCAGGAAATTATCATTGATTTCTACAAAAATTGGTTGAAGCCATCATTTCACGTGTTAGGTACATTTACAAATTGGACTTGAGGTTAAGATGTGTTTGAGGCGAGCACCATCACAGATTTTTATGAGAAAGACTGGTAATTAAAAAATTATTTTTAATAGGGTTACATGGGGGATTCCATTGTGTGGGGTGACATTAATATACTGCACCTATATAGTGTTAATGCTTCTGTGCAATAACAAAACCTTTTAGGCCCGGGAGGAAAATACCCACAATGATTCTCAGTTTCGACTCTCATAGAGTGTTTTTTTCTTTGTTTTTTTGTTTTCCTGGTTTAGGGGGACATGACGTAGTGGTTAAAACCCCCAGATAAGATTCATTTCAAAACACCAAACACCATATCTTGGAACAATAAATGTCAACTGTGATGTTAAATCCCGACCCTGAATGTTATTTTCTATGGTTAACTTTTTTGTAATTATAAATGTAGGTTTAACTTCAAAACAAAGGCACAAATCAAAAGTGACTTAATGATGGGTTTCATTAATTTTTATATGCCAGTGAGGACGTAGTGAAGATACCCGATTTCCAAAGCTTACAGTTAGGTGACTGACTGCATGCGCATTTTGTTTTGATTTGTGGTGTGTGTGTGTGTGTGTGAGTGTGAGTGAACCCGTAGTCAACAGATGTCATGAAATTATGCGTCACTGTGGCCTGACTCACCATGCTGTTGTTTTCCTTGATGCTGTTCATGGGCTCTCTGTTGCTGTAGGACCCTCACCTTTGCACTACTGTCTGCCCAGAGTGAGCGAGCGTGTCTCTGTTCACTCTCTCGCTCTCTCCCTTTCTTTGGTAATTTTCCTCTCGTTTTCTTTTATCTCAAGTTGGAGTGGGCTTCCTGCCTAACAATTGGAGGAACCCAGCAGTCAGAGGTGTCACGCTTTCTCATCTCCCTGTATCTCTGTCGCATGCACAGACACACACATAGACACACAGTCTACAGACAGCTGGTGGGATAAGGGAATTCTGCAGGAAGACGTGGTTCCTGTTCACGAGGTCATGGACAGTAACTGTTTAACTATGGATTTAGGATGTGCTGAGCTCAGTTTAGCTTCAACATTTCACAACTGCTTCAGCAATACAGATGTGTGTCACATGGTTTCAGTGCAAAGAGTTCACTGTCACAGCAAGACATGTCATTTGTTTTCTGAATGGGATAATTCCAGTGTATTACTACTTTGATCTCTTTTGTGTTTGGGGGGGCATTGTTTCTGGTGGTTATGGCTACCCTGCACTCACCACTGTAATTGCTGGGATCTCGGAATGTGACAGTGATGAGCATTAGTTAGGCAAGTAAAACTCAGATTGTATGCAAACCCCGGAAGAGTTTAACTCATTTGGAATGGAAAATTAATACAGAACCACAACCACAGCTTTCTTGTCTCGCAAAATACACTGATACTGTGGAGGCTGGAGGGATTTTTCCCCCCCACCTGAAACGTCTTTGCTGGCTCTGATTGGCTTATCCTAACATGTTCAGCTACACAGAAATTATACAGTGAAACAACGACGGTAATGTTGTCAAAGTTACATTCCAGCTTTGCATTGTTCATTCTTCTATTTACGTTTCTAGGTCTTGACTGGCTGCTGAACATTCTGACCCTTTACGATGTAAACGTCTGTAATTTGGTATCACTTTGTCAACTGCTGTCAGGAATGGAATTATTACGTAAGCCACAGTTTTATTTAAGATGTAACAACCACATGTACCATGACCACATGCTGTTTGCAATTACTGGTCCAACATGCATCAGCGTGCGTTAGTCAGACTTGTTGTCCAGAGGTCTTGCTGTGCATGAGACCTCTTCTATCAGCCTTGAGTCACATGATTTCCATAACTTTATGATATAGACCATTCACCTTTATCACTTTACATGCAAAACAGTGCAAAACATCAAATGCCTTGAAGGCAAGATTGTCTAATAGTGTAGTGGGTGTGTTAGTCTTCTGTTCAACAATCAATGTGCCTCACCCCTCTCTCACCTGTCTGGCCCTTACCCAGGTGTTACCACACAACATGCTATACAAACTGGAGCATTGAGCAATGGTGTAATTGTATAATGTGACTTAGGTTCAAACAAAAGGCATCATTATATCACAGAGGTGGGTGTGCGTGAACGTGTGTGCACATGTGCTGTCCTGTATGGACAGAACGTTTGTTGTAACCTGTGACAGATGCTGCTCGGCCTGTTCCACAGTTAGTGTGACGATTCATAATAAGGCAGTCGTGCTTCGGTGCCAACCCACATGTTGCCTCATATATGGGGTAGTGTAGGGGACCTGTTCAGGGTACATACGTTTTTTAAGCGAATGGATGTTGACAAGACAGATTGAAGTGTTTAAGTGGGAGAGAGAAGATGATACAGAGCAAAAGGCCCCAAGCAAAGCTGCTGCACATATAAACAACCATGACCTCAGTATATGGGCCACATATACAGAGGTCAACCAGTTTTGCACTTATCATCAGGCTGCTCTTGTTTCTTGCCTCATCACTCGTCATTATGGTGATTTTGCTTCTTTCTAGGTCACAGCAGTTACGAGGATGAGTGCAGGGATTGTTGAAACAACAAAAGGAAGGGAAGGGGACAAATTAGAATAAACTGGAGTATTCTTTAATATTTTATATTCCTCTTTTTCAACAGGTAAAAAGAGCTGGATAAACAAACATATACAAATCCCCTTAGCTCCCAGTGTGTATTCAGACCACTCAGTGAGTTAGGGGAAGTTCTACAGCCCACTTCACTAGACGACTCTGTTTATCAGCTAGTTTTTCTACAGCATTGTGCAGTGGTCATGGTGACTGTGTAAAGTTTGTCTTTTCAAAGTTGCGGGGAGCCAAGTCCTGAGTGACTGGTGTACCAGCTCTATGTGTTTGTATGTGATTATACCTCTTTTTAATTGTGTATGTAGGTTGAATACGCTACAATAATGATTTCATGGGAAAAATCGAACCATAACAACTCATGACTGACCTTATGTAACGCAGTCAGACAGAATCACCACACACACATACACACATGCACAGGAAAACAGCTGGAGGTTGTCCTGGGTGCAATGGTCAACTGTGGTGATTGACAGGTGCTTTAACAGGCCGTGATTGGCCCTAATCTCACCTGCGATGGATGATTGCTGACCACCATCTGTGGTATACATCCTCACATGCACAAACACACACACACAGAAATGCAATCATGCATACACACACACACACACACACACACACGCACACACACACACACACACACACACCTAAGTCCCTGCCTCTCCACACCAACAATACCCCTCAATGTCTCAAACTGTGCCCCTCCGAATTTCATCCACCCCTCGTTCATTTGGAAATGAAGACATTCCTTTTGATCTGCATAGGAATTTCCCTCTCTCCCGTCTTTAAGACAGAGGAAGAGACAGAGTCGCACAATGTACCAGTTAAAAAGACTTGGTCACCATTGAAACTGGGCCCTCTACACTCCATGTAGAGCCCCCGGGGCCCCATCACTGTTCTGGCCTCTATAGACGAAGCTGCAGCGCTGAACACTGGGCCTCCTTGTATTCTCCCGGTGCCCCAGCCGAGAGCTATTGACAAGCCCTACAATGTCCCGAGCGCTCCTTTACAGTAGAGAAGGGCTCTTTTCTCTAAAGGGTGGCTCGGGACTCAGAGAGGGGGACCTACTTTTTCAGGGGGAGCCCTCTCCAATAGTGGCATCTGCAATCTGTTGCTAGCCCCCAGCCCAGTCCAGCCCCTTCTCCCCTTCAGCTCCTTTTTTACTGCAAACCGGCAGCGAACAAGGACAAATCGACCATGAATTCCTCAGCGCCTGGCAGCCGCTGCCCGCTCTAGCTCTGTAAACCCTTTCTCGTCTTTCTCTTGCACTCTCCCCTCTCTCTGAGCATTCACTCTCCCTCCCTCGCTTTTTCTAACGCTGTCTTTTGTCCAGAAAGAGCCCTGGAGCCCTGTTTTTTTTCTCCACTGCTCCCTCCTCATATGTAGCTTTCAACTGCTTCCCGCTCTCTCTCTGTGGGAGTGAAGTGGCAAATACAGGAGTTGAGAGGGCTAACGAAGACAGATCCCAGTAAAAGCCTTTACACAGGCTGCTGAATGGAAGTCTATTTTGCAATCCATCCATCCATCCATCCATCCATCCATCCATCCATCCATCCATCCATCCATCCATCCATCCATCCATCCATCAGCAACTCCAGCCAATGTCCCCGGCTCCCATGTGCGATACACACAGGAGAAGAGACAAGAGAATGAGGACAGTTAAAAGGGGTGTTATAGTTCGCTGATGCTCACGCTGATACTAAAATTCTGCCACGTTACAAACCTTCATTTTACTATCAGTCAGTTTTTGTCTATCAGTCTTCAGTCTTCCTGTCTGTCGAAAGCAGCTTCCAAGCAGCAAACTGGCTTCTGAGAGTCACATAATAGCGGCACTATAAATGACCACAAGGGCTCAAAGGAGGCTCATTCAAGCCTGAATGCCATTTAAACCCACCTGTTTTCCTCCTCCTCTCCATCCTCTCATCCTTCCTTTACAGAGGAGCGGGGTGCAGTTCAAGGGCTGTATAGCTTGCTGTATGGATTCAGATCACACGCACACACAAACCCACAGACACACACACACACACACATGTGCACACACACACACAGAAAGAGACATGGTGTTTAACATTTATGTTGGCCATGCACAAATTAACTGTCCGCTATAACTGATGGAAATTCAAATTGGCATTGAACTTAGAAATGAACCTAAATCAAACTCTATCTTGCCTCCTTTGTTTTACCTTTCAGAATAATCTAGCTAACCTGACTGAATAAAGTGACTGGGAGAATGGGTTTGCAAACACCAGCTTATCACTTACAGTGTCTGAAAACAAGGCAAATGATAGTGAATGAATAATTAACAATAATGAATGAGCAATCTCACAAAGTATTTAAAGACAGTTCTCTGTAGCTTTTTCACAATGAGCAATTTCATGTGACAAATTAAAGTTTAAAGATACTGACATTAGTCAATCATACCCATTTTTGATAAGTAGCCTTTGTACACAGATGGAAAACAAGCATTTGACTTTTACTGTATTTTACAACATATGGATGGAAGCAGTATGAAGAAGGCATACATGTAATCTAGCTGAAAGTCATAAGAAACCAACCACAACAGACAAACGTGTACATGAATTATGTGTACTCAGACACCTACACTAAACATAAGCTATGCAAACACAGGACCATGGTCACACAAGCGCCGTCAAGGCCATTTGCATCATCTTTCCACCTCCCTTGCCCTCTGTAAAGCCCAGGGGATCCAGTCATCCAAGGCCACTCCTCTGTGCACATCTGCTGTGCTGGACAGCCAGGCTGGCAGGCGAGGCGAGGGGCCTTCTTGGGGCCCGGTGGTCAGGGTGCTTGGCTTTGGAAAGGCTGTAAAGGAGGGGGTATGGCAGCTGGATGGAGAGGGGGTGAGATGCCACAGAGCAGTGCGCAGGCTTCCATGGAGATACTGTCTTACAGTGTTTACAACCTCCAATAGCGTGTCCAACCTCTCCTCCCTATCCCTCTATTCCTCCACAGGCCCACTGCGTCCTTCCTCTTCTAATGTAAATGTCGGGGGCTGGCAAGATGATGAGTGTGTGTGTGTGTCTGTGTGTGCGCGCACGCGTGTATTAGCGTGGGTAAATTGTTTTGGTAATTCTCGGCCTCTGTGTCCTTGTTGAAGGAGTGCTTTATGGTGTCAACCTTTCATTTTATAACTCTCTTTATCCTTTCACTCATTTTATAAGTCGGTCTGTTCTTCCAGGCCCGCTGCCCACCAAAGCCCGGTGCTGGTGCCATCAGGCTTTCGCACTGCCGCCTATTAAAGTGAGTGAAAAGTGGTGGCTCTGGCCTCGATCAGTGGGCACCTGGCAGTGTCCGAGTGCCAAGCTGGACAGCAGGCCAAGAACACCCATCTGACCAAGTCACTTCATCCAGGACCTCCTGAGTCCTGAAATCGCACTTTTCTTTCAAACTAGTCAAAAGTTAAATCACAACATCACAGGTTTGATTGTCACGCGGAAAGAAGACCCAGCTTTTAAAGAGAAATAATCTGACATCCCACTGACACAAGATGTTTTTTTTCCCATCGCCCATAAGGGCACTCACGCACCACATCATTCTGGTAAAAAAGATGATTAGCCTGGTTCCTACGCCCCAACTGGTTAAGTGTCCAGGAATTTATAATATGACAAGCTACTGCTGCTGCTTTTCAACACTAATGCAGCGAACATGACAACAGAAATGACAGTCCTTAGTTGTTGTTGTTACTGTTGTTGTTGTTGTTGTTGTCCTTTTGTCTCCCACCCCCAACCCCATCTCCATCTATCTTTCTCTTCCCTCCCCCTTTCCACTCCTGTCTCCCCCTATCTTCTATCTGTCAGTCCGGAAGGCCCTGCTAATAAAGGTCAAAACTAATTGCAACAGGAAGAGTATACCATACTCTTCCCTTGCAGAGTAAATTTGTTAAGGCACAACAAGGCAACCAGAGCTCTTATCACTGCATGCCTAAGCTGCCGAACAGGGCACATTAAAAAAAGAAAAGAAAGAAATGACAGTCTTATCTCGGCCTATGTGAACAAATGTACAGGGTGTCCTCGAGTTACGACGGAGATCCGTTCCTGAGAATGTGTCGTAACCGAATTTCGACGCAAGTCGGAACATACATTTATATGTAAGGTAGATACTAAGTTGTGCCACTAGATGTCGCTATAACACCACACTAAAATAAGAGTTTATTATGGTGAATTGCCTTTTGTTCCTCTTGACTCACTCTAGCGGTTGATATCGTGAGTGTAATGAGCATTTCCTTTAGATTTCTGATATCAACCGTGTAGACCCTGTGTTGTGAATAAACCTACGGTATTGCCACCATCCCGAACCCATCTGTGTCCGTGTGCATCTCCTTACCGGCTGCCGCTGCACCCCCCGCCAGCCGTCCATTTCACATAAGTAAACACAACGCAGAGTAGCCTAGCTGTGGCTGTGGAGAGCCGGCACCAGCTAGTTCCCGTGTGAAGTCTGTACGTATTTACTGGGCAAACCGCTTAAGCCAAAACAAGGAAGTTCATGGGAGATGTGTCGTAACCACGAAAACGTCGTATCTCGAGACCGTCGTAACACGAGGATCCCCTGTATTTCTCAGTAATCTGCTCATTTCAGTGGCTACGAAAGTTTTTTTTTTAATTCCTGGGAATATAGCAAATATAAAAATGCTTTGGTTTATTTTTCATTGGGCTCAACTGAGAGGAAATCAACCAATCAAAGATTTGGCTAAAAGCTAATCAGTGTGTGGGTTGAAGGTAATGAGTCACAAGGCAACCTCAGGCAAATGTTTGAAATCTAAGGTAGCGAGTGGAGGAACAATGAGCTGAGTGAGAAACTGTTTAAACAGCAGTGACTCATTTCTAACTCTGCTGGATCAGACAGCACTTTCTTTTCGAAGAGTTATTGGCTTTGCAATAACTCACCTACAGTTATGGAGTCAAAGAGAAAAAGACACATGCACGTACCCACGCACATACACCACACATGCAAATACACACACCATTCAGGCAGCTAGACAAGTAGCAGACTGCTGATTGATTTCTGTGGGTAAGAACAGAAGCACCTGACCATTAGTGGAGAATGAGGGGTGGAGCCCGAACAGAGGGGCTTTTTACAAGCCTACTGTGACTGACAACAACACCAGGGAACTGTGTGTGTGTGTGTGTGTGTGTGTGTGTGTGTGTGTGTGTGTGTGTGTGAGAGAGAGAGAGACAGAGAGACAGAAAACAAGACAGAGGGAGAATCTAGATGAGTATGTTGGTCAGTGTGCAAGTATGTGTGCTTTTCAGGAGCATGTGAGTGTGTCTGTGAGACAGGAAAAAGGAAAGTATCTCTGTGTGTGTGTGTGTGTGTGTGTGTGTGTGTGTGTGTGTGTACATTCATTGTGTGTGTATGTTACAGGAGAGCGAAGGAGGCTCTCATCATTCCCATCAGTCCAGCTGTGCCTCTTTTTGTCCGTACTTCCGAACCCCATCAACTTGGCTTTTTCACGCCCCCCCCAGCCACACACACTCACTCACACACATACACACACACATGCTTCCACACCAGTGCACTTGACAGAAACTTGGTCTAGTGCTGCACATCAAAGGCAGAGTGAGGAGAAACAGCCTTGTTGAGGGAGGGAAGGAGAGGAGACCCCCTCCTTCTCCTGCAGCCTCTATCTCAGGACCCCCTGCTCACCTCTTTTATTGTGTCGCTTTTTCTTTTCTCCCCTTTCGCCTTAGCTCTTTTTTTCCCCTTACCTATCCTATTCATTTAGGAGACTGTAAAAAAGAAAAAAGGAGATTGCCAAGTTCATAAAGGGCCCCCACTCAGGGGTCCATTGTAGGGCTGGAAAGCTGGCGGGAGAGGAGGGGGCTGTTAAAATCAATATGCCCGCACACTGGGTGCAGCGCTGGGCCTTTCTTACTGCTGGAAGGGGGAAGAGTGGGAAGAGAAAGGAATGATGTGAGGGAATGATGGGTTTACAAAGGAATGAGAAGATGGGAGACAGAGGTAAAATGTTCGTTTTCACGTTAAATATGTTAGTTTACTGTATGTGCTAGTGAGTATGGATGATTGTTGCCAGAAGAGTGAAATGACTCAGCCAGATGTAAGACTGATGTTTGGTAAGATACTATTCATGTTTACTTTTTTGTAAGTTGTTGGTTCACTTCTGTTACCATATGTTACATGCCACTGGTTGTTGGTAAGTTCATCTTTCCACCTTTTTTAATTTACAGTGATGAAACAAGGCAACACAGGCAAGTGTTGTAGTGAGCAAACTGCATAATATAGCTAAGCTTAAGGAGGATTTGTAAAGAAGCCTTGTTGCTGTTGTGGAACGGCTATGACCAGATAAAGTAAAACTGTGCATTGTGTGCAAACACTGCAGTTTCCTACTTTGCAAGAACAGAAGCCTGCTATGACATCTGTAATATGCTGGTAAATATGTTGGTTACACCTCCCACTTGCAAAGCAACGATGAGCATAATTTGCTCATGTTTGGGACAACCTATAATAAACCTCTGCACTATAAACCTCAGCCCTTGATAGGAAAATACTTTTCCTTCCACATCAGACATTTTGACCTGATGAAAGGGAAAGGAAAGACATACAAACAAACAATGATGATGCAACTGCTCTATGTACCAAACATTTTATTTTAATTTTAATTAGTATGAGACCAACAATCACACCCTGTGTAGCATTTACTGTTTGTTATAGTTACAGTTGTTCATGAGTCTGATGTTTATGCTCAACATTTACAGTATGCCCGCACCCTAACATTAACTAAGTGACTTTATATACCTGTTGTTAATGATCCCGATACAGTGATGACTCAAGATGTCCGAAATCTTAATAAACTGTGTTTGTTACAGGAAATGGGGGCGTGACTCTTTACCTTTTAACATGTCCTAGCAGGCAAAGTACACATGTGACTAATACCATTATTACAGCTTTTTTCATGTGTGCCAGTAAATGATGCTGATGCACTAACATGCACAGTACCAGGACCTTTTAATAATTGCAATGGTTGTTGTCTACTACAGGACAAACACTGATGTCATTCAGTCACCAGATGCTGACTGGGTCAAACAAATGTATTTTGACGACGCCCGACTGTCCTTAAAATTTAATGTCTCATTACGGATGCCTGAGGCTGTATGAAATGAAATTAGAGACTGTAAAGACATTCGACACAGTGAACCATGTGAAACAAGTCTGCCTGGCTGTGATGCAGGACAATAACACAATTTTGAAGTTTGAAGTCAGAAGTTTGAAAAAAAAAAAAAGTTTTGCCAGCAGCAACACTAAGTGCTCTCACCATGAAAAAGTGTAGCTGGGCTCCTCTGGAAACAATTAGATGTGCTCATAGAGCACATGCTAGTAGACAGAACCCATTATTGATCTCTGAGATTAAAAACTGATGATTTCCCATTAATGACTGAGTCAACCCACTGCTTCAAATAATGACTTACTGTAAGTGAGGGAGTCTGTTCGGGACTGTGTAGGAAATATTCAAAATAGTTGGTTTTCAAATGTCACTCCCTCCATTCACTTCAACGTGGGGCATTTATGTGAAATATGTGCAGAAATGGTAAAGCTGTGTGAGTGAAACTTCAAAAGGGAAAAAAAAGGGCCCGTAAGTCATGTGGTCTCCAGTCACTGTCACCCTGCAACTCGTGCAAATCACATGTGCTGTTTGTCTTTGCATCACTGGAGGAAACGTCTTCAAAAGATCTCTGGTCGAGTTTCTCTGTAGCAGTGGTGATGGTTTTATAGGATGTTCTCTTCTGCTGTGTGTTGGAGAGAGAGAGACAGACATAAATAGAATTTGTGTGCATCTCAACCTTAATGAGCTCAAATATTATTTATAGACTTCTAAATCAAAAATTGTACATGTTTTTGAAATAAAAATTATTAAAATTATTATTATTTAATAATTATTAAATTATTAAAAATTATTATTTAATATCATGTGAAGAGTCATAAAAACAACACATATGATACTGTTATTAACTCATTATTAGGAGGCGCACAGAAACTAACCACATAGGAATATCTGTGATTCCAAAACACATAAAACAGGAACCCAAAGGTTACTTTCATCACATGTTCCGCTGAGTTTGTTTGTAGCTTTAGGAAAATTAAGTAGTTTTTTGTTTTGGAGGAATGAGTGAACACAGCAAGAGGAACAGAAAGAGATGAGGATGACTTACGATAACATCACAACACTGAGTTCCTTTATCTGCTGGTGAGGCTGAGCAGAATGACTGGAAATCTCTGTGATGCTGCATGGTTCAAACCACATCACACACGCACGCATGAACCAACACTGGTGTCTCAGTGATGTGGTGGAGCACAGGGCACACGCGCTCAACAAAGCACTGACAAACACACACTCGCTGCAGTGTACCCTGCTGCACATGTACTGTTTGCTTGACAGGAGATGTGGAAAAAAACAGAGCACCCCAGCAAGCACACACACACACACACACACACACACACACACACACACACACACACACAGATTGTGCTGATATTACACCACAGACAAACCACACGGTTGGCACAAATCCCTACAAACATAAGCTCTCTTTCTGTACTTGCGCCGACAAATTTGTGTAGAGAGAACCTGTGTGTGTGTGTGTGTGTGTTCCCAGGTGTGTTTATGTTCCTGCCTGTGTCCCTGTATGTGTTAGAGTATCCTTTTTTTGCACACATCAAACATACACAACACAAAAGTGTATATCTAGTCTTGTGTATGCATGTTGACAATCAGCCAGTCTGCTGTCTAAGTACGAACAGGGCCCAGACATATGTGTTTCCCCACTTCAAACATGCAACAAGTTGATCACAGCTGGTTGGGGGAGAAGAAACAATGGTGATCTATTGCCACCTGCCATTGGACACTCCCTGTGTGGTTTAGATGTACTGTGGTCCCTGGTTGGGTGGTTAAGTAAGACGTTGTTGTGAATGAGGACAGTTTGTACCGAACCCAAGCGAAGGTGGGATGAGTCATTCATGAACTGTACAGATGAGACGCGAGATGCAGCGAAGCACAAAGTTGTGACGTGAGTGGGATTTGCACACAGGCCAAAATAATCTCCATATTTCCATGGATAAGGATTGTGCCTGGCGCTGGACGATTTCAGTGGGTGTCCTCTGCAGTCTGCAGGAAAATAACAAGGCAAAGTTAGTCACTTAGACCAAAATTAAATTTTCTCTACATTTGCTTTCCATTTCTTTAATAGGCCCAAATGAAGTTTCTACGATTATCACAGCAAAAGGCACAAAGGTTCGTCTTACCATGGCGGGTTGTAGGACCTTATGCCTGTGTTGACAACAGCTGGAAAAGAAACAGCTCCCTAAGTAACAGAAGCCACTGTACACATACTGGTGGACTTTATGCAAGCATTATGCAAGCAGAACTGGGATGATGGTGCATAGAGTTTAGGGGATCAGGTGATTGCTGTCTTTGAGGTCATCACTGTGGGAGATACTCAAACACTCATGTGTTTTTATTTAAGGGAGTAAAGATGTGACACCACTGAAAGTCTGAACAACAGCATCAGCACAACACAGCAGTGACATAGGTGCGTCATTGGGGCAACAAAGATACAAACGGCGATGTGCTGTAGTCAGCAGCCACAACACAGACACCCACTGTGCTGCCACATATACATGCAAAGTGTCCAAAAACAGTGTTTCCTGTAAACAAAGACGCATTCAAAAACAGACACACACGCAAAAAAGGGCCAATAGAAGCAAAGCCATACGTCATGCACTTGCGATCTTGAACAGAGAAATGGAAATGTGTCATTAGATGGCTTTTGAGTGACAACAAGATTCATGCATATGTTTAGTCTTAGTGAAGAGTCTGGTGCACGTGTGCGTGCATGTGACTGTGCTAATCGTAGCCTCTCATCGCCATGCGCGCTCTTCCTGTGTACCTGTCTATGCGTTTACGTACACTGTGGTTTCTCAGCCATCCCTGCAATATGCTCTCAGCCACAGATAAAAGCTGTCTATCTCACCGCGGTGGCTTCCTCTCTAGCATACAAACACACTCTGCTTCTCCCCGAGTCTTTGCTTCTCCCTTCTCGTGTTGACGCAACTGCAAATGCTGCAGTGCCTTATGTTCTGTTGAGCTGCGTCTCTCTTTGCTAATCTTTCCTGCCCGGGCGTAGATTAAGACGTGCACAAGCCGGCGGTATTTGCAACAGTGCTTGCCAACACGCCTGAGTGCTACAAGTATCTGCAGGCATTTGCACGCAAACAGAGACATAAGCTGAATGCGTGCGCTGACAAGCACCTGAGCAGACTCCAGGAAACGCACACAGGAGCACACACACACACGCAAATACACACAAACATAGATGCATGTCAGGAATTCTCTTACACAATCAGCCAACATCACTCTGCGCTCTGACATGGGAAAATCTACAATAGAATTCAGCCTTTCAGAGCACTGATGATTGACAGCCTTCTGCACCCATGTACTCTTCCTCATTCATATGTACCATCAACACAAAACTGACTGACAACTGCCCACATAATATCTGCAAACAGCATTGTGTAACCTACATAATGGATTTGATCTCTGTGTAGACAAAAGGCTGAGTTTTAAGTGCAGCTCTACCTTGAAGAGGAAATGCTTTTGTAGGCCAAAGTCTTTTAATGCTGCTATTTAGATATCACATGAAGAAACCTAGTATTTTATCTGTGTAATCTTATCAAACACAGAAATCAATAAGTAAACTTTGTTCATGTGGCAGTTTAAAAAAAATCAGGTTTAAAAAGTGACAAAATAAAAACAAATTGGGTGAAGAGGACGTGATGGACAAAAACAGGATGTATACTCTGGGTTAATTGTGTAAAGCCTTCAGAGTAATTAGAAGGATTTTGGATTCAATCCTGAATTTGACAGGGAGCCAGCTCAACAAAAGTCGACAAAGTGGTGATCTGGGAAAAGTATGGACTCGTTGTTTGTTACGTGCAACAGATTTCTAAACTAACTTTCAGCACACCACTGAAATAAGAATACAAAGCATTAACACTGACAAGATGAGAGGAGAAAAAATTATGTATTTGACTGAGTTGAGAAACATGAACTTGACCCAGTTTCGTGTTGGAATGTAGATACTACAGAAACATGAATGATCTGACTCAGGATGGGCTTCAGAAAACGACATGATGCCACCGTACGTTTCATGTGAACTAACTGGAACATATTTTGGAGATCTGTTGGCATTGTTGCTCACATGATGGAGTCAGGCCTGTGTGTCAGGAGGAAGGAGACACACAAAAGGAGAATAAAATGGGAGAATAATGAGTTGGAGATGGAGGGGGCGGGCAGAGGGAGAAAGTGGGGTAACAGCAGAGTGGGAGTGATGGCGTGAGAGAGCACCTGTCCTGCTGAAGTCAGGTCCACTTCTGCTTAACTAGAGTTGGCAGTACCTCAGCTTGACCTTAACCCCCTCATGTCGCTGCTCCCCCCTGATCCCATTAGTGGTTAGGGACCATAGCAAGACTCCTCCCCAAAACACACACACATTCACACAAATCGAAACACACACTTTGTGCGACATGTCCCACCCTCCCCTCCTGTCCCCTTCCATATCCTTACCCCGTCCTGACTGGGCTTGGTCTTCCTGGGTCCCAGGACAAACATCAGGCCAGTGGAACAAACAGGCCGCTAATGTGGACAGACAGGGCAGACAATTAGAACCGAGCACACGCCGTACGCGAGCATGCACGCGCCTGAGAAAGGACGCAAAGACGGTCGTCCGGCCGGGAATTAACACATGCGCAGGACAAGTCATTAACAGCAATGGTAGGATGCTTGAGACACGCTACGGCACCTGCTCAAAATATCAGACACTGAGATCTGACACACATGTGCTGAGAATGATGCATTAAACAAACCCCAACTATGCATGCACAAGCAGAAATTTAGAGAAGGTCACTAACCCACATTAGAGTCTCTCAAGTGCTTTCTCATGAGGCTCCAAATTTAAAGGCGGCCACAAGATAGCGACCCAGATATGACCAGATAACTTCTGGTCATTCACAATGAGGTGAAAACACCAGTGTTTAGGTTTGTTCATTCTGGGCTGTCGAAGAAACAGAACTCTCTTATTGAAATCGAAAGTGTCCCTCCGCACCACATTGTCAGGATTTCCCGAAACCCATTTTTGGTGTGTGCTGGTTGGGAACGTCTGATCTAGAAGGCTGATTATGTAAGACTGCAGAGGGGAAAGTGGAGGCCACAACAAAAACCATACATGCTTCTGCAAACAAACCATATGACCTTGTTTGACAGCCTTACTGCAATTTAGATATTTCGATATATGTATACACACACATATATACATATATACATATATTTATACATGGTATATAATCAACATCTCCTTGTCTGACCCCAATTCTCCATTCTGACCCCAATTCTCCATTCCGCTCTGGGTAGGACAATAGAAAAAACTCCAGACTGTGTATTTGTGGTTGTACATACGAGCAGCTTGTGTACACATTATGCTAAAGTTAGTGTTTGTCTGAGTGCCTGGTATAGCCATAGCTCTAATCTGCACAACTGCATATTCAAATTCATCCAGCCACAGACATCAATGTACCAACACAGTACAATACCTTCCCTCTGAGACTGCAAAGAATTATGGGTAGGGGTAAAAGGTAGCTTTGGGAATTTAGTGACACTAATGTTACTGTACCCCCCCCCCCCCATCCCCCCCCCCCCCCCCCCCCACACACACACACACTCCATCACAGGTTTATACCTGCTGCTGAATCCACACACACACATGTCTAAGCACAGACAGGTCGGGACCTGTTGCTCACAAAGCAGACTGTCCTTTGGAAGATCAGATCAGCCACCACATCTCATATAAACAGGTTTGTGTGCTGGTACACAATCACATTAAGGATATACAAGAAAGCAGACATGTAGGCACGCACACACACACAGACACACACACACACAGACACACACACAGACACACGCACACACACACACCTCCCACTGCTGAACAGACAGGCAGGCTGCTGCATGCCGACACACTTTTAATGTGACGTTCAGAATCATCTCTACCCAGTGAGACATGTGAGACAGAATGGTGAAATTAGCAAGCTCTTGTTCTCCATGGTGGCTTTTTCTTTTTTACATAAACATGTGTAAATAAAACCAGTCTTTGCTGTTAGCAATAAGAAATATGTGAGGCATGCAAATGTGAACACTGCCTGGTAAAGTGAGAAGAATGGAAAAAAGCAGTGCCACATACAGCAGCACCATGGGACAGGAAGTTCAAATGCCAGTGTGGCTACAGAGAAAATAAATGTGGAAACAAAAACAAATTAAAAAAAACAATAAATTGGGCTGAATCCAGGATACGGCCTTTATTTCCTATAAAAACAGTGAAGTATTTCAGTTGGATTGTACTGGCATTTAATGGGGAAAAAAATACTGTTCTCAAACAGTTACATTTAATGTGATAATGACTCTGCAAATGCAAACCTTCGTGTACCAATAAGATATTTCTCCTTGTTTCCAGTGAATGGATAGTGTTGTGAAATAAGTGGAATGACGATAATGTCACTTGTTTCAAAGCATTCTTGTATTTATTCGATTTTCGGTGGAAGATATGGAAATGTTTTACTCTGCCAGATTTGAACCGCCCCAAGAATAATGCAATTTAAAAGCTAAAGTGGCATAATAAGATGCATGTGTGCAGTGAGCCACAATTTGTTTTCGAGCTGCATGTGTTTACAGTGGCCTTGGAATCTCAGGATTTCAGGATTTACATGAATCACTGCGATCAGATATGGGAAGAGTTGCTTGTTCAAATGCTGAGATAACGGCCTGTTTGTAACTGCTGCTGCTGTCACACCTCCAGGAAACCAGACGAGGGTCCCTTTAGGTCAACTCCCACCTCAAAGGCCAACAATAAGCTTTGTTGTCAGGCTGTGGGCTGCGAGCTACAGCGTCCTGGGGCTCCTGCTCCCTCACACAGTAATGGGATTAAGGTTTCCACAGTACAGATTATGGGGCTCCGGGTCCCAACCTGTCCCCCTCTGTCATTCTTGAATTCATATCCGCTGTGTCCAGATTTATAGGTGATGGCAGAGTGGGAATGCTCCCGCTGTCATGCAAGAGGACATCCATCCATCCATCCATCCATCCATCCATCCATCCATCCATCCATCCATCCATCCATCCATCCATCCATCCATCCATAATGACACGAACTGACATTATGTAATATAATGTAACATATACCAAATCTTAAGTATCTGCTGCATCAAACCTTCATCCATGGGCTTTTAGGGGTAGAGCAGGGGATGCAATATTAGGCTGGTGTGGATATTTTAAGTTGGTCATTCGAAATACAAGCGGGCCATAGTAGATGGAGTTATTATTAAACATACAAGCATGGACAGGAAAACAGGATTAAATGTACACTTGCGTGCAAACATGACACTCACACTCATATCTATGCTACCATGCATGCAGCCCTGAACATGATTACACTGACAGTAAGTTCGGGGGACAGATAGGATCTGTTTGCTTATATTCTGTTGTTTTTTCTGTTGAATTCAGTGTAACACAAGGAGAAAATCATAACAAATTCAAATCAACAACAGGACAACAAAAGCAAAACAAAAAAAAACAAAAAACAAATCAAGAACTATGACTGAAAGTAGGTCTGTATGACAGGACATTATTAGAAAGGTTGGGTTCCATCAGGCCTGCACTGACAGAGCAGACAGCCAGTCTGACTCATAGTGGATGATGGGTGGTGGTAGTGCTGACTCTTTTTACTCACAGGGACACTGACCCCTAGTGTTTGTCACAAAATGTCTAGAAAACAAGCACATAGTAACTTCCAGTTATGGCGTACTGAATGTTTGAATTATAGTTGAGAACATTAAAGGAGAGATTAAAAAGATAAGTCTGACTCAATAATACTCGTGGTTCAGCAGGAACATTTTAACTTATAAACTTTTTTCTCATTGGACTGTGTGTATTATGCATAATAGCAATGTTGAGTCATTAAAAAACATTCAAGTAATTGGTACTTTAAAACACTTTAAAACACTGTAATATAAAAATGAGCAGGTGCATGTGTGTGTGTAAGTCTCTGTATATCTTCTTGCTGTCTCTTTGGTCTCTTGCTGTGTCACCACTCTTATCCTCTCATGTGTTTTTAGCTATGTAATCCAATTTGGTGAGAGAGAGAGAGAGAGAGAGAGAGAGAGAGAGAGAGAGAGCGAGAGAGAGAGAGAGAGGATCCTGGGCTGTAGTGTCTCTGGCCTCCGGCATACAGAAGTTTCCCTTTCGGCCCAGCTGGCAGAAGTTACAGAAGGGCAACAATGTGCCTGCAGGATGGGCCCGGACGGGTCCGAGACTGGGGCCCCACAGTCCCGCTGAAAGGCTCCTATTGTCCAGCCCTACCTCCATCAGGGACCATTAATTATGGGCCGCAGAGCACAGCTCTGAGTAGGAAAACGTCCACACACATAGCTAGCCTGACCCCCCCCACCCCCGTTACAGCATAAACACACGGATGGGGCTTGGGGGAACCTCCCCCCCCCACTATCCCTCAAACCCTCGTCTCCACTGGCTCTTTTAATGAAGCCAAGCTGGGCACTGAACACAGAGCCATTAGAGCACTTGCTGATTTTTTTTAACCCCAAGAATTTACAAATTGGGATTGAAGGGACTAAGGAGAAAAAAAAAAGAATTGTTATTTTTGAAAGAAAGATATATTTCTTTCTATTTATCCTCAATTTTTCCTGGGGGATATAAATTTTGGTGTTGTTTACCGCCACGTGCAAGTGGCCACAGCATACTTAGAGCATACCAGAGTCATATAACAGGCAAATATGTCAAAAGAAATAAAGAATCCAAAAAGAAAACTGGCTGAATAAAAAAAGCAAACACAGGATTATATAATATAACCAAAAATGACATCAACTTTTTTTTCATAATTACAGTGTACTGTTTGAGCCCCTGGGGATGACACATTTCATTACTCATCCCTCAATTATGTGACGCCGCCCCTGAGCAGTTACTCAACGCAAAACTACATTTTGGACATGGACCCCTGCACCCCCCGCTGACCCACCAGCCCCTGCAGTTTGATTCATTTATTCATGGTCGTCTTAACACATTCATTTCATAAAACCCATATAAAGAGAGTTGCTTAATGGCACCCGGTGGTGGGGGTGGAGGGTGGGGGGCACACTCATATGACACACTGTGAGAGCGACAGCTGGCTTCCAAAGCAGGTACATAAATGACTTGGTTTGGGCAGTGTGTGTAAAAACAAAGGCAGCGTGTGCATCGCATTGAGTCATACTGTCTGATGACTGATGAGGCCCAGGCGGAGCTTGGGTTCGTTTTCGAAACGCTGTCATGTCATATTCATAGAGTCGATATGAGTTTTATGTTTTTGACGATGTGTTCAAGGAACTGCAGTTGGTTGCAGTTTAAACTTGGTCGTGAGGCTGGTTGTGATTTAATTAGTGTTTGTTTGACCATACACATCCCGAAATTAAGATGGGGTGCGCTACACAAGATGTTTTGATTAGCACTGAATCAACCGTCCTTTTCTACTGCTACTTACAAGGTTGACTCATCGTAGGCCTGCACTCAAACTGACCGCCAAGAAATAGTCCTATGCTCACGCTGAAGTCTGACACTCAACAAAACTTTCACTTTCTATCACCTACTCAGCTTTTATACATTACCTAACCAATTGCCACACACATTGAAGCCTGCACAACATTAACAACAATTCAGACTTATTCACTGCTGAAGTTAACCAACAAGGGCACTCGAGGACTTTATGACTCACCATTCATTCATGTGCCAGACTCAGACAGAACTTCTGTACTTGTGCTTGTTTTCTTGTTCTTAGCGTATGGAAACTGTTCCTGTTTGGTTGATGCTTTTGACTGAATTCATAGGCTGCTTTATTTTTATTTATTTATATTTTATTTTCAAAGTTGACTACTTTTATCACTGTGACAATACATGTAGCAGATGTTAGGTAATAATACTAATACTAATACTAATACTAATAATAATGATAAATAAATAAAAATTGCATTAATGAGTTAGGTTAGAATTTCCTGTTTCACATATTATGAAAATGATATGTGATGTTATGAAAATGAACCATATTTTTAAAAGTAAAAAAAAGCACATGTTATACTAAATACAATTATTTAGTATTTAGTAGTGCTATTTGTTACACTAAATAGTAGTTATTGCTTAGGATGTTTTATTTGGTATAAAAATATATGGTAGTACCAAATAGTATTAACTCTGCCTGTGGTGTTAAAAGTGCCACTGGATGTAATGATGTGAAACCAGCTGGTTGAAGTGACCTATAAGAGATTTAACACTAAACCATAGCTCAGTGTATTTTTGGAACAACTGGTGCAGCACAGTGCTGGACAGGACAGACAGAAAGCAGAGAGATTTTAGCCCTGGAGATGAATGTAAATACAGGAATAGTAAGACGCATGGAGTGAGCAGGGGAGAAGAAGATGGTGTTGATACATGAATGAGGGAGGGCAGAGGCAGAAAGAGATTCAGGCTTCTGAGAGTCATCCACACTGGTACATACCTCATACAGAGAGAAAAGACTGAGAGGAAAGTTTTTCTTCCTCTTTTCCTCAGTCATGACATTCACCCTCTCCTCCTGATCTCCTCCCTTTGGTCTGACCCTCAGAGAGGAAGTTACATAACATATTTCCACGCACACACACACACACACCCTCTAACTACACTTCGTCAGTTCCTGTCCCTCATATGCTCCCCCCCCCCCACACACACACACACATACACAGACACTCTTGTCAGCTGTGAAATATTTCTCCCTCAGACCTCCTCTGCTGGTTAGTGAACGCTCTCGAAACGCGTTGAGAACCTTCTCATGCCCCGATTCTTCTCTCTCTATCTTTCTCTCTCTTCACTGCATGCTCGCCCTCACTCGCTCACTCCAGCACTCCCCCCAACCTTCCCTGTGCTCTCTCCTTTCATCCTTCACACAAACACCCCATTGCATTAATCAGGGTTTTTTGCCTCTGCCACGCCAACAATGGTTCTGTTTAACATCACTGATTGGGGATGTGACCCAATGCAGCAGTCAGAGAAAAATTGCACCCCAGCCCTATGGCTTGGTGAAGGGGGGGGGGGGGGGGGGGGCGGGGGGGGGGGGGGGGGGGGGGGGGGGGGGGGGTCGCGTGGTTAGGTGCAGGGGGTTGACACCAAGGTCGACCATGTCAGATCTGGGCTCAGTGGTGGGAGGTTGAGTCGTTGTCAAGAGTTGTGAGGGGACGAACAATGGGTCTCTCTGACACCGAAAAGAAAAGATGCAAGACAAAGAGGCCAGATATCAATAGCAAGTTTGACAGTGCCTTCTGGGGTCCAGTTTCCACTGTTAGGGAGGTTGTGGGGTCTTTTTGTAGCATGTGCAAATGTAATAATGTATAATGAGCAGGGAGAGTACATTAACATGTTAATAAAACACTCTCATGCGGAACACTTCTTTAATGTCTAGAGAAATACAGCTACTGAGTTTAATATTGATTTAATGAGCAGTTGTTAGAATAAAACTCAAATTCACTCAAATTATACAAAGGTAACACTGTACCCACTGAAAAGATCTGAGAGCAGATAAATGATCATTCTGATGTAAACAAACATGTATTTCCTGTTTTATTTTGATAGTCAGTCTTCTGAAATTAATTTCCCCATGTGGGACTATTAAGTGTTTCTTCTTCTTCTTCTTCTTAGGTTGGTTTACTTCCCTTCTCCTTGATTACCTGATGGATTTGAGGTAATGTGTATTATCTTCCCCACCTCCTTAAATACCTCATGTTCCCCTTTGTATTTTGGACCACTGTTTGGATTTTGGATTTTGAGACTGCCTGCTGATTTGGTACTGTTGCCTTCACTGACTACTTTCTTGTGTACTGAACCCTTCTTCTGGAATTAAAGACCCTGATTTTGCTCTCGACCTCAGAGTTGTGCTTTTGAGTCCCTTTCTGCCACCGTTACTTACTAACTTATTAAGAGAGACACAGCAAAAGTGAAGAGTAAAATTAATAAATGAATACACATAATATGTCCATTATAACCCCCCACCTCCTCAACCTCCATTATTCAGCTTTGTCCTACATGTTACTGTTGTCCATATACAGTACAGTGTGCTGCACTCTATGGAATCTTACTTTGATTTTGAGAATCTCGTGTTCACTTTCAAGTGCAATCCCACAAATATTTTCTGCTTGCTCACAACCTGTCGGATGATCCACCATGTGTTATGTTAGTGATGTTACTTTGTTCCATGAGTAACATACACTGTCATTATACCTGACACAAATGTGGCAAAGACAATAACAACCAAACAACAAAAGTTGTGATGAATCAGAATTTTCTGTGAAGTACAGCATTTGAATGCTTCCTAAATCCTGCTCTGCCATAATGTATATGTTTATGCAAGTGTTGCATACACATGTTGTATACACGTGTGTGTGGGTGGATAATGATCAGTATCAGATGTGCAAAGAAATAAAAAAGTAAACACGTGGTAAAAAGACAGATTTATCAAGAAAGCCTGGCATGTAAAGTTAAAACTACTTTGTGTTAAAGTAAATTACAGGCCTACACTGTTAAACTACACTCCCAGGGACTGAAAGGAGTTACGGTTTCATCCAGTGGCATTGGCCAAAGAATCAAATTATAATTATTTTTGATACATCATAATTGATTATTTATTGGTTGTCTTGAGGTGTGTGCTTCCGCTACTACTCATAGCATGCTTTTCCCATCCTTGCTGATCACCATGAGTTCAGATAAACCTGTAAAAAAAACACAGTGAAGTAAAGCTGCACTGGCTTTGTGAGATGTTAGTCTGGGTTCACCACAGCCACAGTGGGTGGCAGACTGAAGGCTGAGACTGACTCAGCTGAGAGCCTTGTGACTTGAGCAGTGTGCCCAGGCTGGGACAGCCTCAGATCTTGTCGACATGTCCCAGTGGAGAGAGATGGGGGTGCTCGCTCAGACTTGGCACAGGAGACTGGATCAAGGGCAAAGTTCCTTAAACCAGTGTGTATTGTGATGGGGGGGGGGGGGGGGGGGGGGGGGGGGGGGGGGGGTGTGTGTGTGTGTGTGTGTGTGTGTGTGTGTGTGGGGGTGAAGTACTGAAGAGGTAGCGAGGGTAGGTGAAGAAGCTGAATGGGTATCATATTTTGCATCTCTAAAAGCCAGCTCTGACAAAAAGAGAGGCGTCCGTTCCCCTGCCTGACCCAATAATACACGGCAGGGCCCGAAGTGGGGGCGCCATGCTAATGAGTGCATGCGATTAGAGCAACACAGTGGGCTAGTAAAGGGGAGGGGGAGTTAGGGTTTTGTAAAGAGGTGGCTATTGGCTCTTAATTAGAAGTGAAGGGACCCCTTTTCCCAGCAGTGGCCCCCATGGACTGGTTTTTTGGGGGGTCATTTTGGGCTGTGCTGCAGATTAATGACAGGCCACATACCAATGGATAGCGAGGGGATGGGCTGGGGTGGCACTGTGCTGGTGGGGAGGGTTAACTAAGACAAAAGTAAAGCTGTGGAAAAATGCTAATTCACCATTGGCTCCGTATGAAGGGTGGGGGGCAAAGAGGGGATGGGAATACAAAGAGGCAGAGGGGTGGAGGTGGACCGAAAGGCAAGTGTGTAGCGTGTGAGAGATATTTTGGGAAGGGGGCTTATTTTGGGAAGTATGTGTGTGCGTGTGTGTGTGTGTGTGTGTGTGTTTGTGTGTGTGAGTGTGGCCATGACTGCGAGCTGGTAACAAAGGATGCCGGGGGCCTCCTGCACAGAGAAACTCAATCTCTTGTTGCATGCTGCTCTGATTTCAAGTCTGAGAGTTCATGACGGATTTTACCAACTCAAATACTCAAACAGCTCCGCGATGCCGCTAAAAGGTCCAATATGTATGTGCAGCACAGGGCCCCATATTAAAACACTGGCTCTCCACCGCTGCCTTTGCTTTGACAGTGATTTACAGTATGTAAAAAAACTTACACAAAAAGACAACATTTTGAAACCTGCATGGTGAAAAGGTGCAATTCTACATTTTACATGCCTATGGATGCAAGTGAATAAAAGCATTGTTTACAGGGAACAAACAGCAACACAGCAACAGGTAGCTACTGAGCATCAAACGGTTCCAGTTGTTATAACATGAAAGAGATGAAACCAAAAAAAATGTACATCTGTGTTTCTCCTTGTCTGTCTGTGTGTGTGTGTGTTTTTGATTGTGTGTTCTGACAGGAGCTGGGACAGGGAGAGGTTGGCCCAGTGGTCAGTCACCGTCGGTGACTGCGCTGTTTTTCATTACGAGGAAAGAACATGACCAAAAAACACATACTGTTAGTGTGTAGGAGAGGAGAAAGAACCGCTGCAGGTTCCGGTCAGCTGTTACTGGGATCAGAAGTAAAGTAATTTCATTGTTCTGTGTTTTTGGATCAAAGAGCATGTGCACTACTGAGGTAGTTAAGAAATATACACTCTTGACTTCCTTCAGCCATGACAGCTGACTTCCTGTTGGATTTCTACCTAAGTGGTTACAGTGACTTAATGATTACAGTTTACTGGATCAGTAGTAATGAAAAGGAGGTATGAAAGAACTACCTTTCTTTAGATGGAGAATGCACATTTGGTTTTGGCTGAATCTGAAAGAATTTGGAGTTTACGTATATATTGAGAAATCCGACTTGAATCAATTGTAAGCACAAGCCTCACAGGAAAAAAAAACTGTTCTTGCATGAGGCCCAGTGGCATTTATCAACACTTCAAATACCCTTTTTTATGAACAACTTTCCCCAGGATAGTTTCACTGACTGAATTTATCAGCTGTGATCACTTATACGACGGACACTATTACAGCTTTAAGATTCGAGGGACATTGAGGCACATTTTATTCTTATAAAGTTCCAAAAACTATGTTGACAAACGTGCAGGGATAGATTTGTTCTTACTAAAGCTGATAAACAGTAGTGTAAGTAACAGAGACCCAAGCAGCCAGTGGTACAGGAGGTGGTCCAGTGTGGTTACTGCTGACCCACTTTCCCTCCTGTCTCCTGGCTGGATAACACTGCGGTTTAAGGCAGCAGAGAGTTCACACCCTGGGAATAGCTGGCAGCCATAGCGGGAGGTTAGGGGGGAAGATGGAGGAGTGGACTATTATAAGTGTCTGATTAATGAGTGAGTGTTATGGCAGCGCCGCAGAGAACTAAGAGACTAATCTACAGCACATGGAGAGTGGAAAACACTGCACATACCAGAGGGTGGATCTTAAAAAGTAACCCGTGTTTGCTGCTGAGTAATGGAGCTGAGTACACCGGCTGCAGACACGCTGAAAGCGAATACTTGGCCACTGCTGTTGTGTTGCCTAATGCATCCTGCGGCTTTAGAGTATCGGGAAAGTGCTATTTATTCATGAGTCTCCACGCTGCAAGTAAACAAAACGAACGCAGCATAGCGGATCTATATAGATACATGTGTATGTATGCAGATGTGTGTGTCAGGCGTTGATTAATGTCCGAATGCAGCGGCGTGGTTTCAGGCTTCAGGCGTCTTTACTCTCCACTGTCCCTGACAGGTGTGTGTGTCTGTGCATCTGCGTGTGTGTGTGTTCGTGTTCCCAAAGAGAAAAGGCAGGCTCAGTCACTCACCTCACGCATAAATCACACACTAGGCCTAATTGATTCAGTTGCGGTTCTTACGCTGCTTCCCCACCAAATCCTCACAGAGGCGTCCAGGCTGCTTTTTAACAGCGTGTTGGGTTCTGTTATGCAAGTCGCCATAAATTGCTCATGTTCTCTTCAAAAGACTCCACAGAGAAGCAGCTGATTCATGACCCATGGCCACCAGCTCTACAAAACTTCTATGGACCACTAAGCTTTTAAACGCTTTGTTAGTTTGTTTAATGAGAGCATGCTGATGCAGTGTTCCTGACATCACAGTGTAAACGGAAGTGTTGGGTGACCTCATATTAGTGATCATTATAAGTGAAAATAAATACGACCAGTGTTGACCAAAAAAAAAAATCTGGGTCTGGTCAAAAATTGATTTGTCTGTTCTGGTCTTGGGCTTTCTGGATGTGGTTTGCAAAACTGGACTCGTCCAAACATAGTCTCCTTAACTATCATGTATAAAATCAGTTTAGTCATTACAATGCAAAGTACTCGACCTGAAACAGCTGTGAAACATCTGTGGCTCTCTTTCTCGTCTGAGACGATAACCCTGATCATGTCATAATGGTGTAATCCCTGCTAAAATATAGGGTGTTTGTCAGATGGGTCCTGAGAAAGATGCTTCAAAGTTTCAGTATGGGAAATGTGGAATTCAGGGTTTTATGCTTGTGACCACATTAGTGACCACCAGTCAGGATATCTTTTCTGGTTTAGTATTGATTGGGCTTTTCTATGTTTTTAATCTGTCACTCACTAGACTCTGACCTCTCTGGAAGTGCAACGCTAAATGTATTTTACATCCTGTGGTAGAGCATGAAAATCGATCTCTAACCAACCTAAATGTTCATCTACATGACCCCTTCACTGTCTGGTATACAGAGCAGCTTCACAAACATCAGTGCACACTGACTTTTCTAGAGGTGTAATGTTTCGTATGTTGTAATAATGGAAGGTAACGTAATGTGGTTTGGTGGTAACGCACCGATGTCGAAGTTGGTTGCCAACCGCTAACCAATCGCTGCTTGAAATGGTAAAAACTGCATTTACAGTAAGTGTATTAATGGGTTGCTAATCAGTTAGCTGTAATGGAAAGCACAATAAACTTGAGTTCTAACATATAAGCTGTTGGCATTGTCCTTTAAGGCCACTTTTGAAGTCTGTTAATAACACATGGTTTCTTAACACTGTCTATATATTTTTCTTTTGGTGTTGTGTCTTCTTCTGTGGGTCCAGTTGGAAGCAATCTGCAGGTTGGCAGAGAATGAAAGAGCTCCCTAGTTCTTCTCTGATGATCCCCCAGCTGCCGTCAGGCAGACTCTCTCTACGGGCCCCTGTCTCCGGCCCTCCTCGGAGGGCTAAGACCTGCTCAAGGTCACCGCTGTGGACTGCTCAATCAAAGCCAGTGCTATAGCTGGATATTCCCAGACCCATATTTCCCCCTGAGTCTTTATCTTTCACAGCACTGACCGAAGGTGAGGGCTGCCAGAGAATTAGGTTTCCCCTTCTGCACAAAGACGGTCTCGTTCTTCACCTCTTTGGCGAAGCAGTGGGTGAAGCTGAAGTAGCAAGTGGTGTGAGAGTGTGGAGTTGTGTTTTCATCCCAAAATTTTCCATGCAAGTCAAAAACAGGCAGGTTTTTACGCATGTTTTTTTCTCATTAACTTGAGATTAACTTTCAGATTATTTTGTATTGTTTTTGTATTGCATGTGAGTTGTTGAGTCACAGTTACATTCATCATTTTTGACTTTCTTTGGTCAAAAAAATATATTTGTAATGCTGTGGAAAAGTGGTTTGTCATATCCAGTCAGACTTTCATGTCAGGAGCCATAAATAAAAAGTAAAATAGCTTTGTTTGTGTGTGGGCATGATGAGGTTTGACAGAGCTCCCAACTGTGCTTGGAGCTAAGTCTGACCTTTCTCTGATGCAGCCTGATGACAGTCATGAATGGGCCTGGGCATGGAGGTGCAGTAATGTACATGTTTTTGTTTACAGTGACCCAGCAGCTGCCTTGACTGCTCCCTGCTGCGCTGTGGAAACAGGAAAAGCCTTATGCAACACATAGCACACAGTAAAAGATTAACATGCAGTCAGTGAGTTAATTTATTGCACAAACAGAGACGGAGCAACAGGTGTGCACGCAAATACGCACACAAAACTGCACGGAGGACTGAGCCGAAACAGTCATGCATCTGTGTGAAGGTACATATACATGCAAACGCACACATGAACACATATTCAGAGGACACACAAGGACAAACAAATCTAGGGTAAAATGCAGAGTAGAATTTATGTTATGGTCAGTCTGTCAAATACAAAACCATTAAGAGACCAAACACACACACACACACACACACACACACACATGCGGACACACACAAATATCCCTGGACAGAGTTCACCCACTCATTCCATCCTGCAGTGGTGAAGCAGTTTTTCCATCGCTGGGTTCTTAGCGTGACACTGTGGTCCAAACAGCATTGAAATATTACATGGGCCCGGGTTATTAAAACTGTTATTAGCATGGCCAATTGGGGCTAAATAGGACCTGACTGTCACCCTAATGACAGGGTGGATGAGGGCTGGGGAAAAAGGGGTGGGGGGGCAGTCTGCTAAAACCTCTGACCATCATCTACCAAACAGCCGCAGTGGATTCCCCTCTACTAGCATCCATCCACCACCAACCACTGCCTCATCCCTCTGTGCCCTCTGCACGAGACAAACAATACTGCATGGTTCACATACAAAGCCCCAGATACACACAGACATCAAGACAGATAGGGAAAAAAAATACAAATATAAACAGTGACATGTGGATGTATATAATTATCATCAAAATATTGGTTCCGACCCTAAGTAGTTTAAGCAGTATGAAAATGGATGGATGGATAAATATGTTAAGAGAAATAAAGACAACAGAAAACACAAACAATTTTGTTCTGTCTCCATTCATTTTCCAGTACAGTGATGACCAAAAGACATCTGGCTCCAGTTTCCCATCCAGTTCTCAAAGGTTAGGGACGGATGAATGGATGGATGGACGGAATATTACTGACAAAATGCCAAACAGACATACCTTTTTTTCTTTGAATTGCATTCGATGACAGTTTTCCCCCCACATGATTACTATTTTACCTAAAAGGCACCCAACCCTACAATCTTTTACATCCTCTGATTATTTTTCCCACCAGTATCTGCTTTATAATAATGATATGAAAGATCCACAACGTGTATTTAAACAAATCATTCAGAAGCCAACAATCACATATCAAATCCCTCTTTCCTCCTACTCAGCTTTACGTCCTCGCTCACAGGCTGACCCACCTCTGAGTGCCCCACATTTCCCTTATAGACTGAGACTTGCAGTGCAATAAACCGTGCCGCATATCTTCACGCAGAAGACGCACACAGCGCACAAAACATAGCTGTAGCCCTTAGCAGCGGCTGATGCTGAACAACTGTAGTGGGGTTCAGCTGGAGCCAGCGAGACCACTGTGGTTATCACTGGGTCTGTGGTATCCAAAACAGAGTTATGTTAACCCTCAGCCGCCCACCCCCTCCGCCTCCACCATTGAGGCCAATCCATTCAAATATCCAAACACACTGTGGATATAAAGTCAAACTTTCTATTTACTTTTATTGCCTTGAGGTCTCAAATTAAAAGACAGTAAATCACAGCTTTCCCACTTTGATTTGGGCAGAGAACGCAGTGGATTCAAAAACTGGTGAAAACACGGGACCAAAACCTGGTAACACACGCCTAACTCAACTTTGTGCTACTTCATAATTTATATCATTAACCCATTAACCATTTTATTAAATGCATATGAACGACTACAAATAACAAGCTTTACAAGTTAATGTCTTACCCACTTATTAGTGACTTGTTTATTCAAAGTGCTGTTTTCTTAAAGAGGAAGTAACACGTTTTTTTACACAATCTAACTTAATGACGTGATTATCAGTAACTTCGACTCAACTGTCACTGCAGTCAAGTCAGATCCATAGACTTCAGCTAAACGTAAGCTAATGTCACCAGGCTCAAAAGTCAAAACCTACAATGTGAATATTTACAAAAACCTTGTAACCAATAAATAAAACAAGCGAATACTTACAAATTCATGAATTAACTTTTGTATTGTTGTATTGTTGTGTTTTGCTGTATGAGAGTTAATCTGCATCATGGAAAGTTTATTAGTTGTCTTTGCAATGAAGAGTAAGTTTCATCAAGTTTGTTAGGTGATAGCATCTGCATCAAACAATCATCATTAGGTCTCTGTATATAAATTCAAATAATGTTTTAAATGGCTGAGAAAGGTTAGTTGAAGCTAAACTATACCATGTGCAAAAACAGACACATCAGATGTGACAAAAAGAGACTCAACGCTAACGTAAAACTTTGGATATCAGTCTCCATCTATTCATCCACTCATTTATCCAAACACAAGATGGAGAAAAGAGGGATAGACAGATCACTTCCAGCTCAGGCTCCATTTCTGTCTCACATCAACACATGGAAGGGATTTGAACCAACAAACAACAAGTCTGCTCTATGAAATACGAGTCCAAAAACAAAGCTCTCCCTTCAGTGACCCCCCCATCTCAACACACACACACACACACAACACACACAGCTCAGTTTTAAGCCCCTGGTCCTTCTCCTCCACTTCCAGCACTTAATCACACACATGGGGTCGAGGGGGAAGGTGAGTTGGGGGTGACACTGGGGCAAAGTGAGTTGTAGCTCTTCGGACAGTCAGGACAGACAAAACTGGTGAATGTGTGTGCACGCATGTGAACGGACCTTGGAAAAAAACTGAAGATTTACCCACAATCCTTTGCCTCCCCTGTGTTTATTTGGCCCCAGTAATGGTAGTTGTCACGGGCAATCGCCTGAGCGGGCCACTGATTTACTCCAGGTGGCGCTTTGGCTATTGTCCAGCCTAAGGAGCTGCTCTGACCCCTGACCCCTGACCCCCGAGGTCTGCCCTGTGCCCTTACCAGTGATGGGGCTTGAGTTGTTGCTAAGGGGAGAGGCGACATGGGGATTAGACCAGAATGAGTGGTTTGTGTGTGGAAACAGATACTCCCGCAACTCCAAGCTCCCAGCCTCACAACTCACGACCAACATTACACTTTGACAGTGTTCCCACTGATGTGATTCTACAGTAACCACTATCTACATCTGATATTATCTACATCTTGTTTTTAATTGTGTATTTACTGTGCTGTAATGCTAAAAGCTTTATAAGCATTATAAGCTTCGCAAAGGTTGAATACGTGGTGGAGCTTTTGCGCTAAATTGCTTTATATTAGACTGCATACAGATGTGGCAAAAGAAATTAATATTTTTAAGGTTTATTTTGAGTCTAGAAAAATGTATGTGCTTTATTTTTTTTCATTCTTCGAGATACGGCAGAGAAAAGCTTGGTAACAGTGATCAGGGGCAGTGGTCAGTCTGTCCTGGTCAGCCACTTTGTTAAGGTAGTTGAGTTCCTTGTGCTTAAGCCCTCTACTCTACACTGTCAGTGTCTTTCATTAACTGCAACTTGACTTAGCCAGTGACTGCACTGCACTGTTTATGCCCATATGTGTGAAAGCATGCACTGCATATGGAACTGAATCTTGCATTTGTCTGAGTCCTTGTGGGTTCATAATTTCCATAGACAGTGCATGGATGAACATGGTCAAAGACAGTCACACAAATTAGTTGGAAACCCTAAATTCCTGCACACTTGACGAGTGTCACAAACATGACCCCTTTTATTTCCCTGATGTCAATGGGGTGTATATGCATACAGTCTGACCAGATGCACAGCAGAGTCTGACCTTTACATCACTGAGACAAAACACCCACAACACATGATTAAATATAGACTGTGATTGTTGATCATAGCTATGGTAACTCTACTCTCTTGGTGACTCTTTCAACAGACTGTAACATGCAGCCAATATCCACACACGAGAGGTTTCCATTTGTAACATGGGATACAAGGTTTACTTATAGTGTATATATGTTTACAGTGCAGTGTAATGACTAGCTTTATTTCAACTGAATCCAATTCTGGCATTTACACCCTTTTTTAGAGTGAGACATTTTATGTGCACGTGCACACAAACACACATGCCAAAGCTTGCTATGATCTGAATATATATTTTTGTGTCCTGCATGCAGCCAGGTGCCTGGTGCTTGGTATGCGCTTGCTGTTGGTACATGCATGGCCGGAGCTGATGACAGAGAGCGAGGGGACAGACACCAGCTGTCAGTCTGGCTCAGTTACAGCCAAGCAGCACCAAGACTGATACATCCCACCAATACCCAGAGGTCTATGTCTGGGTCATGGAGCTGCAGAGTTCATCATGGCCTTTAACTCCAGTCTGCCCTTCTCACACAGAGCAATGCTCTCATGTTGTTATTCTGTTAGAGGGAATACAGATACAGTGCTAGTTATGACTTCTTATCTTTATACTGTTTTCACAGTTTATTTATGATATTATATGATTTATATTTTCACAAATATTCAACAATTACTTGCTGAAAAATGAATTGCTATGTGCTGTGTATTACTTAACATGGCATTATCACTGTATTGCTGCTAACCATTAACATTTTGCAGTTTGGCAGAAATGTTCACTGCACTGTGTTGTTTTCAACATGTTGATGCATTTGCTGTTAAAAGTTACAGGTACTTTAAGTATAATATCTATGAAATAAGGTTGTCGACCGACAAATTATTTACATTTTGATATTTTGAATGTATGAGAAACTAAGATGGGAATGTCTGCAAAATTATTGAATTACACAAGCAGAAACTCAAGGTATGGTGTGGACAGATCTCTGATCTCCACAGCATCTGTATCAGGTTAATGTCTGGGCTCGGACTGGGTGATTCCTAAAAGTGCATTTTTCTCTGCTTGAGGTCATTCTGTAGCAGATTTACTTCCATGTTAGAGTCATGGTCCTTCCTCATCATCCAACTCCTGCTGAGCTTCAGCTGGCAGACAGCCACCCTGACAATAACCTGTGAGACATCATGATAAAATTTGTTTTCCTGTCGCTGATGGCCTCACCCACTGCAATTCACAAATGATGTTTTAATGTTGGTATGCATTACCATTACCAATACCATTACGTATTCTGTGTGTTTTCCCCAAACAGTTATACGTTAGCACTTGCCTCCACCTGTGATCAGACGGTAAAAACATGGTCAGTTATGACGAAAATAATGTTTATAGTGATATAAATAATGTTTATAGTGATATATCACTACTATATGCAGTATTCCAGTTTGAAATTGAGTGGATGTGTCCAGTACAATAAAATGGGAATTGTTGATTAAAATAGTTAAATAAAAGCTTGAGTAAATAAACCCATTTACACCACATTCCACCACTTAATTTATCAGAAGCAAAAGTGCCGGTTCCACCACAGTAGAGAAGAAAAGAACAATGGTTTTCGTTCATTTCTTTGTCACAGTCTGTTCATTATAAATAACTCACAAACCGCAGAGGAAATATATAATTTTCCTACTTTATGATAGTTGAATAATGCAAAGAACCGCCTTGATTTGCCTCGATTTGCCTCGATTTGCTCATTATTTATTATATATTTCCCTCTCTGCTTATAAAATTTACTGCAGGACTCCAGCTTTAGCCTCTGAGACGATTAAAATTTCACTTCATCTTCTTAAAACTCATGATTTAAGTGATTTAGAGTTTTTTTAAAGGGGAAATTTAAGGCTTTTTGGTTACCATCCTCACATTTTACAATCCTTCCGTGTCCAGATTGCAGACTGGCACTTAACCCAACACAGACCTTTGCCAAGAGACCAAGGCTGCAATTGAAAAGCCCCCCTGTGTGTTAGTTATATAGGCTGTCCCCCACAAACGTGACTCTCCCTGTACCTCCACCGATCCATCCAGTTTACTTTCCTGTTCCGCCTGACTGGCATGAGGTAGACATGGGCCCTCTGTCTGACAGGCTCCGGTTGCACCAGCAATGTAAACCTGCTGGAGCTGCCGAGATATAACAGAGCCCACAAACACACACACACACGCACACACACGCACACACACACACACACACACACACACACACACACACACACAGAATTCATACACAAACATATACACAGCTATAGCTGGCTTGGTATTTTCTATTCTTAATTTCTTAATTATCTTATCTTTCTTAAATAAAGATATGTACAATCATATACACATATGTACATTTATATAGACCAGGAGAACAGCACAGGCTAAAAATGGAAAGGAAATGAAAGAGAGAGAGAGGGAATGCAGGAGGTTATGAGAGAGGATGTCTGGGGCAATAAAGGCTGGTACCAGTGTTCAGAGTTTAAGGGCCAACAGGGCTTCGGATATGAATCTCACCCAAGCACAGCAACCTCTGACCTTCTCCCAGAAGCCCCTGGGGGGTGCAACGGAGTTATTGTCTTCATCTTTTTCCCTAAGTCCCCCTGACCTCCTCTGTCTTCCATCTGCACAAGTCCATTACATCCATTTATTTCGTCGCTACAACTATCTGCACATAAACCGCTCTTTCTCTTTTCTCTATTCACTTTCTGTCGTTCCCGTCCATTCATGGCCCAAACAGAGCCATCGATTCATCGGCCGGACATGACCGTATTGTGTTAGAATGCGAGGATGAGAGAGGGAGAAAAGGGGAGAATATGCTCGGCCATTAGGGCAACACTGAAAAGCGGAGAGTGGTCCTGAGGTCAGCATGTCGGAGAGAGGACGGGGGTTAGTGGGATCAACATCGGAGCAACTTTAGATTGTTCCGTGTGTGTTGCAGAACATTCGGACCCTACGGGCAAACGATGCTGTGGTCCAAGAGGACTCCACGCCGATTTAACACCCATCAGTCATCCACTATAAGGCAAAACAGATTTGACACCATATGTCATGGGAAAAGGCCCACACCATTCATCCTCTAGCTAACTAACAGAAACAAAGTTTTTACTCTATATACCACAGGGAGAAAACCTTCACAGGTTTATTTTACCACTTTTGTCAACCGTTATATTTATATTTATCCAGGTACTCTCTGTTTTTGTCAGTTCAGTCTGTTTCTAATAATTTCATATTATTTGATTGGTTAGTGACATGATTCTATTACTGTTTCTATCGGCCTTTTGGAAACTCGATGATATGTCATGGGAAAAGCCTTCCAGGGGTCTTTGTAGACAATTACAGAAGGGAACCGCAGAACAGAATTCAACTCACTGGCAAACTTATGGGAATGATTTCAGTACAAAGACTGTGGTTGTCAGGATGTGAGCCGCAGCTAGCTTCAACAAGACAGCACTGTCCTACAGGAAGATGCTTCACTGGGTCTTTGTACTGCACTGCTTAGTCTTACACAGATCAGATTACTTTATTTGTCCTGGTGATGCATGTGCTGTATGTATTTATTGTTCAAGGTCAGGGAACTGGCGTTGTGTTGCACTGGACACGCAGTAGGGTGTCATGGCAGTGACGGAAATCTGAACTGCATGCCTGTATCGAAACATTTTTTGTCTTTCTGAAAAGTTAAACCCCTGGCTCTGCCATGATCTGCATTCCGTAGGGAAATCTAACGCTTTCCCCCAGTGCTCATTACAGCGGCTCCACATTTTTAATCATGACATCACCTCGCTACATAACAACAAACAGAGCAAGATGTGACTGGATGACCTTTTAGCTTAGAGACCATTAACTGAAGCGGCTGGCTTCTTTCTCCCCTTTCTAATCCAAGTCCTCAAAGACCTGTTCTTCATCCCTCTCAGGTCTCCCAGAACCCACAAGTCACAGATAAAGGGAGAAGAAAGGAGTAAGCTCATGTTTAAGGGTTGTTCATAAATGATTCAGGCCAAACAAATTCTCATTCAGGTTGGTAAAGGATGGAAACAAATGACCAAAACATAAGTTTACTATTAACTACTGGGAGGGTGTCGGACTATACCCCAATTAAGATTATAGACAGTGTTTTTTTCTGACTGTTTTCTTGTTGTTTGGGTTATGCAGTGTGATTCCTCAGTTAGGGTCATATCCAACATAACGTGAATGTGTCTACTTGTGTAAACTTACGTTGACCCTCTGGGTTATAACTATGAACAAGAATGTGTTTTTAGTGAACCTGTCTGGTGAAATAAGGATTGAGAGCTTGCATCTCGACACTGCCCAGTAGGCTAGGGTACTAGCGACAAAAATTCCTGTGCATCGCAGCCTCACAGTCTAATGAAGATGAGGTGAGGTGTGATGGGAAATGAAGTCATCAGGCGAGGGGAGGTGATGGGAACACAGTGGTGGGAGTAATAAATCAGAACTCATTGTCTGTGGAGTATGTGAGCGAAGGGGTTGTAACCGGTTGGATGTGGAAGGGGGAGGAGGGTTCAGACTGGGGTTCTGTGGGGGTGAGGGAGGCAGTGGTCTGGGATAAGAGATGTGAGGATGTAAGGGGGATCAGGGTGCGGTCAGTGTGATGTAATCTGCTGGACATCTGTGCTTCGATGACAGGAGTTCTCAGATACACACACATACGTATACACTCATGGATACACACCTCCCTCCCCCAGGGAGCGGCGGTGCTCTCCCTGTCTGGGAGCCAGAGACTTGGTACTAATGAGACTAAATGAGGCTGGAGCCTCTCTGTTAAGAGGTCACAGCCTCTCAAACAGGCAGTCAGACAGCTGGTTGCAATACTGTTTCATGTAGCAGCAGTTGAACAACCTGTTAGCTAGTCATCTAGGACACAGACACCAAGCCACTTTTCAATAAAATCTACTCTTTGAATAAGAACTGTCTAAAAACAAACTTGCCAACCAACTTAGTTTTGAATTGGCCCACATAACATTCATTGAACCAGTCAAACCGTTTGTGTGCATGTGTCAACCAGTTAACCAACATACGAGTCAGCTCAATTAGTTCATCAGTTGGTCAAAATCAAGTTGGTCAACCACCGAATGTGCTATGTTGCAAATAAACCATTCAATCAAGCAGCAGCGTTGTCCTTTAGCCAACCATCCAGTCAGCAGTCTGCCTGTCAGTGGGCTGAGTCTGTCCATGCATGTGCTGATTAAAGCAATGGGGCACATGAAGGGCAGACTGAGTGGTGTTAGTGCTGCTGGGGCATCAAACTTATGTAAGACAGAAGGTAGGTCATGCAGAACTGACACTGGCCAGGTCTTAGATTGCCTCAGCATGGGGCAGAAATATGCTGACCAAGGCTACGGGGTGATTGAGAGTCCAGGGGGTCTGGGGGGATTCAATGAAGTTTATTTGACTGTGGGCAATATAAGCTTCCTTCAAAAACAAACAGGACTAATTTTGTTTGCTGTGTTTTAGCAGCTGTGACCTCCTATATGAGTAAGCTTGACCTCATCCCTGCATGCAATGGGGGGCTTTAGCTTCTTGAATGTCCAACACTGAGCTGATCAGAGATATAGTATATGTGCTTTTTAGTAGTATATATTAGTGTGTAGAGTTTTGTGTGGATTGTTTTGTTCTTTCAGGATTGGGAGAAGTCCTTGGTACAGGTGCAGGATGGAAAGATATACTGGACAATGCTCAACACACACACATTCACACAGACCAGATCTCTTACATCTCAAGTAACAGAGGCAACGCAGTCACTCTGGCCCTTTTCAAAGCCAAACCAACACTTGGAGCAGAATATTCCCATGACATAAGGGCTGGGATGATGATTACACTGTTGCCATAGTGATACTTCGGATAAAAAAATATTGTCAGTGAAGTATTCATGACAAAGTATTGCAGCAGATGTTTCATTACCAAAAATTGTAGTAAAACTCTAATGGAGGCTTTGACATTTTTCCCGGCATAGTATAAAAAACAGAAATGATCACAGTGAGACAGACTTTTGTTTGCCACGCAAATACTTATTTTGTTCACATACCAAGGCAGATAGTTTTATCACACTAGTGAAGGTCACTTATTCAGTCAATTTTATACTGTGTATTGGCTTCAAGATATACAGTTACACAGACATATACAAAAAAAAGAATTATACTTTACGGTAAAAACAAATGTATGCTTACTGCAAAGAATTAGAAAATGAAACATCTGAAATGACCCTCATGTCATGGACACTGCATGGGGCATAAACACGAGGATAAAATGATCAGATTTGTTTGATTAACTGTTTTCGTAAAACCCAGTGTCTATGGTAGAGCTTCTGTTATCCTTATTTGTGCACGGAAAGACATGTTTATTTCTCCGACACGTCCCTGCATTAATCTATTCACTATATGATTCAAAACAAGTGGAAGTATGTGTTTTGGAATTGTTCTACCCATCGTAACTTTCTCAGACAATAATAGATTTTAGCAGGCAGCTGCAGATGGACATGTTTTTCTGATTTGCCCTGTCTATCGCTCTATTTCTCCTCCTTCCTCACTCTGCTTCTTGATTCTAATCCTTCTAATTAAAGTTTGAGAGCCTGCAGGGCTGCCCCCCACCCCACCCCTCATCACCGCCATCATTCTCATCTCCACAACTTTCTCACAGCGAGCATAAAGGGCTGGAGGAGAGCAGAGAGAGAGAGAGAGAGGGAGAGACTGAAAGTGAGAAGAGGGAGACTGAACAGAGGATGGATTCATGGCAGCTCTGCTCTGCTTCTTATCAGTATCCTGGCTCTGTGAATGGAGCTCTTCAGTGGAGCTCCTGGCCCTCGACACCCAATACACCTCCAAAGCTATCTCTAAATCCCCACTGCACGTTGACACACATGCACACACAGTCGCACACACACAACTAGACTTTACACACACACACACACACACACACACACACACACACACACACACACACACACACACACAAAACAATCTTTGTTGGTTTGGGAATAAACATCACTAAATATATTGTAAGAATTGTGACTCCAAGTTAATTTGCTTATCATTTAATCTGATTCATCTAATCTAATTAATCGTTTTAGTTCATAATTAGGACCTATGAATCCAATTATGTTTGATGCCTTTTACATCTTTCCACAGAAATGTTATCCAGTCATTCCTCTCTGAAACTAAAGAAAATGAAACTTTGACCTCAAGTTTTTTTTTTCGGCAACATTTTTGTTGAATCTGAGTATTAAAATTGCTCATTCAACAGCAGACTAACAGTGCTACATACTTGGAAGTCATGGCCCTAACCAACCTTCAACCAACATCAAGGCAAACAATACCATTAAACCAAAAACTTTCTCCACACTGAGTGAAACTGACATTTCATTCTTACATCCTGATGCTCATATGTAGTCATCTCTGATGCTGATTTATCCAGTACACAATAACCCCTACTTAGTGGCCAATCTGAAATGACCGGGAGCCGCTGAGTAGCTACTCACTCGATAGATCCAAATATAAAGGGGGGATATTGGGTATCCTGGCTTATTTGCGATGTGGGCAGACCCCCTCCATCCCCCTGCTGAAGGCTGTTTTGGAGATGAGTGGGGAGGGAGGGGGAGTTATATTATAGAGTATTAAATGGTAATGATGGGCCTGAAAGAGCGGGTCCATGGGAAAGTGGTTGGTGCGTCTCGCTGTGGCCCGGCGTCAGACCTGAGACATTGGGAGCCAGAACCGGGTCACTCTGCCACAGAGATCATTATAGGGTGGGGGAGCTAGTGGTGTTGAGGAGGGTTGGGGGGTGGGAGAAAGATTGAGATGCCAGACCCCGTCGACCACGCTAACCCCCCCCCACCCCATCCTTAGTCCTCTTCCTTTCTCAAACCCAGTCTGCTGACCGCGCATGCCTGCCCTCTGGAAAAAGTTTTTAGCAGCAGTTGTTGGTCCGTCAACACAGACCCGGACCCCATCACCATGTCAACCAAGCTTCCAAGACAACACTGAGCAACCTCGAAACGTACAGGAAACCGCCAGCACCATTATAACAGGGATGGAGAGTGTGGGGGCTCTCACCAAAGTGCTCATCGTAGGAACATCCAATAAGGAGATGGGAAATAGACAGCGAATCTGCAGTATAGATCACCATGAGGCATGGAACAAGGAAGGTGTTGGGGGGGGGTAATACACCGAGGAGGAGCTCCTATTTCACTACATTCCTTCAATTCAACCAAGCAGCCATCATATTACTGACAGAGTCCATACTGACAGCTCCCCACAGCGTGTATGTGTGTGTACGTGTGTGTGTCTGTGTCATAACACAATGCATATCTGCAGCTTTGGTGTGATTGAGAACCAGCACGTTATGTTAGCAAGCACAGGCTTGTTTACATGTGTGAGACAACATGGAGCATTTTTGGGAGCGAGCTCATGTGTATACAAGCTTTGCAAACACAAATCACAGTGTCTTCTGTAATGTAAACGCCTGGGGTTAGCTTCAGTCTGACTTAAATACAGCATGACATGTTACTGATGGGTTAAGATAGTCTGTCATTTCTGGCCCTGTTTGTGTGCAAAGTCTTAAAGGGATAGTTCAACATTTTTTAGTTGTAGTACTGAAAAAAACATGCAGATGACCACCAGTGTAGCTCTGGAAATTTTTCAGAACTTTCCCTGGCAGCTCCCTAATTTGTGATCTAGAAAATATCCAATTGAGCACGAGAAAAAATATAGCAGAAAAATTTCTGGAAAATTCACAGCAAACAAATGGACAAGATTCTACCTTCCGCATGCTCAACCACCCTTCACCTGAAAGCTTTGGAAAAGTTCTTGTTGTTTGGAACATTACGGAACCAGTCTCCGGTTGCATTCTTCATATTACAATAGCAAACTTTTTAAATGTAAATTTTTAAAAACAGCATCTGTAACACCAAAACCTCAAATGGTCAGTAGACAATAAGGCACAGAAAAGTTACTTGACATTTTTTTGTGGCACGGGGAGCATACTCTCTCAAACTAGCATCTAAGGAATCAACTGTCAAATGGGCAACTGTGGAAATGGTGGTGAGTTAGGTCAAGAGACACACTGAGACAGAGCAGCTCTTTCTTAGCCAATAAAAGTCTGGAGAACTTCAAATGACAACAACTACTGTAGGATTTTGTTCAAAGAGCCTGAGAAGAGGACCCAACAATCTACCTCCTGATGATGGTTAACATACTATTTGTCAGATATGTTCAATTAAAACTGTTTACTTTGGTGTTATTTGTTTAAATGAATTTTAACATGAGATGTAAATGGGGTCAAATCTACAGTTTCACAAGATCAGTTGTGAAAATGCTGCTGTTGAAATCAATTTGTTTGTAGATTAAACTGAATTCACTGAGTTCATGTTTGATTTTCATCTTATTAAAGTCTCTAAATTCCTAAATCTGATGAAGTACAGCAATCACATAAGTGATCAGAAAGATCCAGCCTACATAAACATTAAGTCAATTCCTCCAAATGTTAAACAGTTTCTTCAGTGAAACGATGAGAAGGTTTAAGGGCTCCTCCTCAGACTACAGGAATGTAAGATATGACTGACCTATATATCCAAGCGCTTTAATGAAGACATCGCCGAAGAATTTTAAAAGGCAGCAGCTACAGCTGTGTCAAAGTCCTGCGAGCATGATAAAACATCACCAAACATTTCAATAAAGTCACTATAAACTCATCACAGCACAGACACACTATAGAGACATTGTAGCAAAAACCATGGAAGATAAATTATGATAAGGTCACAATAAACTCAGCACTAAAAACCCCAGACACACTGAGTGAGTTCATCCAGTGGTGATGTTGAAGAAACATTAGAGTGACACCATAGGAGACCGGGCCCATAAAGCAACATATGGTTGATGGTCTCGTACAGTGATATATGATTGTTGAGCACTTTAGAAATATTATACACCATATAAAAGGGCTTTTAAGTTTTTATATGGTGATGGGGGATATTATAGGAGTTTCAGAAAAAAATGACCCCAAAGTACAAATTATTCTCATTAATTTCACACTGTAAGTGTATGGGAATATTAGAATGGATTTGCCATTTAGACAATATGCCTGGGCAGCATTCCTCTCCTCCTCCACCTCTTCCTCCTCCTCATCTTGTGTCTCTTCATCCTCGCGGCAGTATTTGCGACCCAAACCCAACCAACCAACATGATCCCCTATAATTAAGCAGGTTTAAGGCCAACTGATCCCTTCGGAGAGCCTTGTCTTCCATACATTCCAATTAAAAGCGATTACACACAGTGGTCTTTTACTGCTGAGAGGCCTCTGTCAACTCCTCATCGCCCCCCACCCCCCACCCATCCACCCACCAGCACTAGCCATTCCCAGGGTTTCAGCTGTCACCCCGTCCCCTCACCGCATCAATCTCAATACAGTTGTTATTTTTTCCAGTGTTTGTCGTTTTTTTAAAAAACTTTTTTCTCCCCTTGGAGAATTGTATGTTTTGTGTTGTTTGCGTGTGCAAAGCAAGTCCAGATATGTTCTCCTTTTCCAATCACGCTCTCTTCTTCCTTTTAACAGTCCCAGCTTCTTTTCTTTTTAACGATTGCTAATTCGTGTGAATAATAGTCGTAGGATTGTGTATATTCACTTTTAAATACAGGCCACGACAAAAGCTTGAGCCTGGCAAATCCTTAAATCTAGTCAACTTTCACCCAAAGCCCAGCACCACCATCACCACCACCACCCATGACCCACCACTCTCCCCTTCCTTATTCATTTTGGAAATGCCTGCAGGGAGTTGAATAGAAGGCCCACATTTCCACATGAAGTGAGCAGCCAGCAGCGATCGTCTCTCCCCTGGCAAAGTTTACTTTTCTTCTAGCTGTGAGAAAGCTCAGTGGGACTGTGGTTATGAATATTCATGCTGGAGATTTCTCTGTCAATCAGTGTGTCAATGAGTGCTGAGGGGGAATTTATGTCTCTGATGGTGTGTTGTACCAGGGAAGAAACGTCTACTGATTCAGGTCTTAGGCACTTCCATCATAAACTTTTGCTGTGTTTAATCTTTCTTCTGTATGTATCAATACACAGAATATCTCTCTTCTTACAAGCACAACAACTTCAACTTTCAACTGTTTTGATTCCACACTGACCGGCCACGTCTGTGTGACCTAATCTATTCGTCACTATAGAAGCAAAGCCCCTCTGGGTGTATAATTGATGTCTCCAACACTGATGTGTGACTGTCACAAGCAGCCAGCTAACAAAGAAATGACACGGCAGCACTCTTACAACTTAATAACCGTATCCACGGTGAATTTTAAAGCGTTCTTGTTCTTGAATTACATCACACTTATATCTATGGTTCAAAAATCCTTCATGCATATTGAGTCCCATATAATAATTTTTCATGTTATTGTACTGGTTGTCAGATTTCTGTAAACTTGGAATGACATTGCTATGATGCACCTCGCTGTGCTGGTGGGGCAATGTTCAGGCACCAGTGAAAATACTAATCTATAAAATAAAACTCAGGGAGGCCAGATTGCACAACAGACCTGAGTGTTTGGAGACTTTTCATGCCAAAATACAGACATGTGGTTTGCAGTCCCATGATGTTAATATTTTGAAATGTAACAAACCACAATTACTTTGCATGGACATTTTTAGGCTAAACAGTAGAAATGTAACCCTGTAGAGACTCAGGGTAATAGGTCATGTAATGTAATGTAATGCACTGTAATGGAATGTGATTTTGTGGCAATGCAACTGACATTCGTCTGCCAAACGCCAATAAACAACAGAAGTAATAAAAAAAGTAACAAAACAAAAAAGGTGAAATGTAATATTTGTGTTGCGAATAATTTGAGAAGAATACACATCACCAGATTGTGTTGCTAAGTAATTGACAGACACAGTTGACAGACAGATAGAGAAATGTGAAAACTTTACAGTTTATTGAGCAATGATGTGAATTTCGCTAAACTGGACTACTGTGACCAACTCTCATGATGATTTATTATTTTTATCTAACTAGTGCATGGGTCATATTGTTTTTTAAGGAAAAATATTATTTACATTTTTATTACTCATAATCCTCACCTTCATAGTTTGTCACCGTAGCAAACCAAACTCTGTTTGGAAAGTTGCCTGACTGCTTAACAGAGATGAATGTGATGTTATGTGGTGTATGAATGTGTGAAATGATGGTGTTTTTCATTACTTATTTTCAGCTGATCTACTGTTCAGCATTACTCTTTCATTCAGTTTCAATTTTCTTGCTGAAGATTGTATCCCTTCACCAACGTTACTTTGTGTAAGAGCAGCGGTTTAGTGCAGAATGGGGATGGAAGCTTGACCTTTGTCCACATGACTTCAGCATGATTGATTCCAATCATGCCTCCAACATGATTTGGACGCTGTTGTATTAAGGTTAATATCTTGTTGCTTTATGTATGAGACGGTATCAGTAAATTATGGTTCATTATGGTAGAGAATCATTTCTGGTACAACAGAATAATTAACACAGTCATGGGACATTCACCAAAATAATGATCAAGAACTCATGGGAAGCATAAAATTGGACAAATCAAATGTGGGTCCTGACCTGGCCAGCAAGATAAAAAAAGAGGGCATCTGTATGGGACAAGGACAAGGAAAATGGTAAAGCAGAAGAACACAGTGAGGGAAGATGAGAAAGAGGATGGGGCTGAGAGAAAAGTCCAGAAAAAACACTGCTGGGCACCACTCACAGAGGCATAAATCTAGGCACAATTGGATTCAAATGCAAATCCAGCTCTGAGCACCCACTGCCGACCTTAATTTAACCAAGTCCCAATGTGTGTATACTACCCCCGACTGACAGGAACACTTCATTCTCCACACTGTTTCTCTGAATGTGTGTGTGTGTGTGTGTGTGTGTGTGTTCTCGTAGGCATGCATAAATATGCATTTATCCCTTACTGGCAATGATGACAGCCTGCTTTAGGCCTTCAAAGTAAAAAATACTCCCAGAGTTTACTCTCTCCTGAACAAAAATTCCACTTTCAATAGTCCTTATAACAGGTGGGAGCTGTAGCCTGTAGCATCCACACCCATTAGTGCACATCCCTGCCTGTCCCCATTCTCCACTCTCTGTTCCCAACTCCAGGCCCCTCCAGCGAGGGAGTCAGAAATGAACCTGAACTGATTGAGAGTCAAAAGCAGTTGCTGGGGCAGGTTCAGTGGGGCAGAAGCAGTTGCCGGGGCAGCAGTGGTACTGGCTTGTTACCAAGGGAGGAAGGGGGTGGAGGAGTGCAGGGCGTTGGTTGCCAGGGGGAAGCCCGTTGGTTGCTTGGGAGTGCCGTAGCAATCGGGTGAGTGTTAAGGCCATTAGGATACCTTAACATATGAAAAGCTGAGTGGGTGTGGTGGGGCTGAAGATGAGTCTTGGGAGGATAGCCCCACTGTCAAACAGCAGGAGTCTCACAAAAGAACCTTTCACTCAAACATTACTTACTCCCTCCCAAATTCACACACAAACGTGCACGCGCTCACACATACTCCAGTGTGTACATTCATCTCAGCTGGGAGCATTCAGAGTCAGCTACCGTAGCAGCAAAATGGGGGAATTCCCCTTCGAGTATAGGAATGACAGCGCAAACCGAGGAGTGAGAGAGAAGTTAAAGAAAAGGAGGTGGCTTAAAACACAACGCCCCTCAACTAGCCTGTATGTGTAGTCCACTAAGCAAGCATCCAGACCGCAGTCGGAGAGGGGCCCTAGGGAGCCCGATTCCAACCCCCAGGGAGAGACTCATTACTGGGGGCAACGGCTCCCCAACACTCCCCATCCTGTCAGAAAGTAGAAATCTTTATTTCCCCCCAAGTAACGGGCAAAAACACTGTTTACTATACTGTAATGAAAAAAGCACACGCGATTCTAAAAATAGACCGAGCCAGGAAAGGAAATTATCATTATATATAACGGTAAATGTGTTTGTGTGTACAGAATGTGTGTGTGTATGTGTTGACACATAGCCGCAGGTATGGCCAGCAGTGGGGAGAAGCAGTGATAAAAGCCAGTCTCTGTTTCCTGTCCTTAACGGGCTAATGGTGGGGATTTACTGGCCTTTTATTATGATTGCTCCAATTAGCTGTAAAGCAGTATAGGACCAGTCCTCTAACTGGCTGTTTGTCTGTCCGTCTCTCAGTCTCAGTTTCAGTAATGCCCCTGTCTCTCAAAGAATGGTTTCACTGCGGTTTAAAAAACTGGAAAACCTATAATCCACATAACAGTTTAATGCAGAATAAGTGGGATATATGTACTATGGATGGAAATTCCTATCCTCCTAATTTATGCTGCATATCTCAGGCAGATAATTCAAAACCTCAGTGCAAAACACCCAAAATATACATGGCCAGATACCACCACAGATACGCGAAAAAACATTCAATTTAATTTGGATCAAATTACCCACTAATTTGAAAAAGGTACAAACACCACTGTGGTGCGGGCAAATCTTTACACGGAACTAAAAACTAAATTAAACTCTGAAAACAACAGCATGAAAACTGTTTCCTGTTCTGTCTGTGAAAACATCTGTGTGCCGATGCCTGCTAATATTTGCTAATAGCGACATCTTGGAGCACGTGAGGAATCGGAGGGCTGTGCAGTTCACTGAAGTCTCTGACATGATTTCTTGTCACTGAGGCAAACGCAACCAAATCCTGCCTCCTTTTGATGTCACATTGTGCAGTTATTACTCGTCTGCCTGTCTTTTCCTCCAGTTCACGTCTTCTGGGGTTGTTTGTCTAGTAGACTCTTGCACTCTGTCTTTAAACAGTCCATCTTATATCAGTCTGTCGGTTCTTCTTACCCTGAGCCCATCTCCAAGCTTCATGTTGGTCCAAACATCTGCGGCAAACTAATCGTAATGGAGCTGTTTTTATGTTGCGCTTATTATACAACCGCTCACCACATTTTGTTATAATGTCAAGACAAAATGCATCAATTATCTGTCCTCATGTCAACAAAGAACAATTTAAAAAGCATAACAGGATCCTGAATTCCTTTCTTTTGGAGGTTACCTTTTGTTCTCAGTGGTCAGAGGGTTTTATTGTTAAAGAAGACAAGAGGAGTCAAACATACTTGGGATGCAGGAGGGGAGGAAAACAACATTTACTGAAGTTTTGTTCAAGTTTCACTGCTAAACCACTGAATGAAGCATTGTACTGTTTGATCCAACTTGTCTGCTAATTTCCTGATTATGAGTCAGCAGTGACACTATGCGGGTGAGTCACTCTGGTGGCTGGTGTGTGTGTGGGTGTGAGTGAGTGGGAGTGGTATGTGTGGGTGTAAGACCTGTGGTTCAGAGTATGACTAAGGGGCAACTCATATGCCTGTGACTGTGTGTGTGTGTGGGTTAGCAAGGCAGGGGTGTGTTGGAGACAGCAACATGTGATTGGCCAGTTGTCATGGCAGAACCAGAGACTGCGCAGACATGGACCACAACAAAATATGATTATACCAACTGCAACCAAATGACATTAGTGCTGTTGAATGTCCTCTGCTTTACAGAACGTTTCAATTCTCTTGATAACTATGTGCTATTTTATTTTCTGAAGAACAGGTTGACATTTTGGAAACTTCTTCGGTCTCCTGCTCAGTTAAACGAGAACTTTCTTTCATACTTTATTGTGTTAATTATGCTACAATAGCAGGATGGCCGGCTTATAATGCTTATCATGACTGTATTTAGGGCATAAAAGCTCGACCGGCACAAAATCATAATTTTAGCAGTTTCCCAGGTTCCCATTTCTTGCTGAGTTTAGTAATTAGATTGTGTCCACTTAATGTCTTCCAATTAGTGTTTAAGTTTATCCATCTTTTCATTATTTTACCTGGCAAAAAAGTACGACTATCTCTATGACTGCTTTTTCGAAAGGGAGGGAAATTACTGTCCTTAACCTTAAGGAATAGCCCGCCATCCCTTTAAGACAGTCACATGTATGTGTTATGCTGAGGATACTCTTAAAAAGGTTCAAATATGAAAATGGAGGTATTTTTTGAGGTTAAATTTGGAAAACATGTCCCTCACAATATGGGCTCTTTTAGTTTGATGCGAAATGCAGAACTGTGGACAATTCTCCATGTTTTTTTTGTCTGACTGGTGCACAAGAGCTTTGTTCTGGTACACGTGGTTGTAATTTCAGGGCAACTTCTGGATCCGTTAAATGCTGCTCTGCAGTTTGCTTTAGGCGTGCATATGTGCATAGATGTACATGTACTCTTGAAAAGAAAAGTCCGATTTGGCAGGAATTCTGAGTGCATGTCATGTTTCTCATTTCTTGGTATTCAGAGCTAAGAGCCATGTGTTTGGGCAAAGGTTATAAAAACAGTAAGGTGTGTTTTGTGTGTGTTTATGTTCTGGCGTTATGAAAGAAAATAGAAGGCAAATATACTTTATAAATGCTCTAATGCAAGCGGAGACAAGTGTACGCATTATTTGATCTGTTGTACTTGTTTAATTAAGGTTATAGTCAAAGCATACAACGTTTGTTAGTGAGTCATGGAACATACTGTATTTTGGCACATGGTATGTTAAAGTGCTTCTGTTCTAAGGAAAAACCAGACAACACAGCGCTGGCATTAAACAGCAGCAGTCTGGTCATATTGCCAGTTTCTTACAAGTGCTACTCAGGTGGGGCCTGCAGACAGTGACCAGTGACCTGTGGAAACACACACACACACACACACACACACATACACACACACACACACACACAGCAGCAGCAGCCAGAATGATTAGTCATGGGGTCCCGTTCCCTCTCCTTGTGTTTATCAATTAACACTGAGAACGTGGGAAAGAGAGGCAGAAAAAGTCCAAGGGGATTAAATGTAGACTGACAGCAGCACATGTTCTCCAACTCCTTTCACTCTCTGTGGTGTCTTTTCTGGGTCTCCTTCCTCTTCCCCCATTGTTCTCCTTTTCTGTCATCAGTACAGTTCCTTCCACCACTGCTGTCACGCTTTCCTTTAGCCATTTGTTGATTTCAGCCATTACACATTAAACTTAATATAGTTTTGGCAAAATATAGTTTGTTTTGCTAAAGTTTACTGGCAGCTGTGTGTGTTATGTCATGTTGGACCCCGTGAAGATTATTAGAAACTATTATAGGCAGTCAAAGAAGACATTGGAAAATACAATAAATAGTAATAGTAAGCTATACTTTTCTGTGAATGACAAGTTGATCCACATGAATAGATGCATAGTGGTGCAGAGATGTGGACTGTGTTACTGCTCACATGTTGTCACTTTTGGATTAAGCAGAATGAGTTTTGGCACTGTTGATTCCAGCTGTGGTTACAAATTTATTTCAAAATCAATGTGTGTGTGTGTGTGTGTGTGTGTGTTTTAATGCAGAATATCAAATCACGTAACAGTTGGATACAAATGATGGTGTACTTGTCTCAACCTTAAAAAAGTGAAGAAAAGAAGTGGAAATACATGTGATGATGATGTCAGGAGGATCTGACCGTTTGCATGTAATGTTACGGCAATGGATTATTATTACAGATTTGTTTATTAACAAACTAAATAAAGATGACCAAAAACAAACAAAGAAAACTGACCATCATCCGGAAACAGTTCCACCAATTTCGGCACAGAAAATCATCTCAATGTGTATGTTTCAGATCTGCGGGAGAGGAGTGCGTGAGCCTTACTGGCGTTACTAGACGGCCATTTTGGATCCACAAGGCCCCACACGGTGCCAGCTGTTTCTTCAAGCTCACCTAAGCTTTTAGTGTTTGAGCTAATTTGATCCGTGGAGGGCCAATTGGGACCAGGCTAGGGAGTCGGGCTTAGATCACTGGAGCGGCCCATGGGCCATTAGTAAGAGTGAAGCCCACAGAGAAGTGTCTTCTTCTAAGCCGTAAATCCTCTTTCTTTCTTTCTTTCTTTCTTTCTTTCTTTCTTTCTTTCTTTCTTTCTTTCTTTCTTTCTTTCTTTCTTGTTTCTTATTACCTACATTTGATCTACATGTTATGCGTCACCATCTTTTCTTGCAGTTCCAACGTTATGCTGAGCTGTCTTTCCTTTGATCATCCTTCCTCATTCTCGCCTCTTTCTGACGGGTAACACCAGTGCAGCCAGTGGGCATGCGCTGGTCCAGAGGACAACAGAGGCTCAGAAGCCTGTTGTCCTGGTCGCTAGCATATTGTTTGGGAGATGCAGGGTGATGCATACTGATGCTGTTTGAACTTCTCTTAAAGTGATTATTTATGCACAGCTAGACTCGCTTGGCCTGACTGGGATTAACTTCATGAAAATGCAAAAGGGCACACAGGCAGGCACACACACACACACTCACACTCATGGCCCAGTGCCTAGCCCCCCCCCCCACGTCCTCCCCCCCTACAGTCCTGGCCTCAGTGGTCTGAGGACAGGGCACTGCTAAACCCCCACAGACCCTTCACACCAACATCTCCATGGAGATGCTGAAGCGATTAGCACACTATGCACTTGTGCGTACATGTGAGTGAGTTTGTGTGTGTGTGTGTCACCCACTACGAGAGCAGTGGCACATTAGTTTAAACTTTAACCAAATCATTTTTTCCAGCCATCAATCAACAGGTTGCACTGAGCGAGAATGAAGAAAGGCAGACAGAGAGAAGGTCTTTGTCTTCAAAACACGCCTTTGTCCTGAAACAGTGTCACACTCACTGATTCTCTCACTACACGAGTGACTGAGGAACATGTGCCCTCCCCTCCATCCATCTGTCCCTTCATTCATCCATGTGTTTATGGGGCCTGTATGCCTCACTGGGCGCAGTACAGCATTAACACAATCCCAGGTTAGATTCCTAGCAGCCAATCATGCTGGTGGATGGATGCTCACATGTCCACACTGAGGTGTTGGCAAGGTCCTGTCCAGACCTGGTATTAACATCTGTCTCTAGTGACATGATCACAAATGGACAGGTCTATGAATGTCATTTCACACCTGGCATTAGAATGCGCATCCACACGTGTCTCCAGTAATTGAGATTAGATCTTACGTACTTGCCTGCTCTATAAGAGAATAAGCACGTGTACCGTTGCTGATCACAGGTCCGACTGAAAGTTGTAAGCCTGTGGTGGTGAGAACACATTTGGGATCAAAGCCATTAATATGTTTTTTTTTGTTCCCATCATTAGTCAGCATCAGATTAAAATGATTTGACTGTTTCTGGTTGACTGTGCTGTTCCGTGAAATACATTTTTTCTTTCTCACTCTGCTGCTGCTGGCACGTTTCTACATTCAGGGCTCTTAAGCAGAAGCCTGCAGAGACACAATGAAGGTAGCAAAGACAGGAAAATATTTAAAAATACCCCCACCACCATCCCCCTCGTCCATCGTCTCTGCTGTGCTTTACAGCCGGTACCTCCTGTCCTCTGAAAGCACAACATCCTGAAAGTCTCAACTCTGCCCAGCTCTTGCTTTCTTTGTGTGGCTCTCTCTGTCTCTCCAGAGGGTGTAAAGCCAACAGTCCCGTCCTCTTTGAAGTATCAGACAAGGTTTAGTAACGTGGGGATGAAGACGGGTCAGGACACACACACACACACACTCACACACACACACACATAGTCGGCCATGAGTAAAACAGGCAGCAAAGCTCATGAATTAGAAGGAGCCGAGTTGTTATGGTAACCTCAGAGAGGCCTTCCTCCCTCCACTCCCCACGCAGCCCACCTCAGGGTGCTTTGAAATGAGAGAGGGAGAGTAAGCATAGATAAACATGGGATACAGAGGAAGAGCAAGGAGGGAGGGACAGACACAAACAGCATGCAGCATCCCATATTGAAGAGGTCTCCCTCTTCCCCTTGGAGAATGAAAACACACTGATAAGGAAAACAGGGAGGGAACAACACAGTCTTCCTGTGTGCTGTCAAAAAAAGACAGGAGGGGAGAGGGGAATCAAAACAAGTGAATGGGGACAAGATCGGAATAGTTCAGGAGTAGAAGACAAGACACTGAAACGGACAGGAACAGCAAAATGAGGACATTTTGAAAGAGGAACGAAAAGCACGACATAATAAAAGAAGAGAGAAAATAACAAAAGAAAAGAGAACGACAGACAGCAGCATCTACAGAAACAGCTACAGAGTTTGACATGTGGTTAGTTCAAATGTATAACAGCTGTAGAAGTCGAAAAACAAACTGCTCTGTTATAAGGGTTGTCAGAGCATTGTCAGATAGTGTATGCTAATGATTAGACCATCTCAGTTAGGCTTATGACTCTCACTGAATCTCACTTACAGACACAGGCCTTTATTTAGGACCCACTTATTGCAAACTCTAAACTTCCGTCATGTGTACCTGGTGCCTTTGTTGTCTATTTCCACAGTGCTAATATATCATGTGTCACATGTTTCCACCCTTTTCCCTTGAACAAAACCATGACGCCTCCTCACGAATACTGACGCTGAGTCGCACTACACGTGCTGGTTAAAATGTATAAATGTTCATGCCTGACATTCACATGGGTGGGATGCGACAATCGTTCAGTCATTCAGAGAGAGAGTAGAGGTAGGAGGAGGAGGAGGAGGTGTTGTTTTTGTTCCCTGTGTGTTGATAAAACAGGACAGGAAGGAAGTGTCCAAGTGACTGTGCCAGAGCCATTACTGCTGCATTGTTCTCCATCAGCCTCCGGTACTGGCTCCTGACTTCATTATCTCACTGCTATTGTCTCAGGATCCTTAGGTGATGAGCACGTCCACTTGACGACACCCATGGACACACACATTCATGCACGTGCGCACACACACTCACACACACAGAGATGGGATGACAAAGAATAGTAATGACCATGACACAGCTCTGTCTCTCTTCCGCACTCTTTGTGTGTGTCTGTGTGTTTGACCACCCTTGGTTAAGCTACAGTAAAAAGGCCACAACAGGCCAGATGGCCACTGTCAAGTCATTCTCCCCCTGTTGTAGATCTTTCTTTCTTTAACTCTCCTGTTTGTTTCTATCACATCTTTAAATAGTCCCAGTCTGAGACCAAACTCCTTCTGCATGCACAAGCGCCACATGATTCTCGGTCTTCATCTTTTCTTCTCACAAAGTAGCTTTTCCACGTTCTAATGCAGAAATTGAGCTTTTTCAAAAATGATCATCAGACTTTAAATGTGAAAAAGCTCCCACTGTGGAACCGAGGGGCAAACGTTTCCAAAAACACAGGAACAATTCTTTCACAAATATCCATTTAAGATTGCATACAAATTGTACACAACAAGAGAGACAGAACGATTTTAAGATACAGAGAAAAACATTATTTCCCTAAAGCCTGAATGAGATAGTTAGAACGTTAGTGTCTTTCAGCTGATTGTTTTGGTGCTCTGACCCAAATCACTCTTATTAGCATCGATTCCAGATGCAGACAGCTACATCTGGAAAAACAGCACGAAAAACCTACTGCACACACGCGCACAAGAATATCTCACTAACTTATTCCACAGTCAGCATAAACAAGACTGTGCAGGATTGTGGCACTGCAGGATTGTGGCACTTACTGCAGAGACACGATGAGCGCCCGAAACCCAAGCTGGCACATGAGAGACTCAGTACAGAGAGAAATGTAAACAAGCACAGAATGCGAAAATAACGGGAGGGCAAATTTTGTGTGTGTGTGAGTGTGTGTGTGTGTGTCTCTGCAGCTAATGTGTACCAAACAGAGAGCGGCCATGTGCCTTTTAGCAGGCAAACAGCGTGCCATTAGTTTCTGTGGTCTAAATTAAAACCACCGCTTGTCACAGTATCCTGCTGTTTTAGTTTGCGCTCACATGGCTTTTCTTTGCACGTCCAGTTTGTGCTGTCAGCGACTGGCTGTTTGAAATGGTCCTTTTTTTAATTTTTGAGGGAAAGTTTGAGCCCCCTTCAGAGAGCCTTTGAGATGAAGTCGTTTCGACAGCGAGTCGAGAGTGTTTTTTTTTCCCTACTTCCACCTCTCTCTCTCTCTCTCTCTCTCTCTCTCTCTCACACACACACACACACGCACACACACACACACACACGATACCCCTTTTCCCATCAGTGAGGGAGTGGACTGGACAAGAGAAGAGGGATCGGGTTGTGATGTTTTCCGTGCAGCCATAAATAAGTCCGTCCCTGCTCAGGCGTTATGGAATCCAGAACCTCTTTATCCCTTCCATGTGTTCCCTATGTGCCAGGGCCCTGACCTTTGAACCCTGGGCCCTTGACTCAGTTATCTCAAGCCCAAGAGACACAGTGTGTGTCTAAGTGAGTGTGTGTGTGGGTATGCGTTGCAGAGTGGAGTTGATCAGGGGTTGATTATCTCATGACCCTGTCCCCCCTCCCCTGCATCACCTCACCCCTCCCACCTCCCACCCCCTCATCATTTCACAGGCTATAAAACACATATACTCAAACACAGAGACACACACCAGGTGGAGTGGTTCAGCTGTCACTTTACAGATCACCTCCAGGCCAGTCTGACCTCAGCCTCTGCTGGTGGACAGACACACACACACACACACACACACACACACACACACACATGCACGCTCACATGGCAGGATCTTTTTTTGTACTGGAACATCTCAACTATTGGATGACTTTATATTTAATATGGAACAAAAATTCATGTTATCTCAGCTATTGGATGACTTTATATTTAATATGGAACAAAAATTCATGTTCCTAGAGACAACATCAGTGATCTCTGATGAATCGACTTTGAAACCTGTGCTAACACTCACAAGAACCACATTCTTGTGTTTTTTGTCATTGCAGACATCTCCATTGAGATAGTAGTTCTGCTCTGATTGCTTCTCACTCTCCCTGCATCATTCATAAAAAAAACATTGTTAAAGTATGCCTATCTCTATGTCAGACTGGTGAATATCGTAAAATGTTTGTGTGTTTTGTTATGTTGCAGTACATTGTATGCTAATTCTTTTGAGGCTCTATCTATACAATAATTCATCCACTGCACACAACTCCTATGAATTAGCCGATTGCTTTTCTTTAGCATGACTAGATGTATTTCCATCTCCATATGTTACTCCTTTACACCATCTTTACTCTAATCCCTCCCGCAATGGCATAATTTGCCAACTGGAAAGAAAGGAAGTCTTATCCTAGTACAGTATTTTGTCCCATGGTCAGCTTGCTGCCTCACTCGCCAAGAACATGTAGGGGGGAGGGGGCGATGAAGACATGTAATTTTATGTAATAAAAGTATCCAAATGTAGATTTACTGGGACATCATATCAAAAATACAAATCTGAGCTTGAAACTACACTTTAAATGTTTGTGGTTGGGGGAGTTTTTCACATTCCATAGTACTGATTGGACTGTGCTGTACGGGTAACACATGGAAGCTCTTTGACTGAATGATCCCCTAAATGTTCTCTTATGAGCTGAGGGGTTAGCATCTGTGACCAAAAGCAAAGTATAAGTAAGTGTTATATGTGCATGTGTGTGTGTACGTGTGTGTATGCACACAAAACAGCAGGGAGGCCAAGGCTGCTCAACAAGACACAATCACTACCGGTCATACCTACGTATATACGGCCGTCTGGCTCTTTTAGTGCCTCATCCCAGGTTGCCCTGATCTAAGGGTAAAGGGGCTAAAGCACAAAGGTGAAAGGTCATCCGTACAGCGGCTACTCTCTCTTTACCCCCAGATCCTAATTAGGGTTTAATCAAAGCTAATTAAGCTTTATTAACAGGCCAGGAGGCTGGGTGTGTTTAACCCAGGCACATTTACAAGCTGCGCGGGGGGGAGTGTTGGGGGAAAGTGGAATGGGGGGAGGAGGAGGAGGCAGAGGGGACAGAGGTTTCCCCATTAAAATGTTGTTTTTTTTGATCCTGATGAATCTCTGTTACATAACACTGAAATGGGAAAGGGCTCAAGCACACATGCAGAGTGCTTATGTTTTTCTAAAGACAGAGGCATATGAAAACATAAGTGATCAAACTTGGCATCACTTTAATACAGCAGCATGGTAGCAAAGACAGAATTATGGCATGACCTCATTCACATGAATCTTGTTATCCTGTTGTTGAGTTGAAAATATGAAAAAAAAAACAGACTCTTTTTCGGAAATGCATCAGCAACATGTTCATGTCTGCCATTTTGTGTATGTGGGTATGGTCCATGTCGGTGTGTGTGTGTGTGTGTGTGTGAGTGTGCATGTGGGTCAACATCCCTTTTTGTTGTCTAAAGTCCCCAGTGTGAGTCCCTGACCACAGCGGACCTGTGGTCCAGAGAAAGGGCTCTTTGTGTCAGTATGGGACCAGTCGGCCACTTCTGCACTCTTGGCTCCCCCTCAAGCCCTGGCCGACCTCCAGATCCCAGAAGCCTTGCATCTCTGTAGTCCATCCAGACAAAGAGCCTGTAGACTGTGCTGACTCCTACCCACCACCACCATAACCACCACCATTCCTTCCCCTTCGTCACAAACTGGGTTACAACTGTCCAGCCAGCCATTTACGTTGACATCAATACCTTCCATTGATCCAAATGAAATTTTCTCACTAATGCATGATTTCCTATTCAATTATGTAATGTGCTTCGAAGTCCATGTGGAGAATACACCCCTTAAAGATTCATTCAGGATGCAATGGTGTCTGTTTGCCCTTGTTTTGCTAGGCAATAAATCTGTCCTTGAAAACAGATGCATGTTTTTGAAAAGAAAAGGAAAGAATGTGTTTGAGCTGAGACGTGATTGTTTCCAGTAAATAACATTTTGGAAATTATGGCCCTCATGCCCCAAATATGTGTTTTAATTGTTTGAACTAATTTGGTGATTTAATTTTGAAAGCAGCCAACCCCTAGAGATGACCCCAGCTGGACCCATAGATCAAAGGTGAAACTGCAAAGGCCAACTTCCTTTCCCGTTACTGCGGAGTGAGACGTGACTGTCCACAGTCAGGTTGATGGAGTTGTTTTGGAGCAGTGCTGGGCTGGTATTCAGTGGTTCTGTTTGTGCAATGGGACCCTTGATTGTATTTCTGCTACAATTCAAAACATCTTGCTGACAAAAAAGTCGCTGCAGTGCTTCAAATGAGTTTAAGATGTGCATGTGGTTTCCTCCATGGAGGGGACTTCTCAAAACGTTCTTATAGCCCATGAGGAGCGTCCAGAACTGACTGCTTGGTTCCAAAAAACAACTTTGCACCAGTGGGAAATCAACTTTTCGTATGTGAGGTCCAGCTGTCTGTACAGTATATTCACTGTGCTCATTTAACCCTTAGAAACCTTGCCAAAGTGTCTCTTGAACCATATCTGCAGGTACCATACCGAATTATGAATACATTGTATGACACACTGTGATTTGTATTCTGACTACAGCCTGAAATTAACCTTTGATGTACCAACAGTGGCATGAATGTGCCTAAATCTCCTTTATTCATTGCAGCATTTTTATTTTATTTTATGCAACTTCAATCCAGTGTTTCTTTTTGGGTTTTTGTCATGCTCACACATCTGGCTTGAACAATACAAGCTCCTTGGCGTGGTTGAAGTAGCACGCAAATTATTTCATAGAATGGATTTCCCCTCACAGTTTGCCTGTGGAGCCCCTCTCCTCTAGAGGAAATCAGCCCGCTGCTGAAGGTTTTACCACCTTAAATGTGGCTACGAATGGCTGCACCACAATTATTCAAACCCCAACCAATAATTATTGTGCTACTTACTCGTTCAGAGAGGAGATTTACACTTTAGGAGAGTGGTGTCGCAAGCTGTTTTTCCCCTCTCAGTGGCATCATTTGCTTTACTATGCTTCAGCTTCCCCCTGTGGTTTGCTTGCTTTGATTTTCTGCATAATTTGCACGTTGACCACACATGGAATAAAGGCCCAAGGCTCCGCTCAGATCACATCAACACAAGGGTCCTGATGAAGTGTCCTTGAACATGAGGTCTTCTGACTTCAGGTGTACGCAGGGAAACGCATAGGAAGTACTAGGACTGCATTACCGTGCAATGCTGCTGCAGTGAGTGGCAGACACATTAAATCCAGCCACAGCTGGCAGGACATTGAGCTTCCTAACACTGATCCCCAGGAATGCGCAGGAATTCATGAGGGAAGACACACACACACACACACACACACACACAGTATGGAAATACATGCACAAAAAACAGGATGATAGTCTCCCAAGGAACTCATTTTCTCTTTTGCTATCCCCTTTTAACCCCTTACTATGATGTCAGTCTTCCTCTGTGTGCTTGCAGCACAGTATGACCTGTGCATGTATGAGTGTTGGGGGTTAGTATGGGTGTGAGTGCATGTGCTCCAGGTGGAAGGGATTTTGCTAGTTATGGCAGGTTGCCAAAGAGACCTGTACATCTGGTTTTATTGTATACATTTAAAATAAGCTAATCACGCATTAAGAGCAGTGCAAAATCCCACTAAATCACATGTATAGACACATACAAGCATTCTCAACAGCTTTCTGAACACACATAGACAGACTCACAGACAAACAAAAAAACACTGTTTCGGCTCTGATGCGCAGAGTGTGTAACAGGGGAAAATCCCCCCTCACAAACGCAATTCCACACCTTTAGTGTTGTTGTCAGGCCTGTCAGACACGGCTGTCTGGGGATATGGGCAAGGCCGGGGCTGGTTACGCTGCATTGTATTGTGGATAGGGGTATAAGCTCACTCGCACAACCATTCTCCAGTTCCACCAAACAGGTTCTCTCATCCGTCACGTCCTCTACCACCCCCACCCCCACCCCCCCACAAGCAGGCCTAAACCATCCCCTGCCACCTCTGACCCTCCTTCAAGAAAAAAAAACAGTCTTTCACCACAGTAGAGGAGGAAATGGAGGGATGACAGAGGTGGAGAATGAAGCAGAAAGATTGGTTTTACTTACACACAGTCCAGTACAGACCATTGCCACCCGTTTCCGGCCCTTGGACAAACACGGGCCTCACTACAACAGAATGGGTGTCTTCACTATGGACTGAAGATCTGGGCTAAAAATAGGTTGGCCTTTATTACCTAATAACCACAGATAAATATGCACTTATGCACATGCAAGGACAAAAACACAGATCCAGGTCAATGTTTTCACCACATTTCTTGTTTTCCTCTGAAACTGCATGTATACCACAATGGGACACCAGTTTCCCCAGAGAAATCCAGGCTGAGATTTTTCTTTTATAATATATATATATATGTATATATATATATATATATAATCCATAATATTCAATTGAATACTTTTCAGTTGTATTGCGTGCACTGCATGCCAGCTCTAACCCAACCTCACCATTACAAACAGAGAAAAAGGAACAGAGCCCAGTTGGTTTCACTTATTAACTCAAATGAAGTGAGATTATATTACCAGAAATGGTAGGAACAGCAGGTTTTGCTTAGGGCTTGGCCCATACAGCAAGGACGGCGGAGAAACAGGGATCAAAACAGACCTTGACTCAGTCAATGAGCTAACCAGAGAGCAGCGTGTCAGAACTCATATGCTCCATCTCATCAGAACTGACCAAATCCACAAGAACATATACAAGAACATATAGAGTGAAAGGAGTCAAGCTACATGAGTATTTGGGATCAGAATCTTGTTCTGAGAAGAAGGAGCTTTAGGAGCCTGAATATCATTTCTCATGGCGCTTGGACGTCTACCTGTTGGCTGCAGTTCTTGGCAATATCTGTAAGGATTAGAAAATGCAACGGTGATCTCTTTATCAGAGCTGTGCCGAAAACCGCAGGAGCTCCAGGAAATATCCAAGTCATATTGACATTTACAAAGGTTTGTCATGTAAGCAGCAGTTCTGCATTTTGGAACATGTGTGTCGTCACTGTTCTGCCAAGAGCGAGCATATCAGTTTCATGTCTGCCCACTAAATGTCGATGTGTAGCCAACAGCAAGTTAGCTGAGCCCAACATAAAGATCAGAAACAAGGTAACTGAGCCTATCTCACACAGAGGTAACTGAGCCCATCTACAAGCACCTGTGATGCTCTCCAAGTCACACTGTATCTGTGTTTCCTGGCTGGGTTCATTGACTTCCAAGAACCCACCACCGACTCCCTACCCCTTAAACCACTGACTTGTTTTTTTTACACTTTGACTTTTTGGTTTGGTTCCCTAGAGCTGTTACATTTGGAAGTCATGTTATACGTCTTTTGATGCTGCAGTGACTTAAGTTTCATTGATAGCTTTGCTTTGGACGGTTCTCCAGAGGTTTCCAAGCAAATGGGTTGCACCTTTTTACATTTTACGTCTTTACTGGCAAGAAGTATTGAGTAATAATTACTGTCACATTTTTTTTTCAAATAGTCACTTGTCACAAGGTTAATAGGCCTAATGGTTTTATGATTTGCTGCTTCAACCCAGTCTAGGTGTTTCTTTATACTGTTTATATCCGTTCCATTGAAGAAGAAAGAAACTACATCAGGACGCAGCTCTTAATGGCTTCTCAACAAGGGACCAGAAATAAATAAGTGATTAGTGGTAATTGGGGTTATGTCAATGCTGGGAAATGACGCTACAGGTTTTTTCTGTGTTAGCATGGTTATATTCAGGAACAAACTTTCCTTTTGGCGTACACTTGCTCATAATTTGTGTTTATAGCTTTTACTTGTGTGGACTTTTAACGTTCTTTTTAAACATAATTATGCTCATGCGTGACCATCCATTTCTTTCTTTTAACGGCTTGTGTGTAGATATGTGTTTCTGTGTGTGTGTGTGTATCGTCCAAGTTAAATAAGGGTTTGACGGTGGGTGTGGCTGGCCTTCTTTTCTACGGGTCACCTGTTTTAAGGGGCAACATTCCCTCATATTCCCTCGTTTGGAGGCCATTAGAGAGGAAATGGGGCCGCCAGCTATCTGACCCCCCCTCCTTTTTCCTCCATCTCTCCCCGAATTCCCTCTAAGCTCTCAGCATCCCGTCATCGCCCCACATGCACCCCCTCCATCCCATCCTTCCCTCAGTGTTTTCACAGTGTTAACAATCAGGCTGTGGCCCTGAGTGTTCCGGGGCCTAATTGGGCCGACTGCTGGCGTTGATTGTGATGGATGGAGGGGGGCTGGAGCAGGGGCCTGCTGTGGATGATTCTTTCATCTTACATCTGGCCTGTTGCACAAAATTGGGATGGAGACGATGTAAGGGAGGACTATCAACTTCTGAGTCTGGTGCTTCACATTCAAATACAGGTCTGAGTCTCAGTTTGAAGGACCATAAAATTGAACATATTATACACAAATATTCAGCCTCTTGTCTTGAACAGTTCTGTAGTTCTTCTGGATACCTGTCACTGAGTCAAAAGGCCTCCAATGGCAACCAAACGTCAGAGCAAGAAACCATCTAGTCTATCCATATAACATCTCAAGCTGTATGTTTAGAATAATCCATATGTTCATTGTTCGAAGTTAAGTGTTTTCGGATCTGATGCTCGGCAGGATGACATCATTTGTATATTCGAGCCAAAGCAATTACAGATCACTGATGAATCTGTTTGATGATATAACAGCAGTGGATACGGTTTAGATCTGGTCTCAGCACAGGTCGTGTTTGGATTAAATTTAAGTTCTTTGTTCATCTTGAACATTGATTGGGTTGAAGAGACTTTGTTTGACTATGTTTGTTGTCATGGTTTCAATTATAATTAAATATGTGGTAAAGGTTACTGAATCATGGCCAATAAGTAAAAGAAACATTGACTTTTTTGAAATGGGAAACAACTGGGCCCTGTAGGCCTCAGTCCACAGCTGAACCTGTCAGACTTATTGTATCACAGGTACAATCAATGTCATGTGTACATTGTGTGTCCCCCGATGGTTGACAGACTACCTGTAATTTTCTTTCAAACCTTTTTATACTAATTTTAAATTTGTGTCTTTATTTCATCTGTTTTTATTATCTTTTTCAATTACACTGTTTCTTATTTTCTGTAGAGCACATGCAACTATACAAGTAAAATTTGCCTCGCCTTGCCTTGCCTGTACTGAACTGTACTCTTTGTTTATGATACAGGGTGGTACATGTACCGAGGACCCGTATGTTTTCCACCACACATTCTCAGGGCATATAAGTACAACAACTCAGATCTCTCTGGCAGCGTACCCAGAAAATTTCATATGAAGCAGAGTCTTATTATTCATTAAACCCAACGTCATGGCCAGGGGCATCCCAGAAACGCTGCTCAAAACAGAGCCAGTAATTTGATCAGGCCTCATGCTACTAGATCAAGAGATGAGAGCAGACCATGCGCCTCTCTCTCTCTCTCTCTCTTCCTCTCTCTCTCTCTTCCATCAAGGTAGCCGGCTGTGGTTAGGTAATGAACCTTTTTGAAATGAGGCCAGTGTTACCTGTGTTTGCGGAGCACTCAGGGCGATTGGCGGCTTGTGGACCATTTGCTTATCTTTGGGGTGAGTAATGTGTGTTTGTGTGTGTCTGTGGTTGCAGCCTGGCCCTGGCTGAAGTCATCAATCACCACAACTGTTGGGGCTGGTTGAGTCACTGAGTGCCAGAGGGGGGTGAGGGTCCTTGAATCAGGAGTGGGTGACTCTGCGTGTTAGAAAGAGATAGAGGGAGACGGACGTATGCATTCATGTAAATCCTGTATATCTCTGTCTGGGCTATAAAGGCTGCACCAGGACAGTCATCCTCATTTGCTTAGTCAAAGTTGTGGCTGAACTCCCTGCTACCTGATCCAATCAGCCACGGTTTGCATAATGTAACTGCTGACAACAGCAGCTTTGTGCAGTGTTGACAAGACAACAAACAAACAAAGCTGGCTGACCAGCCTCAAAATACACCTTGATCTGATGACCTTTAGACACACTGGTTACATTATGCACATGCGTTCAATAAACCTGCAGCTTCTTTTCTGCCTGCTCTAGTATCTGGACCTTTGCAACATGAGTGAAGAGGGCTGAAATATAAAGTGACTCAATTTATGTCCAACTAGCTGAACTGAAGAAACGATTCAAACTCATGTAAATCTTAAGGAGAGAAATCAATTACACAGGTCCACATAAAAAGGACATACTATCATAGTGTGCTACTTTGACATTTCACCATAAATATAAACTTTTTATCCCAACCAATGATTTCTCCAACGAAAAGTAAAACATCTTCTGACAGTGAGCATTTATTACAGTGACGCGCCGCCAATCTATTTAATCTTACACCAAACATGTGCCAACTTTATGATTGATAGGTGAGCCTGAAAGGTTTTGGGAGTCCAAGTTTTTTAAACTTAGATTCCCAGTGGTTACATTTGCATCAGATGGATGAAGAATAAATGTAAAAATGCACAGTTTCTATTGCATGTGTGCAAATCAGAGCACACACATTCTGTTTATTATTTATCATTGTTGTTCGCCACTTAAGCAGATCACTTTGCTGATCCTACAACTTTTCAGCTGCAGCAATGGCTGGCACAAATATTACAAGACATATCCATTATGCACAAATGAGGCACTGGCGATCCTGTGATACTGTATTTACCACAGTGCCACCCTAATGTGGACTTCATGGGTTTCATTTAATTAAGGTATCTTGCCAAAAAAAAATAAATCATTGTACTGCTGTGAAATTTTGCACATGCATCTGGCCACTAGAAGTTAAACTGGAATAATTTCAATCTTCTGACTTTTCATCCAGTGCCGATATTTAATGTTTTCCATACATTGGTTTATGATCAAATACCTGCAAAACTCATTTCCATCATGTGCTAGTGTATGCTGAACCAACTTGCTGAACAGATTAACAGACTAACATTGTCACTAAGCATTTTAACACACATTTGATATAAATGCAGCCTCACAGAGTCACTGTCATGGCTGCAGACATTATAGTATATAACCACTACATCTCTCAGTGAATAAGCTGAGATGTAAATTTACCTGCTGCGTTATTCTCAGTATATTTGTTTATATATATTTGCTATAGTAACCATCCATTAATTTTCTACCTTTTATCCTTTTCAGGGTCACGGGGGAAGCTGGAGCTAATCCAGGCGAGTGGCAGGGTACACCCTCGGCAGGTCGCCAGCCTATAGCAGGGCCAACATATAGAATATATAGACAGACATCCATTCACACTCACATTCAAACCCATGGACAATTAAGAGTGGCCAGTCAACCTAACCAACATAGTGCATGTCTTTGGGGCAGTGGGAGGAAGACAGAGTACCTGGAGAGAGCCCACGCAGACATGGGAAGAACATGCAAACTCCACACAAAAAGACTGCCGGCCGGGAATCAAACCAGGGACCTTCTTGCCGTGAGGCACGAGCACTAACCACTGCACCACTGTGTATTTGATCACAAAGAAATAACAGTTTGAGCATTTTAAAATTGGAAAAAGCCACAATAAATCTTATTCTACAAAAATTTGGAGTTGTTAATCAGCAGCCACCATACACAGTTGCTTTGAAAGAGCTGAGCATGTAAACTTTTGACAGCAGATATCCGAGGTCCTCCCAACCTTTGCTTCCCTCCCCAGGCCTGTGGATCTCCACCTCTCTCATTTGTTCCATATCACAGTCAGAAGAACTCTCATCACACTAGGATCTATATGAAAATAAACAACCTGGCAAGGAAGCGGCCTGGCTGACGTCAAGGAAGGAGACAGAATCTGATCAAAAACATGTCGAGTGGAGTGCGACGGCGGAGAGATATGATGTTCACTGAGAGGGTTTTATTAGTGGAAACCTGGAGCTCAAGATCAAAGATTAGATTTCTGGAGCCACTGTGGAGTTGCTATTGGACGAGGCAGAGTCAGAGGCACAGGACTGCAGTTTGTGCTGGGAATCTCCCAGGTGTGGGCATCTAGAGGGGATCCTCTTTTCTTCCTGGTCATGACAAGGAAGAAAAGAGGATCTAATCAGAAACGTACACAACAGCTGAGGAGGATAAAGAATTGAAACAAGGGCTGATCTATATCTGATCTATATGCAGATCTGGACGTGATATCTGAGGAACAGCTGAGTTAAAGGTTCCAGATTACATGTGCACTGAGGTGAACGGACAAACTATTGGACGTTTAATAGAAGAAAACCAGGCTTGAAACTTTTGATGCAGTATCCCTGTGGGGTGGTGTAAAATGTGTGTGATCACGTAATGTATGTGTTTGTGACATTATCCAGACAACTCAACACTCTTTGCCTTTGGTGTTGATAGGAGTGGGTGGTGGTCTTGTGGGAGCGACAGCTCAGCCTATTGGTGGGGTCTGACAGGAGGCCAGTGGTTCTCCAGCTGACCTACTGACAGCAACTCACGCACACGCACACACACACACGGGCATCGTCTTTTTTGTTTCTCATAGTATGTGTGTTTACCTTGCTGTATGCATGCTATACAACAAATCACCATCATTCTCTGTCCTGCATGCATACACTTTGTGCAGAGTCATTGCACCCAGCTCCGGCCCCCGAAAATGCACAAATCTTCAAACATCAAACGACACCCGGTACCAACTGCACTGACTCCTTTTACCTTGCAGTTTACCCTCTGACCTCACCCAGACCCTCCCCTAAAGCAAGTACTCCCAGCACCTCACCCCTGACCCCACACTCATCCCCAGCACTCTGCAAAACACAACTGAGGTAGTCAACGGTCACTCCTGGCACATGTTGAGCAAACCTTTGCTCCCACTGGCTTCTCTGTCACTCTCCAGGACTTCTACAAGGTACAGTGCACTGGGAGGTAGATATGTAAATACTGGATGAACGCTGGCAATAACACTTAAACATTTCCACACATACATGACCATGCATGAATCATGGTTCAAACGAGATCCCTAAAATGTTTTCTTTTTCTTTTGTTTCAGGAATGTACCCATACAACTAAGATGTATAGCTGTTTTAGGAAAAAAATATTAGCTTAGTAAGATTTACAGTTGCTGTGTGATGACCAAACAACAAACAAAATACAACAGGAAGTTGGACAAAAGGGAAAAAATACTAAAAGACCGAGATTAAAACTTACTCTGTCCTTTAATGTGCCCTGTAAGTTTAAAGTGTGTTCCAAACCCTGGGTCAAATGGTGGGTGGGTGGATGAGTGAGTGAGTGAGTGAGTGAGTGAGTGTGTGTGAGAGAGAGAGAGAGAGAAGAGAGGAAGAGAGAAGGGAGGGTGCATCCAGGCTTTATAGACTGGTCACACCTGCAGGTACTCAAGTGATTACAGGTGAGTCCACCTGAGAAGAGGAAGAAGAGAAACACCAGAAACAAAGACAAGGCCTGTATCACTCCCACCCTTAAAAACGTTGCTCTTAGGCGTGGGTCACCAACCTTTTAGAAACAGAGGGAAACTTCAAGGACACTGAATAATATGAAGAGCTGTTTGTTCGATACATACTTCCTGAATAACATAGATTATTGTTAAGGATTCCTCACGATAATTATCAATAATGATTTACCATGATAGGAAACAGATATTTAAACATAAGACTTCATTTCTTTTTTTATTAATTTCAATAAGCTTCAACATTTGAAAGTTTTGTAAATATATTTATTGATAGTTTTGTAGGAATGAGCACATTTGTAGCATTTTCAAAATCACACCATTTACACCATTTTGTAGTAATTACAGTAGAACAATGTTTCTTTCGAACAGGTGCCTGTACAGAGTCACAACTGATGCTTCCCTGTGTAAGATGCATGTCAGTGGTGCTCTTGCTCGCATCATGTCAACATCGCTTGGTGCACTTCAGCACATATTGTTGTTTTATCCATCATTATGGCTCGCAAAAATGTTCAAAGTGAAAGTGGTTCGGTTCAGATCGATTTCTTATCAACCGATATCAGGAACGATGTCAGGCCGATATATAAACAGGACCCAGGAGCAGAGACTCGTTTCACAGTCTTTATTAAATACAATCTCTTTTTCCAGAGTGACAAATGCAGAGCTATGAAACTTGACTAAACTCACTTTTAACCTATAGCTACTATAGAAATACAAAACACAACATCTACAAAAAACGCTCCAAAAGGGAGGAAAAACTAACAGACTAAGGCAAAACTAAGGCTATGACAAGAAAACATAAACTATGAAAATTACAAACAAAAATCACTTTTAAAGAGATAAATCGACTTACGTACTGCGTTTGCAAAGACTATGGCTTGGAAACAGAATGCTCATGATAGCTAGTCAACGGACAAAGACACACTGGCACAAGACAAAGGGAAACGCAGACTATTTAACACATGAAGGTAAGGGGAACAGGTGGAAACAATCAAGGTGGGGATGACAATCAGACCAGCGGGAAACACATGAAGGGAAGTGGGAAGTGACCTAAAACGTGAGGAGAGTAGGGTTACAAAATAAAACAGGAAATCACATGACAACACAGACAAGACATGACAAACGAAATGTGTCCGTGCCCTGCTGTTAAAAAAAACTCTTCCTTCCAAACTCTGTGAAAATAATAAATTGTCTTTTGTTTGTCTGTCATATTTTTCTTTATTTCAGAGGGTAAAAATACCTTCTAGATGTGCCCGCTCACGAGTCTCTGAAAAGAGATTACGGTGCGCCTTCCGCATTATATTGAAATTTGACCCCAGAAAAGGTTACTGCCCTATATACATAAAACAATTTCTTGTTTTATGTATATTTCTTGTTTTAATAATATTAATTATTTTCATTTTCAAATCTACATCTACTGTTACCGTTATTACTTAACAATTCAAAATTAGATTTTAACAGTTCGAGGCCACACAGCTACAACACATGTAAGGATCGCAGTGATTGCCTTATCAGCTGGAAGATATAGTAAACAAAATCAAGCAGCAGAGCTATTTGGCTGCATCATAAGCCTGCAGCTTATCGGGTCCGAAATAGGGCTTCATGTCTACCACGTTTACAGCATCCACCTTCAACTTATCTTTCATCCAGTGAACCAGGTAGTTTACAGGTCCTAACTTCCTCTCTACCTTAGCAGGCCCGACCCATTTGGGCGCAAGTTTAGCAGAGAACTTGACACAAGCTTTGGACAGCGGGCGCGACCTAATCCAGACCAGCACAACAAAGTGTGCATCTTTCCGCCCTGCATTGTAATATCTGGCTTGTCTAGCATTGGCTGCACCCACTTGTCTTTCCATCTCATTAATTACCTATGTGTGTGTGCAGCTTGTGAAATGCAGGTGTGTGTGTTGATGCCAGGAACTGCGGCACTAAAGTGACAGGAACCACCAGCTGATAATTGTAGCCCCTGTACTTAGATGGTACTCCACGGTACCACGCGCCTTGCTGGAGCTGGTTGTGGATACAACCAGGACTTGGTTGGGCCATGGAAGGCCCATCTGGCACCACATTACAGCATCCTTTCTTGTAGTGGACCTGGAACCAGAATCCCTGCAACCGCAGAGTCCAACGAGTAAGCCTGGAAGAGGTTTTGGGACAGTTAAATGCCCAGGTCAGGGCACTGTGGTCTTTTTACAGACCACAGTGCCCTGACCTGGGCAGATGCAATGTTGGCCAGCCTGGGAATAAACCTGTGGTACCAGCCAACCAGCCCCAGGAACCACTGGAGACCCTTCAGGTTTGTAGGTAAAGGATAATCGGCTATGGCCGTGATCTTTGCTGGGTCCACCTCCACCCCTTTGCTTGAAACCAGGTGTCCCAGGAAGGTGGAGTTGGTGGCACTTTTTTATGTTGAGCTTCGAGTTTGCTTGTTGTAGCTTTGCACACAGTTTTTCAAGGTCATGTAGGTCTTCTTCTGGGGTCTTGGAAAACACGATGATGTCATCTATGTACACAAAGCAGGTTTTCCCTCTCAGCTCACCTAACACGATCTCCATCATTCGCTAGAAGGTGGCACCAGCATTGCGCAGACCAAAGGGCATGACTTTAAACTGGAAAAGGCCCAGGTGTGTTGTCATCGCAGTCTTGGGCTTGCACTCTTCGTCCATAGCCACTTGCCAGTATCCATCTCTGGAGGTCTAAGGAGCTGAAGTACTGAGCCCCTTGTAGTGACTCCAATATCTTATGGACCAGGGGCATGGGATAGGCATCATGCTGTGTCTTGGCATTCATCCCCCTGAAGTCCATGCAGAACGTTCCGTCTTTCTTTGAAGTAAGTACTACCGGAGAGGCCCAGGGACAGGTGGATGGCTCTATCACCCCATGGCCTGGCACACCTGGAGCAGCCAAATGTATATGTTAGGATGCTGTTTTTGGACTTCAGCAGTGCTTTCTACACTGTGATCCCACACAAGCTGGTCCAAAAAATTCACAGCTTTGGCCTCTCCACCTCACTCTGCTCATGGATTATGGACTTCCTGATCAACAGACCTCAGAATGTCAGGATGGGGAAACCGTAATCACGAACACTGGCACAACACAGGGCTGCATCCTCAGTCCAGCCCTCTTCACCCTCTTCACCCAAGACTGCGTGCCCACAGACTCCACAAACCATATCGTTAAGTTTGCGGATGACACTACTGTTGTTGGTCTCATCGCATACAACAATGAGACCTGGTACCGGCAGGAGGTCAGACATCTGGTGAAGTGGTGTGGAAATGACCTGGTCCTCCACACCAACAAGACAAAGGAGGTCATCATAGACTTCAGAAGGACCAGGAGGGCCCCACACACCCCACTGTACATCAAGGGTGAGGAGGTAGAGAGGGTCAGATTCTTTGGGACATACATCACAGAGGATCATACATAAACACACACCTCTAAAGTGGTCAAAAGACACACACAACCCAGTGCTGACCCCCACCAGTAATCACCGATTACTATTTTGTGCAATATTACTGTTCATGTGCAATAATAATACAGTGTTTCACGCTTAGCCTTAGGCTTAAGTTGACTTTAATGTTTACTGTCAATTATTGTTTTTATTGTAAGTCATGTTGACTTTGAGATGTTGTCTTGTTTTATTTTAGCTAAATGTTTTACAAGTGCCAACACAGTTTTGATGTAGAAATACAACGACAAATAAACATCCTTTACCTTTTGCTCTTCATTGACAGCCTGTTTCTGTAATGACACGCTGTACACACTTTTCCTCACTGGTGCTTCGTATATTGTAATAATCTTGTGCCATATCATCTTGGTGGCTCCAGTGGACCAAAACCACAGTCCGTCTGGGCCAAAGAACTTGTACTCCTTTTCTCCCAGCATGGTGTATTTTTTGAGGTGTGGCTTTAGGACGATTGTGACGACTGGGACATGGTCATGAAATCAAAACCAAGCAGCAATGGTATACACAGGTGATCGTCAGCACGTACATGTACTCCCAACGTGCCATGAAAGTCTTGCAGGGAGAGGAGTACTGCAGCTTTCCCCATGGCCTTGTTGTAATGTCCATCAGCCACAAAAGACTTGGGGATTTCACTTGGCCCTAGTACGTCTCCCTCCTTGAGCACCGCTTTCCACATCGAGCTACTCATGAGAGAGTAGATATAACTGGAATCCAGCATCACCTCTACGGCCACAAATGCTAATTAGCACCACAAGAAGGGACGGCTCCCCCACCGTACCATCAGTGGGCAGGAATGATTCCAGGAAAGCCTTCTTGAAACCTGCCCAATTAGATATTTTACTTTGAGCAGCTAACCACCAACTGTGAGCTGGCGCCTCTAGTACTGCATTCAGGGTTCCCAACAGTCCAGCATCACTGAAGGGGCTGACACTGTTCAATAAAGTGTGTGATGTCCGCAGAGCTCCTGGACTCACCAAACTAGGGAAATTTCATTTGAATAGGTGGTCTGGCAGTAACAGGGATTGGCATAGGGAACATGTTGCCCTCCGGTGGTTTGGCACTTGTGGACACAGGAACAACGGGAGTGGAGAAACTAGGTCTCCATGAGAGTCGACTTTTGGCCAGAGTCTTTTTCAGTTCTTCACTCCACCGTTCATCTCTACGGCGGAGACACGTCACAAGAACCTGATCAAGTTGCTGCAGCTTAGCGTCCACATACTCTTTCAATTGACCAGCCAGCATGTCCATTGCTGCCCACTGTCTCTTTATGCCAGTTCTCCAGTTCTGCCTCCTCCTCCTCAGCATTTGGGGTTTCCTCAGACCGATCCAGATACATGGATTCCAGTAGACTGGATAACACTGAGACCCCGCTGTGGTTATGCCTGGTTGTGACATGCCGACTTGGATTTAGAGGAGGGATGGTATCCTGGACCACTTCTGCCCCGTCCACTCTGTTGTCTTCATGCATCAGGTGCAAACTGGTGGTTGACATTGCTTCAGGTGGGTTTGTATGCAAATGTTTCAATGTGTAGTATAAATTGATTGTTTTTAAATGAAGGAATGGTTGTGCAGATGGTTATACAGGGGGTCCTCGAGTTACGTCGGTCACGAATTACGCCGTTTTCGTGGTTACGACACATCTCCCGTGAACTTCCTTGTTTTGGCTTAAGCAGTTTGCCCCGTAAATACGTACATACTTCACACGGGAACGAGTTGCTGAGCGCTCGCTCTGTCTCTCAGCGCTGCAGAAAGACAGAGAGACGTGCTGCAGAGCCTGCTGGCACCTCCACAGCTGTGTTTACTTATGTGAAATGGCCGGCCGGCCGGTCGGTGGGGGGTGCAGCGGCAGCCGGTAAGGAGATGCACACGGACACAGATGCGTTCGGGATTGTGGCGATACAATAGGTTTATTCACAACACAGGGTCTACACGGTTGATAACAGAAATCTAAAGGAAATGCTCATTACACTCGTGATCTCAACCCCTACGGTGTGTCAAGTGGGACAAGAGGGACAAAAAAGGCAATTCACCATAATAAACTCTTATTTTAGCGTGGTGTTATAGCGACATCGGGTGGCACAATGTATGCACAATGGCACAATGAATGTATGGTCCGACTTGCGTCGAAATTCGGTTGCGACACATTCTCAGGAACGGATCTCCGACGTAACTCGAGGACCCCCTGTGTTTATAAATGTGTGAACATGTATGAAAATGAGTACACATAAATGTGTGCACACGTGTGTGTGTACGCACACGTTCCCATGATATCCCTAAGGATCGCAGTGATTGTCTTATCAACTGGGAGATATAGTTAACAAAATCTTCTCCCTCCTGCACATCCTCCGCTCACATTAACTAATAGTGTTTCATGTAAACATCCAGAAAACACTCCAACCATATGCATTTTTCTTTGACCGTGTAACTTTCATGTTTATACAGAATGAAACACAAGATAAGTCATTTCTATAGCTTCCATATATTATAATGTAAATATTACATTATTAGACATGGATGGATCGAAGTGGCCATTAAAAGATTAAATGTTTTAGGCGGTGCTCCATGATGACTGGTGCTATTTTTAGAACAGATTCTGTCGGCACCTCACGTGGCAGGCACTGTGTTGGCGAACCATGCTCTAAGGCAATTTAACTCCCATAAAAAACAAAAACAAACTTTACTCATGGTGTTGAAAGACAATCTGCAAGGACATTGTCTCGACTACAGATGTGGCAAAACTTCAGGTAATATCTTTGCAGGAACAAACTCTCAGGTAGTTGTGAAACACGCATGAGAGCACAGCTGCCGCACCCACATCACTTGCATCCACAGCAAGTTTATAATATGTTTATAATATGTAATAATATGTCAATTTTTAGACAACATACTATACTATGACATTTTTTTGAATTTTTTGGACAACATACTATACTATGATGCTTTGTAAAAATTTAAGCAACATACTGTAATATGATGTTTTTGTCAATTTTTAAATGACATACTATACTATGACTTTATTGTAAAAATTGAAACAACATACTATACTATGATGTCTTTGTCAATTTTTGGACAAAAAACCATGCTATGAAGTTTTTTAAAAAATTGTGACAACATACTATACTATGAAGTTTTCTTAATATCTTGGATGACATACTATATTATGACGTTTTAGTCAATATCCTGACAACATACTATACTATGACGTTTTCTTATTTTTTTGGACAATATACTATACTATGACATTTTTGTCAATTTTTGGACAACAAACTATACTATGATGTTTTAGTCAATTTACTGACAACATACTATACTATGACATTTTTGTCAATTTTTGGACGACATACTATACTATGACATTTTGGTCAAATTTTGGAAGACATGCTATACTATGACATTTTGTCATTTTTTTTAGACAACATACTATACTATGACTTTTTCACAAATTTTTGGATGACATACTATATTATGATTTTTTTTTCAAAATTTTATAGATGTTTTGATACATTTTTGGAAGACTACTATATACTACTAGAATACTATACTATGATGTTTTGGTCAAATTTTGGACGATGTACTATAAATGATGTTTTGATGTTTTGGTCAGTTTTTATGTTACTTTTGAAAGGTCGTGCGGATGACTACAAAGCTGTAGTCACCAAAAACTGACATCAGCGGGCTGCTTGGTGTTGGTCTGGGGGGTCATGTGTGTGGCGTCACCCATTACTGAAAAGAGCAGTAATGGGTGGTCAGCGTCGATGACCACTGCTCGCGACGCATACGTGAATTTGCATGCATCGAAAACACACACTGCATGTATATTTTAGGAATCAATAGCAATAACTGTTGTTATAATAATTGTCGTGTTCGGTGGTGCTGTTGTTTTTAGTTGTTGTGGCGCAAGCTGATGTTGCAAGAATATATGCTTGCCGTCTACTCTAGAGGTTTCGAGGGCAACGACTCCAATCATGACTCCGCCCACATAGCGACAGTAATTACATTGTAATGGAAAACCAAGCATACCCTGTAGATTAGTGCTGTACCGTACTGTACTGAGCTGACCCTAATGGAGTTTTGTATCACATTTTTGGTGACAAGCTATACTATGATTTTTTTGGCAACGTACTATACATTGACATACATGATGTTTTAAATCAGTCAAGTTTGTCTATCCTAGATGACACACCGACGTGTACTGGTTAGCACTCATGCCTCACAAACAGTTGTTTGCAGTTCTGAGTCTCAGTTCAGATGCTGCTTCTCCATGAGAAGTTATATATTTTTTTGATTTCTTACTAATTCTTATATACTCTTTACCATTTTTTGGTAATTTTTGATGACATACTATAATATGATGCTTATCTTCTACGACAACATCAATCTATGACAATCCTCTGATTCTGATACAGGACACAGAAATGCTCAGTCCAGCCTCTGCCTACAACTCTGTCCACCACATACAGAAAAACCCACCCACACATACACGTGCGCATGCAGCGTGTCCCTGACTTAGGCCACATGACAGCATGGGGTATACACAAAGTGCACCACATCCCTGTCATAACGTGTCCCTCCTAAAGACACCCAGGAGGATCCTAGTCTGTCATTGGCTCTCACAACAGATTGTCTTTCAACTGCTGTGACATAAAACCTCTCTAATTAGCCTTATTGAAGGTTACTAATCTCAGTAAAGACGACGCTGTAACGCACACAATAGCCCCCTACCATTCCTCTGTGTCACTGGTTGGGTGCTTGGAGCTGCTCAATCCCACCAACGTTGCAAAGTGTATGTTTTTGTCAATCTGTCTCGGAGGCGGCCCTAAAGTATTGAGACAGCAACCAAGTATGATTGCATGAGTGTATGTATGAGTGCCCTTTTTGGGTGTGTGTGCTTATATTGACATTCCATGTCCATAAATGTGTGTGAGAACATATGTCTATGTTCTTGAATAGTTTTTCACATTTGTTTGTGTGTGTTAGTGTGTGCGTGTATGTAAACCAGTCAGCATTTTGATTGGGTTTGCTCAGCAGGCATTTTACTCATATGACGTTAAAGACTGTGATTTTGGGACACACACAAACATACGTGTGCGCACACAAATACACTCCACAATTTTTGCTTTGCTCACAAGCACACAGTCCCTCAAACAGCAGCAAACCATACAACACTCAAAACACACAATTTCTCTTCCATTTGAACTTCAATGAAATCACACGCACACACACACACATCTGTAGATCTCCTCTCTAATTTCCTGAGGGTGAGCTGTGAGCTTGTGCGGTAAGTCATGATGATGGATGACAATTCACGCTTAGGGAGAGATGGAGAGGAATTCCTTCCCAACATGCTCACACGCACACATCCTTATATTTCTGTCTTAGTGAGGACAGTTATTGACATAATGCATTCCCTTACCCTAACCCCTGAACAAGTGGGGACTAGTCAAAATGTCCTACATAAGGTCTATCCTCGCAATGACGTAAGTACCAGTACAAAAACACAGTCTTGTTCCTGACATTCGCGTCAGGTAAGTTAAATTAAAAATGGTAACTGGCGACACGTTTAGAAAACAAAGTGAAAACTGCAAACTGCAATGTCATCAACTGACGTTTTGTGCACAAGCTGCGACTTGATTTTGCTGTAAGTCTTTGTAGGTCAAGAGCAAGTAAAGTTACGTGGTAAGTGAAGTCTCAGCCTGTGTCAAAGCATGTCAAATTGAAGTCTTAGATATTGTCAAAACAAGTCCAAGTCTTATCTCGGGACAGTTGAGAAATGTCCAAGTCAAACCTGAAGACAATTATAATAAATCTCCACTACGGCCAAGTCTCAATTCAATTACATGTACAAATGCCCAATTGAGAATGTGGTTGTCTTGATTTTGTTTTATTGTTATTTAAATTAGACACAGACACATGTTGATTTCTGCAAGTTTAGCATGACTGTAATCTAGTCACTATTTGGTCCATAAACTGTCATAAAACCTGTAAGTGATGAATATTACTCGAGCGTCATTCAGCCAAACTAAAGTCCAGTTTTATGACACAAGCTGGATTCAGTATTTACATTTTTAAAACCTTACTATCTCTGCCAGTTCTGCGAGGGTCTGCTGACAGCCAAAATGGCCGACCTCCTGTTCCCATGGACTGCATAACTACAGGCTTCAGCAGAAAATGACCACCCTATGTCTGCCTCGACCGCCCTGGATGGCAACAAGCACCCCAGAGACTCATGATTGGCGGGCTGGTGACAGATGTGTGTTTCTATTGGTGGGGGCCGTAATTCAGGCTGTAATTTGCAAAGTGGAAATGTAGGTGACTTAGGAATTTGTGTGTGTGTGTATGTCTGTGTGTGAGAGAGAGAGTGAACAAGAGAGCAAGAGAGAGGGAGATAGAATTAAAACCTTTTTGACACGGAGATATAGTTTCCCTTTTTCCCTCTGACACCCCACATGACTTGATGTATTTTCCACCAACTCTATCATCATGCATAGTGGAAGCATGACATTAAGTCACGACATCATATCCTCTTCCATCCATCTCCTTCTACTTCCTGTGGTGTGGGAGTTGGAGAAGTCTTCCCTCATGAGATGCTGATGATGGGTTTGATTTTATAATAACTGTTCACAACTGAAGTTGCTAATTTGTTACTGTGGCAATGACGTCAATAGTGAAACCTTTGGTGAGGATTCTATAATAACTTAAATTTCGGTGAATTTACATTTTGTTTGTGTGCGTGCTTGCATGTGTGTGTAAATGGCTGGAGTTACTTTGACTTTTCCCTGAGAGGAAACAGTGCTTAGAAACAAGGAAGTGTCTTTTAATTTTTATTGAGGCAGCCACCAGAAGATAGCTGACCAGCTGTGGCGTTAAAAGACAAGGGGCTCAAAACACACACACACAGAAAGAGAGAGGGAGAGTGCAGCCCACCTGTTTCTCCGTCACGATCGAGAATCGCTTTGATGCATGGAGTCTTGGGGCTAATGGGGGTGACGCAGCGGCAGCATTTGGATACAGGGCTACACGGCCCATGGGACCCATGGGTGTCAGAGCCACTTTGATCCCGGATACAGCCCAACATGTGGAGCACCCCTCCCATCACCAACTTTCCCACAGACAGCCCTTCCCCCTTATCCCTCACCTCTGCCCTGGCCCCAGTGCTGATCCTTGGGGACAGGTGAATCAAATACAAAACATGGATGCTCTCATGGTTGAAATACACAGATTTAAACACACCTGGAGTCATTTATGTTATTTATGCATGTACTTCAAGAACTGTTTTTCATTTTTTTGACAAATGTAACAATGAACTCTTGCACAAATGAGATGAGAGTCCTGATATCGCACACTTTCATATCAGTGGATACTAATCCAAATAATATGGCTAATCCTTCATTCCTTTATTCCTTCAGAAAATAATTGGCAGATGCCTAATAAAATTATATATCAGGACACCTAATACCATATAACACCATATTAAACTTTCGGTAACCATAACAACAGTATTTGCCTTGATGCTGTGTTGCCAAAAAATGACTTGAGCAGACTTTAGAAAATATATGGACGTATGAAGACAGTTTAGTTTGATATATCTTGGTAAAGAAATACACCTTGATACAGTAAAAAACACAACTGTCTTTGTGTCATAGTGTTACAAAGTATTACAAAGGCCACATTTTGCTCATTTATTATTCTTACCCCAGGCTTCATATAGAAGACATGTATGAAACTGTATACAACCTGGTTGCACAAACACCCGTGTAGAAGGTCATATATGTACACACATTGATACCATCAGTACTGCATTGCATTTAAAACACACACACACACATATGCACACGCTTATGCAAAGGTAATTCAGTAACATTAGCGTGCCTGAACATAATCAGATTTATGACTGCTCGGTTCATACAGAGTTGAAATGTGTTCAGGTTGAAACTAAAGAGGACTGATAAAAGTAACCACAACATAGAGGACAGGAAAACGACACAAAGGAGAAAAAAAGAGAAAAAAAACAAGAGATGGACAGTAAAACAAAAAAAGGGTCTGTGTTTGTGGGCTGTGGTTAAACAGCAGTCAGGACCAATGGATGTTGGAAATGATAAAGAGGGAGATGAAGGAGCATCGAGAGAGAGAACATTGCAGAAGGGAAGGGGACAGAGGACGAGAGCGAAAGAGAGAGGGGAAAGCAGAAAGAGACACATAGCTCAGCACGAAGAGGACAGCAGGACGAACAGTGCGCCCATTGTCCATGTGGCCTGGTTAACATTTTAATGAAGGAGCCACATCCAGAGTCCTGCCACTAACTACACACTGACTCACACTATGATTGATATTGTGCAAATAGTCTCAGACAGCTAACTGACATGAACATATACGGACACACTGTGGACATGCGAGTAAAACACACACAGGAGAGCATTCAGTCACACCAACCCTTAAAACACAGACTTACAGTACAAGATAAACATTTAAAGGATTCCCATTTCTGATAATATGGGCCTTATTTTCATAGTTTGGGCTATTATTTAGATCAATTGTAACGGCTGTATTATAAATCAACTGTTGAGTCATCTCATCCAAAAAAAAAGTACCCATAACAACTAACCTTATCTGCTTCTGACTGGCTATTGCTGGTTTAGAAAATTATTTCCTTGTTTTTACATAATTTACTCTTGTCACATTTGAACAAGGACTGGACACAATCCAATCAAAACGTCTCATAAGAGGGAAAAAACTAGCAAAGCTGACAAACAAAAAATAACTCATATGACTGCTAAGATAAGAAACAAAATAAAAACACTCCTGCGAGGGAAGAACAATAGTAACAAAAAGGCTTGAGTACCAAAAAAGAATGAAAAAACTTGGACGATTCACTAAATAACCTTAACCTGAACATTTCTTGACATGGACGAAAACACTGGTTTACTCACACAAGTGCAAGACTACACACACACACACACACACACACACACACACACACACACACACACACACACACACACACACACGGAGGTAATGGGGAATAGGTGGAAACCATCAGGACAGGGAAGACAATAAGACCAGGTGGACACACCCACAAGGAGGCAAGACACCTGAAACAGGAGGAGAGTTTGATTTCAAAATAAAACAGGAAGCCATGACACAACATAGACACAGGACAACAACTAAACGGAACCAGACATCTTGACAGTTATGACAACTCTGAAGAGGCTGTGAAAGCTGTTTGCTCACAATAGACCCAACTATGAAAACAAAAGGGAAAAACTCGAAAACTGAGGATTACAGTGTATTAAAGTGATCTTATTATTTGAAATTATAACAAAGTATATGAAATGACAGCATGAAAGCATTTTGATAGTGGAAAAGGGGATTGCTTGTAGGAATAACCCTACATGAAATGCCCACTCCACTGGAAGTTACAGTTGACCACTTGATGAACCACTTGGTGAACAGTAACTGCAAAGGTAGGAGTGTTGTTTCCATAGCCGGACAAACATATTTCTATGTTTCATAGTTACATAGCTACATCAGTATTTCTCTTCTGCTACATAATGTTTACACCTGTTTGCAGCTCCACCAGCTTCTTCAGTTGTAGCCTATTGGTCAACATCACAAAGCTGATGGATCCTATCATAAAACGTTTTTCTGTTAGGGTATGGCAAGATATTTCAGGTAGGTCCTCACCACAGAAAATAAAACAATCTATTGTTGTGGCCAGTGCTGTTTTCTGAAGGCCATATGTCTTCAAGGTCACAGTGTAATGGGAGTGATGACGCGTAGTCTGAGCCCAACATAACAGTTTATAAAGCTGTTAAATGTAGCCAAACCTTTTGTACATGAAAGTTGCCCCTATGGTATAAAGTGTAGACCAAATTAAAAACAAACACCTGGAAAAGCAAATTAAGTAAAATTGACCCAGACTGAGTAAAAATCTTCTAAATGCAGCCATCTTTCTACACATAACAGAAAAATATAAGAGAACATCTACATGCAACAGACGGATCCAACAAGTTTTAAAAAATCACAGGCCAAATATCCTGCCTCCTGCCCACAATAACAAAGTTGACTGAAGGCAACTGCCTTTATTCTGGCTGGGGAGCTCACTTGAATGGTAAAGATGGTGTATATGAACAGTGAAGTGAATATGAATGTTTTGTTGTTTTTCCCTTTTCCATGAAATGCAATTTTCTATGATGAAAAGGCAATTTTGAAATTGTGGGGGGAAATGACCCCTCAGCCTGTGGCGAAATGACCATAAAGACTAACATCAGGGTTGAACTCAAGCCATCAGCTGTCAGCCCACCACCCACACAGCACAGAAACTCAAAGATTTTTAAACTTTGGTCAAATGTCTCACACACACACACGCACACACACACACACACCTACACCTACACACACACACACACGCACACACACACACACACATTATTCCACTGTATCCAAATGTAAATCTGCAACACATATGTCGAAGGGGCTGCATAGGGGTTGTTTTTGAACCGTATGCAAATGCTTTTTGAGACAAGACCTCAGACAGACAGACATATATGTCTTCAAAAGTTCAGTGTGCCTTCTGCTGCCACTGTGTCCAATGCTCTTGTCCTTTGACTGCCACATTCCCTCCTCATCCTTTTATTCTCTCTCTTTCTTTTCATTTCCTGACACATACACACACATAGCATAACATAATGTCTTCCGCAGCTGTCTCTCCTGGGAAGGCGGTGCAGGAGTGATATGAGGAAGAGAGTGAAAGAAAAGAGAAGGGAGAAAAAAGAGGAAAAGGAGGGGGGGGGTCACCGCCACTGGAGTTGAATTCCTTCACACCAGTTGCTGAGAGCTTCCATTGCACGGATGGGAACATGTGTGTATGCATGCACGCATACACACAACAAACTCATGCAGGAGGTTATGCACAGTCTGCTCTCCAATGTGGCTTCTCCGTTGAAATTAAGTGTTGTAAACTGTGGGGCAGTGGGTACGATACTTGACCAGGTGTGTTTGATCATACACACTCACTTTGTCCTGCTGATCACACACCCAACCTCCACCATCCAAACACACCACAGAGAAGCTCCTGAGAAAGAAAGGAGGCAGATTGAGAGAGTTTCTTGAGGTTTATTCTTCCCAGAGAGGGATACAACAACAGAGGAACCCTGGGACTTTCCACACTTAGTGATGAGAGGTACATGTACAAAGGTAGACTGGAGCAGGTTTACATTACTGCATTGCAATGCTAATTGTATCACTGCTGCAGAATTACTGATACAGTGTTATCACTCCACAGATTCCACAGATACTCATAGTAACAAAGTATGGATTATCTGGAGGCATTAAACAATGTGTTTGTCTGAACTAATATAAATGCCAAACATTCCTAGATACAATTACCTACTTTCATTGGTCTGTTGGTTACAGAGTTATGTAATGAGAAACCCGTTCTCCTCTATCACAACAAATGTGTGTTGAACTTGGAGAAGTATACGCTCTGGAACAGTGATGATGTGATGTTATGTTTGGCAAACACAGGTAGTCTCAATCCTACTAATATTAACTCTTGTAATGGTCAAAGTGGAAAAATAATGTCTCAGTAATAGTTTACTGAAATAAGGCCATAGCTATTTGTGTCTATTTTAGACAAGCGTTGTTACATTTTTGTTTCTTCTGTTTGCTTCTTTATTAATTTAAACCTTAATTTATCAGTGCTGGGCAAATACAACATCAGACAAATGCCTCCTGATTGCACCACAGTATTTTTGCCAGCTGAAAAGATTTCCTTGCCTCCAACATCACTGTTACACCATTGTGCATTTGAACTAACACTACAGTACTATTACTAGATCATGCTGTCACTGTGCAAATTACACCATTATCCTGATTGAGGGACCGCACCCCAACATTCCTATTGGGTAACATGTTCTGATGATGAAAGCCTCTTAGCCATTCATGAGAAATGTTTTCACCCAGCTTTTGCACCCATGCTGTATAGAATACATTATGTCACCTTACTAGGTTGAGGTATGTAAATAATATATAGTATATAATCAAAAGAAAATACAGATTGTTTGTTATGTCTGCTGCCACTGTAACTTCATGGCCCCTTAGATACAGTATATCTGGTGACCCTTTGAATGGGCCAAATCCTTAGTTGAGAAATGACTAAACTAAACTACCTGATAGTATATAATGTAAAGTAGTTAAATTTAGGCCCACCTTAACAGGCTACAATAACAAAACATTCACACATTAAAATGTCAGCATTAGCAATATCATAATGTCATATATAATCACGTATTAGTCACAGGGATAATGATTATTTGTAATAGGCAAATTTTTTAACAATGCCTTTGTCCTTTTAATGTAACAGTTGTAATGTTTACCTTAAGCGCATTTTTGCAGTGCTTCTGGTTCATAGGAAGGTCAAGATAGTAAAAGTCTAACATACACCTATGGTTGATGCAATAATCAAAACAGTTTTTCAAAGTTGCAGATCACCAGATTTGTTCACAGCATTACGCAACATTATTTACTATTATATTGTAGTCACTATTATGGCACTGGCTGTACTGAACGAACAGAATGTTCTAATTATCAGTCAGCACAATCAACACACCTTTACTCATCTCGTGCTGGACATGTGATACACAATCACACACACACAAAGACACGCAAAGACATATATTGTGCATGTGCATTGTGTGCACTGTACATTAAGCTGCACACAGGACTAACACAGATGAGACATAGACAAGGATCACAGTGATAACACAGTATCAGGGCCATAGGGCTCTTGCACACACACACACGCACACACAGAATCACACATGCTGTGCGCACATGCTTGTTTGCAGACACATTTCCTGTCGGGCATAAACGGCATTCATCTTACTCAGGCTCACAAACCACACAAAAACAAAAAATACAGGGATACGGGGCTGCAAGGACAAATTCTGAGTTGATATGGCAATGGCACAGTTGAGGTGGGTAGAAATCTAGTATGCTACTTAATGTAAGCACAGGAACACACAGGTTCGCAATCACACTCCATTCCCAAGTGTGCACACGCACAGAAAAACGCACACACTAAGCAAACACACAGAGTGAGGGAGCATGGCTGGAGGTGCCTGGTGTGTTGTTTTCTGACTCATATTACAGCTCGGTGTAGCAGCTCCATGCGGCTCCTTCTGTGGCCGCGGCCCTCATTCCTCACAAACCACATCAAGGGGAGCTGGCTTCCCTGCTAAACAGACGCTTTAGCAGCACCACTGCTGGGTCCCACCAACCAAGAGAAACAGAGAGAGACCTCCACCCCGCAGGAGCGCAGCCACACCACAGCCATTATGTGCACATTCAATGGAATCTGCTGTGGAGGATGTGGCTGCCTATCTCTGATGCTGTTTATGTAAGCGTGAAGAGACGAGGAGTGGAGAATATTGAACAGAGAGTAACGGAGGGAGACTGAGACTGCCCATTCTGTGCCCTTTGTCTTACTGGGTGGAGGATGCTGTGCAGCCCCTCAGAGGCCATACACTCTCTAATGGCTTAATGAGTGCTAAACTTGGCCATTATCGTCCAGATGACTGCGTGTTTAAAGCTGGTTGAAAAACTGGGCGATTACAAAGTGATGATCATGTGTATAAACAGAGAGAGGGCTGTTTGTGCCAGATTTGGACTGTGCTGTTGCTTCCAGCAACTCGCCTGAGTGTGATCAGCTAGCACACAACTCAGTCCCACTAGAATGTCAGTGGCTCAGGCAACGTCCTCATGTTTTGTGTTAGGCTGCCCCCTAGCGTTAGTTTGTCCCACACCTCATCCAATCCTCTGCTTATGTGTAAGAAGTTATTTAACAGGTACTACTGCTCTGGTAATCTTGACTTGAGTGATACCAACAGATGTGGTGGCGATAATGACTCTCAAAAACCTCTCGTCCTTGGCTCGGGGAGCTTTCCCAGACTTTATGTGCACAGTCAGCTAAATTTGTAGAACAACAAGTGCTGGGGGAGTCGGGGCTCACTTTGAGTGCGTGTGTGTGTGGATGGCGAAAGATGGAAAGATCATGCTGGCCGCATTTGATCAGTCCCTTGTGTTTAGCTGCAGTGATGCTTACAGCTCACCCAACATCCAAGCAAACACACGTTCTCAGTAACCCACAGATTTTTTAGCCATCATTAAACTGATATATCGACCACAGATTTCTTCATTTCCCTACTTCTGTCAGCTTGTATCTCACTCCTGTGCCACTGGGTGTTTATGCTGTCAAGGCAGTAATACCTTGAAGGCACTGGATCCTGTTCAGTTTCTCTTTTAAAATCTCCCCGGAGATGTTTATCGGAGCAAAAGTCTGAGGCCTAATCACTTTAATTTCTGAACGTGTTAAAAATCTCTGCGAGTGAAATGTTGGAGCGTTGGAAACAGGTGGAGTTATCTTACCGCATTGCCTCAAGTAGTTCCATTTTGTGAGACGTGATATTCCCCCACACCAGATGTCACAAGATCTTTTCCCCCTGTAGATGGTTCTGACAGCTGCAGACCTCATTTTCACATGCAAACACAGTGATGAGCTCATTCAGCACAGTATCTCACTTGTATTTCAGCTTATTGACATGATGCAATCTCTAACCTCTAGCTCTCTCCCATCACGGCGCTAAAGTCCTAATCTTAACCTGAACCCTGACTGTCACCTGAATTCTAAAACCCTGATGTGCTAGCATGTGGTCATGCATGCATTAACAGTACACTGTATGTTTAACTTAGCAGCTAGAATAGTCTCCCCGTGAGAGGTGCTGATGTATGGATGTCAGAAAGTAATGACCTGCCCCGGTCTCCTCTATTCCACACGACCGCATTAACGGGGTCATCAATCAGTATGTGTGTGTGTGTGTGTGTGTGTGTGTGTGTGTGTGAGCGAGAGAGAGAGGGAGAGAGAGAGAGAGAGTCTACATGTGTGAGTGGTTTGAACATTCAAAAGCTACAAACGTTAATGTTCTAGCAGGTAAATTGCACAAGAGTCCATAAGTAATAGTGACACACACACACACACACACACACACAGAGAAAAAACACATGCAGTCAGAGGGATAAGGATCTGTGCTGTTGACCTCCAGGACCTCATTACTGCAACCAATCAGGAGACAAAACATCAGGCTGATTAGCGAAACCTGCACAAATAAACAGCAATAGACCAAGCAGAGAGTGAGGATGTAAAGAGCAAAGAGAGTGAGACGTTTGGTGAGAAAGCACTGGGAGAGAGAGAGAGAGAGAGAGAGAGAGGGAGAGCTAGTATTGCCTGAGGTGAGAGGGGTTTCTGTCTTGAACAACTTAACCTCACACTGGCCCCCTAAGTTCATATCAGAGGTCCTGTGGATACATGACTGTGCAAAAGACAAGAACACACACACATACATTCTGGCACATCAGTGCATACGCTTGTTTTTCCTTTCCATTCACTTGTATCTTTCTCCAATACACACACGGAAACACACACGCACACACACAAACACATTGTAACCTGTAACGACAGTGTCCATCCACCATTAGACACAGCTACACCTCAAAGGATGTGATGAATGAGGAAAATCACAGCCCACAAGTGTTATCTGGATTTTCAGTGAATGTGTGTGTGTGTGTATGTGTGTGTGTGTGTGTACCACCTTCTCCTCAGTGGGTTATAACAGCCAGCAGTCGCAATTGCAGATTATGCGCATAAGTAAATTACAACATACAATAAGGGTTGTTGGTGTGTGCGTGCGCATCTGTGCACATCCGTGAGTGTGGCAGAGCCCTACGGGGAAACACACTGCTGTAAAGGTTAGCTGAAATGCACATGCAGATGTTTACCACCGAGGTGAGAGAACTGACATTTCACATTCACACACACACACAGCAGTGTAGGTACGCACACAGTCAAAGACACGCCACAGTGACACACTCACACAGCTTGAATGGCATTACAAGAGCTGAGGAATCTGGCTGCTGGATGTTTCCTCTATTCCTCTGTCAACCATTCATCTCTCGCTGCGAGGGAGGAGGGGGCGGGGGGGCGAGAGAGGTGCACAGACAGTCAGAGATAGAAAAAGAGAGAGACAGAGAAAGAGAGAGAGAGAGGGGGACGGTCTCTTCATTCACTCGCTGGCAAACGGCCAAGAACATTCTGTGCTGGTTTGTTGAGGGGGAAATAGAGAATATGTTTCTATTACTCATGAATCTGACCTTCCTGTCTGTCTTTCTGTCCATTTACTCATTTTCTGTCTGCTATCACATGTTGCTGTGTTACTGGCTGAGTCCCTGCATGTACCCTGAGACTCTGTGCAGTGTTGATGAATGTTAAGTCTCCTCCTGTAGAAGAGCCACTTAGAATGATAGCATAGGTCACGACACATGTCTATGGGTGTAGCTGTATGTGGAATAGACCTTTTAGATTCCTTAAAGAAAAACGCTGCCAGGTTCATTTTCTATAAAGGCCGGGATCTAACTCAGTGACCAAAATGGCTTGTGAAGACTAACATACCAGACTGAGTCAAAGAGCACTGGTCGGATTCTGGATGCAGACGCTGGGACTTCCCCCACACAGCAGGTGAAAGTGATTCTCTTCTGAAAGTCCCCATTGCAAAAACAGAAACCTGTGCCAGGTTTGGTCCACAGCTGTTTTCCATGCAGTCCCCTAGTGTCCAAACAAAGCAATCATTATGTATTAATGAGATGAGTGAAATATATCAGTAACAATCCCACAGACATCCATCCGCTGACTCAGTGTCTTCGCTCTACTGCCCATTTTAGCATCTTTCTGCTCCACCGTTCATTCTTCATTCTTTTTGTCCAATGACTGAACTATTTGACTGAGGAAGTAAGTGCCAGGGGTTCTCATTGTCTGATCCCTGGCACAAAATATAACAAAATAAAAAACATTTTTATTTGAAAAGCATTTGAGTCAAAATCGATATTCTGTGTTGTGTAGTTACTTCATACTGGCATTAGGGGGCACCGAGCTGTCTCAGTCACAAGCAGCATTAAACTCCGCACTAAATTGCATGACATGCTAATGGATATATTTAAAGTATATTTACCTGTCAGTCTAAACACAACCAGCTGTGCTCTGAACTGAGAGCTCCACCACACAGCTGTGTTCTCTATGCAAACGCACAGTCAATCATACAAGTAACAACTATATACAGTACGAACACATGAATGTATAAGAAAGGTGCATACATAATGAAGTATGAAAACACACAAAACAAACACAAAAAAATGATCCGCTGAGTTATAAATATGGCATAAATTACAGTCGTTTCTTGAGATGCAATAACATATTTCATTATATAGACTCTTTACTTTCCCATACCTCCTTCTTGCTTTAGACATAGCATTATAGTGTGTGTACGTACATTTATATATCTCTATTAACTGTGCATGTGTATTTATGGAGGTCCAAATGACCATTCAGTCCATCAATCAATAAGTCTCTTTGTTAGAAGTATATTACAAGCAGTGAACCGGTCTGTGGGCCTTGCTGTGCCATAAACACCATGTATTAAACTGTATGAAATGGTATTGTCCAGCACAGAGCTGACAGTATATAAAGGCATTTTCATGCCGCTTTAGCTGGCATATATCAGTAACAGCTTCTATAACTTATTAGCAAGGGTGTGTGGAAAAGCTACGATGACAGAGGAATATGTGCCATGCAGAAAAACTCTATAAACAGAGCAAGAGCGCGATGTGAATCGAGTACCAGCGTACGTTTTAGTACTGCCTGCAATTAGGGGAAAGGATTAGAGTTCAAAGTCAGACCATGCTGACTGACAGCGTGTTTTGTGATGAAATGTAGATGACGATATTGAACACTGAGGAAAAAATTCATGGGGGCCAAAGCAAAACACTGTGTTCACTTGTACACTGCCAGTCACTGGAACATCCACCTTTGAGACCAATTTGTTATACAGACTATATTCTGAATATTGTTTGCTTGTGGTGGCACATGCTGTAACTATAACAATAATATAAGATTTTGCTTTAATGTTTGTTTGTCGTGACCCAAGCTATCATTCTAACTGGTTTGCACATAGTATAGTAAATGTTGTGGAATAATGACACTATCTGCGTTTAGTCATTTCGATTTCAGCTTCACCTTCACTATGCAATTCTGTCTGTCATCAGTTACAAAATTTAAGGCATAATTTATAACACAAAGGAAGAATGTTTGCTTCTTGAAACTGTTTATAAGGGCTTTTTTAAAAATGAAAACAGCTGTTGCATCTGGAATGGATGCCGAAGAACCAAAAAGAGGACTGAAGAGACAAGAATGGTTCAAAAATGTAACGTTGTACTGTATATGTACTGTATTTTCTGTGAGATCAACACAAGGAAGGTGCTACACAATCATCACAGTCTCTTTGGTCTTGGTTCCAAAAATCTATAAAAGCAGATTAGAGCCTTCAGCTGTCAAGATTTTCTGTTGTGGAATCAACACCCAGCTTCATCTAGGGGATGGACACCATCTCCATGTTTTCCTTTTTGAAAACGCTAATAGTTAGTTACACCCTCTACAGTTTGTTAAAGCCCTATGGGGCAAACTGATTTGTGAATATGGGCTAGAGAAACAAAATGTGATTGATTGATGTGTCAGTGAAACTACGAAATAAAATCAGACAATAGCTGAAGAAAAAAAGAGAGAGATTACTTTTTGTTGACGGCTGTTTCCATCTCGGCACAGTCAGCCTCAGGCGTGTGCGTTTCACAGGTAGACAGCTCATCAAAATGAATGACAGCTGCTAGGGTAGAAACCTGAAGCTGAAGGGGAGAGGCGCGTGACTAACAATACACTCTCTGCCTCTGGGTAGAAAGATGCATATTAGGCCTTCAAGTTGTGTCTTGCAACACAAGATCTGAGTCTGACGCCATTTGTACTGCAGGAAACTTCCAGCATCTAATGAATATCGAAACTCTTATCTACAACAGACCACAGGAAGAAAATGAAAATGAAACCTCAAAAACCCGTTCTCGGTCTGACAGAGACACCAACAGTTGTCTATCGTCAGTCTCGCTTCTATCTAGAATGTGCTGCAGCATGTTCCTACGAACGTTTGTCTTTCTGTTAATCTAAGTCAAACAATACTACACACACACACACACACACACACACAAACAAGAGGTTCAGTGTATAAAGGGGTCCACCTTTCTGTCTCTGTTGACTTCATGTTGACTTAGCCATTAAAGGCTGCAGCAGGTCTGAAATCGAGACCTGCATTACTGTTTAGCTTGGACTGAGCTTGCCCTATGAGCGTACACCCGAGCTGGGTTAAACAATTGTTCTTCTGACGCAGTCCTCGCACGGGTCGACGGTGCATCTCTCCGAAGAGCTGAATGCTTTATTCTCGTGCAGTGCAGCAATTGAGAAAACGAGCAACTTCGGCATCAGGTGCCAGAACAACTGAAACTGATTTGAGAGCTGCACTTAAGTAGAAGAAGGTGTGTGTTTGTGAATGCGTGTGCATGTGTGTGCGTGCACGTGTGCAGATGGGTGATTAATTGCCCAAGCTGATACAGAACAATAAACAAAGGAAGAGTGGATTGTTCACGTCAACCTGGCTGTCATGTCAGGCTCAAACACTTCAACATTCCTGCAGTTTCTCCACATTTCAGCCTCCACATATGTTTACTCGACATTTTTTTCCACCTTTAAAGTTGCTTGCTTTTCTTAAAATAATCTAATCTTGCCTTTTAATGTGTATTTACTCAATTATATGGTTTTGCTTTGAATCAATACATGTAAATGTGCACACAGCTGCCGAGACATTCCATTCTCCTACACATGTTCTCTGTGTTTTTCGCTGTCCTTAAAGCTTCAGCATTATAACAACATTTTGACGGGTAGCTGAAATGACGTTTAAAGTTCTCCCAGATGGGTCACCTCAAAAGACGCCCTTGTTTTATGAAATCAAAGCGGAGTCGGGAAGGAAAGGAAAGGAAAGGAAAGGAAAGGAAAGGAAAGGAAAGGAAAGGAAAGGAAAGGAAAGGAAAGGAAAGGAAAGGAAAGGAGTGAACTTTTGTCAGACATCTTGCATCTGGTTGCCAAAGTGTCCTTTATTGTGTCTTTGGCCCTTCTGCTTATTCACAGTAACAACACGTGAAAGACGACGTATGAGAAAGAAAATGTTTCCTGGGAAGTTTTCTGAGAGAGTCTCATTGTCTCATTTGAAAAAAAACAAAACATACTTACACACAGACACGTCTTACTTACTCCCTCATCTGTGCTCAGCAGACGGGCCTGATGTGTTTGATGCTGCATGTACAGAGAATGTTTCTATAAAGAGGACAGAGTGCAACACAAATATAGCTGTTTTCTTCTGCTGCTGATAGAACATCTGCTGCACCCATTACTCACAGCAGAGTTAAATAGTCCAGCAAGGGCTCTGGGACCTGGGAATACAGAGGAGATGACTAATCAAACACATGCGCACACACACACACGCGCACACACACACCTACACACCAGCGAGTCCAGACAAATGTGTTTTATCTATCAGTGTAGCCAGATATGACGTTCCCTGTGCAAGCTCCTCCCAAAACGTGCACGCACAGACAAGCACAAGATAAACCGAACACGTTCACATGTCACACAAGCATCACGTCGCTACAGAAAGCTCCACTGATACACATCCCCCCGGTTCAACTGAGATCATCTCCAGCTCACATGGAGTCATTTCAGAAGATGAGGGGAGGAAGAGAGAAGCACTGAGACATCAGCGACATCATCGCCCAGGCAGAATGTGGTTTCACAGCTGCAGCAAGCAATAGTTTGTCTTGAAGCAATTACATTTATGTCTTGTCCTGTCTTCTCTCAGCTAGGATTCACTGCAGGCCATCGACCACTCCTGCTCTGTGGCTGACCTAAATGCCTTTCTGTTTAAACACCATTCTTGTATGACTTTAGGTCAAAACTCAAGGCCCTCATATTCTTCAGTGTCACAATAATGAATCGTTTCGACTTATTTAAATATTTTTTCATTCCACCATAGGGACACTGGCATTTTAGCTGGTGAAAAAGCTATGTTGACCAGCCAGCTAATGCCAGACTCTACTGCTTGGTGATGGGCCATATTGGTTTTTTTTGGGTTTTTTTGCTGAAAACAGCTTCTTGCTGCAGCTGGAACCCGGGTCAATGAGAGCGGAGAGACTGAATCAGCACAGGTCAAGTTTTTATTGTGGGTGTACAACCTGAACCTTAACAGAAACTATAGATCTTTGGAGTCCTCTGTTACTTTTCATCTTCTACTTTCGATACTTGAAGCGCATAAACCAGCCTGAACTTATCCTAACGAGGACACAGTCATGACAGTGATATCGCAATAGTTTATTATTCTGCGGCTCCACTGAATAACAAAATGCTATTTCACCAGACTTTGTTATCATTCCACATGCAAAGCAGTTTGGTTCCAGTGCAAACAACACTGCTGCCTTACTGGTCATTTTATCTGCGAGACAATATTTTCTCTCTGAATTAGTATTATGGGATATGGACCAAGGCAGGGAGCTTTAACATAACAGGGGAACAAATCACTGGCAGGCAGACATGTCGACACACATAAACAGACGGGCAAGAACTCACAGGCCGAGACACACACTACAGTACACACGCATGTGCTGTGAACACACACTAAATGCGTCAGCTGGGTAGTTATTGTGTTGAGCACTGTAAACAGGAAGCATGTCGCAGGACCTCACGGTTTGTCATCAGACCTCCCAATGTTCTGGTGTAAAGCAGAACAATGCGAGTGAGATGCTAATAATACACACACACACACGCACACACACACACACACACACACACACGATCATATCTGCTAATTTCTGTAAGGGCGTGTATGGGATTTGTGCATGTCTGTGCCTGCATGTTTGTGCGCAAGTTTATCTTCTGTTTGTGTGCGTGCATGTGTGCATATGTGGTTAGCTCTGATGGTAAAGAGCAGAGATACAAACAAACTTGTGGTCTGTTCTGGAGAATGGTGCAATTTCCTGGTACATGGCAGGACAAAAACCCTGGACAAGTTAAAATAGAAAAGGGTGGGGGGAGGGGAGGGGGGGTTGGATGGTGATTTTCTTTTTCTTTTTCATTTTCTCACTGCTCTCAACGGAAATGGCTTGGGTCATATTTACAAACAGATCCCTTTCACTAGCAATATTAAGAATAATACTTTTTAATCACCTTGCCACTAAAAAGGTGAAATTATATAATAATAAACAGTCTAAAGAGAATGAATGAGAAATACACATCTAATTCTATTTTTTATTAAAAAATTAAACTGGCATTAGCAATGTCATCGTAATTAGAAGTAGATAGAATGGCAGCATCCGTGCACTTATATTACACACACACATGCATGGGACACGATTTGAACTGTATTGAACTTTGGCTCCAAATATTCAACAAAAACAACAACTCCAAATAATGATATATCAGATATGAATTAACAAAGCAGCCATCTTGTTAGCGACATTGTTGGATTACATTCTGCTCTCTACACTGTGCATCTGCAAACTATCCACTCCTGCAGCCACTATTTGGTCTGAAACCCTCCAACACTGAATAGGCATTGAATGATGGTCATCATACCCTGAAGGCTTTTGGTTTTCTCACCATTTGTGTCTATTTGTGAAACTACATTAATTAAAAACCAGTCAACTCAGCATTTCCCACTATACACAATTTATACACAATGTGTCAGAATCAAACATCTATGCACCAAGCACAGGCTGTAAAAGATCTGTGCTTGACAATACAGTGGCAGGACATCTTAACCCTTATGCAGGAACTATTTCCATATCAGAAGTTCACGGGGTCAATCCCCCAAGTGTGTATGTAAAACTGAAATAATGTGTTTTCATGTGGATTCTCTGACTGACATCTGACACAGTTAGAGTTGAACCTGCCTGCACATGCACATACTCATGTAACTGAGTGGCAGAGAAGAATGCTATCATCCTACCATCGGAAAAGCCTCTCTCTCGCTATCGCTCTCGCTCTCACACGTACACACACACACACACACATAATCTAAGAGGAACAAAGCATGAAAGCAGTGCATTTTATACATTTCTTTGGCTGTACTTGATCTGCTTCACATTAATGGTGCGTTTCCTATATTTAGTTTGGAGTTTGGCCAAACAGCCTGGATGTCTGGCTAACTTTCTCTGGTTGAGATACTGTATTAGATGTGGACCAGCCACATATGTTCACACACACACACACACACACACACACACACACACACAGACACACACACACACGCACACACACACACACACACACACACACGCAAGCTCTCACGACAAGTTATTAATGTGCGACCCACTAAAACACTTCAAATTCTACAGATTAGTCTGGGGGTAAGCCCTCTGATGATATTCATTTGAAGTGCAGAAAGCTTGTTTCAGTACAGCACATTTAAAATATTTTTAAAGCTTAATTGACCCCAAACGTGACTTAAGATTTTTCACTCTATCTGCAAGAGACCTGTGTTTTTCCATGCTGAAAACAAAGGAGGCTTGTGTGTGTGCAAAGGCTGTGGCTAATGATTAACTCTTTGATTACTGAGCCTGTATTAGGGAGACATGGAGGGGTGAGAACGAGAGAGGGGCGGAGGGGGTGAGACAATGAGAAGTGAGAGAGGGGAGGTGAAGGTGGGGGAGTGGGGGAGAGAGTGACTGATGAAGAAGTCGCCCTTGTTTCTTAACAAACATATCATTTGTGTTTGTGTGTTGCATGTGTGTTTGTCAGTGAATGTTTGTGGCATCATGCCAAAGTCACACTATTTTCTGAATATTGTTTTCTATCATACCTAGTTACAAGAACTGAATGTGGGGCTGCATATGTGAAACATGCACTGCAGAGACAATATGCAGTATACAAAAAGTATATGAAAATACCCCATATCATTGCTAATTCCACTGCTGGAATGCTGCTGTGGCGTTCGCTGCCAGGAGCATCAACCTGAGTTTAGAAGGTAAAGAGAAGGTTTGAGGAGCAAAGAGCTAAATATCTGCATTAATGACAATTCAATGTATAAGTCGGTATATCAAACAAAACTGATCATTATGGTTAAATTTTGGCCCTAGAGGTATGTTTATGTTTTTTGTATACACATCACATGTTGTTCAAGTAGTGTTCAGAGCCTGGAGACCGTGGTTGAATGAATTTAGAAACAGTGTCCATTCTCAACATACAGCTGTTGGGATTAGTTCCATGCAATACTAGACGTTGCTAAATATTTATAACTGTAAATGTGTTTTTGCCTTTGGCCACAACACGTTTGACCTTTTATGTTAAGGGTCAAGGTTTAGTTTTATTCAGCCGTGTTTTTAGGGATGAAAAGTGACAGACTATTATCAAAGGGACTGTTTCAAAAAAAGTTGTTATCAAAGTGTTCACTAATAACAAGGTTGTATAAATAAATAAAATAAACTTAAACTGCCTGGGTTGAATCTACTTGAACCAGACTTCTTTTTACCCATTTACTGGAAGAGTTTTATTTGTCAGCCACTGAGGAAAGAAACTGGTTAGATCCACCTCTCAGGCTTTTACTGCAGAAGCCAGGTTCTACCTGTCCCAAGGCTGATCTATGATTTATGAGATTCATGAGTTCATATTGTTGCTTTTGCACGGCAGTATTAGAGTACTCAGAGTAGGAGTGGTGCATTCTGGGAGATGGATTCCACTCTCATAAATGTAAAGATTTATATGATTCTTTTCTTGTTTCTTCTTTGAAGTGGAGCTTGTGTAATAAACTCTGAATTCCAGCACAATTTCCTGTCCCACTGGTAGATGCTTTGTGATTGGGAGATGAGATCAGAGTCATATTCATGAAAACACACACACACACACACATACACATGCATATGGATGCACACCCACATCCACCTAGACACACTTGTACTGCCTGATTACATGAGCTACAGGGCCCCAGGGATACAGATAAGGTTTGGGTTTGGAGACGAGTAAGCTCTGTTCCAACCCGACACACTTGCTGACATAAAAGACAGAGGGCTGCATAAAGTCAGAATGTAAACATTTGACAGTAAATATCACTATGCATCAATCTGTGAACAGTCAGACAGCTTTTTCCGACTGACCTCCGCTTAGACCACTTCACCATGCTGAGTCAGCAAACTCTTGTGCAAACAATGACAGCTACTCGTTCAAGTTTTGCTTTGCGGGTGGTAGTTGACTTCGTAAGTGCTAAACAGCTGCCCAGAGGTGTCTGACTTTCAGTTTAAAGTGTCATGGCCATAACACTATCCTTCATTTTTATGTCTTTCCCTAAATATCTCACCTTCACTTTACTCTTCATCTCTCTCCCTCTCTCTCTCGCGCTGTCTCTCGTCCCAGGACTTTGATAAACACAGTTGATCCAGGGCCTATGCTCTGAGTATGGGGTTTTTGAAGGGGCAGCCTTTCTACTCTGGATCTTGTTTATTCTGCCCACTCGCCGTCAACTGTGTTTAATGTCACCAAGGCTTTTCTCTTCACTCTGCACACACACACACACACACACACACACACACACACACACACACACACACACACACACACACACACACACACACACACACACAAACTTTACATAAGTTGTAAAACTAAATGAGAGAGAGTAAAAAAGGGAAAGAAAAAGGGAGCAGATTCTGTGTGTGTGTGTGTGTGTGTGTGTGTGTGTGTGTGTGTGTGTGTGTGTGTGTGTGTGTGTGTGCGTGTGTGTGTGTGTGTGTGTTATGAAAGAGAGAAGGTAATGCATGAAGTCCGAGGCTGCTGATTACGTCTCCTCTCGGGAGTGTGTGCGTTTGTGTGAGAGTGTGTGTGAGTATGGGGGAGACTGCTGAGTAAAACCAGTCATTCCAGCATCTTGGCACATCCACACACTTTTGGCATTTTTGTTCAGAGAAAAACAGCACAAGGCAAAGAGGCCATGTGTGTGCATTAAGCCTGTTTGAACAGTGGGTTTGTGTGCTGTCGTTGAAACTCTCAGTTTATATTGTGTGTGTGTGTGTGTGAGTGTGTGTGTGTGTGTGTGTGTGTGTGTGTGCGTGTGTGTGTGTGTGTGTGTGTGTGCAGTAAATGTTAAGGGTGAACCAGCAGTGTAATCTGAGCACTGTTTAAATCCCTAGTGAGAAAGCGGCTTTTGTACAGTAGAGGAAAAGCCATGTGACCCAGACCCATTTGCAGCAGTGTACATATCATTAGATTATAAAGCATATAATCAAATATAATTCATTAAAGTGGAGAACTCAGACTTTGAAAAAAAAAAAACATATTAAAGTCACCACAAGACCAAACTATATTCTTGGTCTTGGAAAAACAAACATAAACGCTTGGTCATTTTATTGTCTTGTTTCCTCTTCACAGCCTCTATGTGTTCAGATGTGAAATATTTCTGTAACCCTGGTGCAAACTGTTTTCTGACAGGGTGCAGTGTTGCTGTAGCTTAGTCAGGTTTGATTGACAGTAACTGAACGGCCAATCAGAGCATCACCATAATCAAATTCAAATGTTGCTAAAACCTGATTGGTCCAAGATAGAACGTGACATCACTGTTATATCCCTGCCCACTTCAATCTGTGGAGGGCTGACAGAGCCAACTACAGAACTCTTACAGCTTTGGCAGGAAATTGTGTGATACACAGTGTGAGATACATGGATCAGTTTTCATTGATGGTTTGGACTTTTACCTTACAGTGACAGAGCCATTGCAAAGGAAATGTTTCTTATGAATTCAGCTTTTTTATTAGAAACACAGACTTAGTTTAAGGCAGAGCCCCCCTGGCATCTCCATCTCTCCATCCATCCATCCCTAGAGGGTCACTCAGCTGTCTTCCTGGACAGGTCACCAGACAATCACAGGGCAACATACAGAGACAAACAAACATTTACACCCACCTTAACACCCCCTCCCAATATAGAGTCCTATTGGCGTCTACCACACATAAATGTATCCTGAGTTATACCAGTAGCCAGCAAAGTTTCTTTTCGCCACTTTGTTTCTACAGGTCTATTTGATAAATTTCTATAAATCAGTGGGAGGAGCAGAGGGAGACATTCACAAGCAATGTCTGATGTTTTACTGAGCCTGATGTATGAGGTGTCAAATGATTCGGCATAGTAATGTCAGATATCTCTCAATACACTGCTGAATACATCTAAGACCCCACTTGGCCTGAACACCTGTAATCACAACATAGTGTACACTACATCATTCTGTTACACGTTTCTTATGCTTTGATAGCTAATTAGATGTGCGTGTTGATATGCACTGTGCATTGGAATACATGTCATATTTCCAGTCGGTTGGAAACTGATTGACATGGACTCCACTTACAACACATACTAATAAACATGCCTGCATATTTATTTCATTATATGTTTTTGATGTGACAGTGAAGTGAACATACTGTGCATTTATCAGCTCATACCGGAGTACACACACTTGCACTCACATTCATACACACTTTACATGTGCACGTGAAACTCCAAAAGTTTCATAGCGAAGATGCAAGCACACTCGGAGACAGCTGTGCACACGTGTTCAAACTCAGATACAAATGGACATCCAAACTCAGACACGCAAACAGCCCCCTAAGGTCCAGTCGTCTTGACAACACCCCCCATTTCTGCTGAGCTCACAAAGAATTTATTAGCCGAGGTGGAGCCACATCTGCAAGCCATTTTAGTTGTTGTTGTTGTTGAGTCGGGCCAGGGCGATTGAAAGGACTGGACTGGACACTGCATTCACCCCCCACCCCCTACCCCCAAGCCCCAGCACGTACACCCCCTAGTCTCCCAAGGTCAGAACAACTTTGAGGACACGTGTGTGTGTATGTGTGTGTGTACTGAGACCAAGAGACCAGCAGGAAACCCATCCTTCCATGCTCAGAGGAACTTTATTGTTGAGGTCCAGCACTAAACCCCTCAAGTTCATCAATGGGTTCAAACTGCTTTAAAGTTTCTCTACCACCTCACCCCCACAACTCACCCCACCTTGCCATTGACTGCTAGAGCTGCAACACAACCCTCTTTTCTCTAGAATTTACATTCAAATTGTGCATTAGAGTACAGACCCTCTGTTGTTAATATTAACAGTCCTTATGCATATAAATGAGTCACAGTAGGGGATGCAGAGCCTACTGGATATTTGCATGTTTCATTAATATTTACTTGGGTGGGCCCTGTGAGGTTGAGTTTTCCACTTTGCACATTCAGTCGCGATTGAATAGGCTTGGTCTACGAAACCACAAAAAGAGCAGGCAGAAAGTTTGGGTGGCCCCATCCTGCACATTAATGTCTGTGTGTGTGTGTGTGTGTGTGTGTGTGTGTGTGTGTGTGTGTGTGTGTGTGTGTGTGTGTGTGTGTGT